>CM076251.1:11588978-11948978 GCA_038380765.1 Odontothrips loti
GGCTCGCATAAGGACGCGCCACATGTCGTCCAGGATCTGAAAAGGTGGATCGCGCCGCGGAGAAACTTTTGATGGTGGTGCCGCGGCCTGTGCGGACTCTCCAGGGGAGAAGCGCCGCGCGCTGCGAGAGAGGGGGTGAGGCGAGGTGAGGCGAGGCGGGGCAGGAGGACGCTGACAAATGACTCCGGACTGTGTGCCGATTATTTATCGTCCGGTTTGACAACCGCCTGACCGCGCGCGCTCTGACGGGGTCCTCTGACGGGGTCCTCTGACGGGGTCCTCTGACGGAGTCCTCTGACGGTACCCTCTGATGGGGTTCGCTGACGGGGTCGTCGGCGCGGTTCGACCGCCCGTGGCCGGCCAGGCCGTGTGTCGGTTTCCATTCACTTGCGTGCGGTCTGTGCGCCCCCCGCCCCCGTTCCGTTTTCCTTCATCCTCGGCCACTCTCCGCCCACCACCGCCTTCCGTCTTATGAGAACGTGTTAAGGCGCGCGTTGCTGATCCTTTTCTGAAAGTGAAAGCCCTTCTTTTGCCTGTCCGCGCGGCGTGGTTGCCACTGGCCAAACAGTGTGGCGGCAACAACAGCGGCGGCTGCCCGCCCCGCCCCGCCCCGCCCCGCCCCGCCCCGCCCCGCCCCGCCCCGCCTGTGCCTCCAGGATTGTTTGCTGTCCCAAGTCGAGAAACCGCATATCAACGGTGGGAGCTGCGCGCGCGGTGGTGGTGGCGGCGGCGGCGGCGTCAGACCTGGGCCGGGCGCTGTCCTGCCCCTGCCGAAGCAGACGAGCCGGCGTCGCCCGGTCCTCTCGGCCGCCGAAGGCCTGTGGCCACGCCCGGGACCGTCCGGGACCGTCCTGGCCGGTCGGAACCGAAGGGATGCGACGCCCGTGTTTCCGCCTTGGCCGTCCCTGTAATTTTTCTCCCATTTCTCTCCCGGCCGGTGGATGACGGACTCTCCCCCCGGGGGCCCGGCCCCGGGGATGATGATCGCATCGTTGTCCGGAGGCCCCCGTCGGCGGCCGTCGGCGGCCCTTATCTGCGTCCGCTCGTCCGTGTCGTCGTTAGGAGTGTCACCGAGTGTCACCGAGGCGTCATGGCGTTATGGCCGCACAAACGCCCCCGGCCCGGCCCGACCTGATGGCGCGCGCGCTGCGCGCTTTCGTCCTCTGATTGCTGCGACTGTGTCGGCCGGGAATAAGCCTCAGGGGGACGAGAAGGCTCTCGTGGAATTTGAGTCAACGCGGCGAGCAACGGTTTAAACACACGATAGATTCGACGAATCGATGAGCGGCTCAGAGTCGGCGCTATACACTTACGCCCGTTAGGTTGACTCCAATGTGACGAGCGGGTCGGGCGCGGCCCTCGGCGAGTCAGCAGGGCGACTGCAACAGAAGAAAAGTTTGGCGTTCATGAGAGGAAGGAGGGAGAAAAGGGAAAAAAGAAATGAACTACCGCCGAAGAGTTTCTTTGTCGGTCGCTGTTTCCCAGGGCCTTTCCACGGGGCGCCGCCATGCACCGGTGCAAGGACTCGGCGACGGTGTCCTTTCCACACAAACTTCGACAATGCGTGGATGATTATATGGTCCCCCCCGTATCAGGGCACCGGGGACGATCGTACCCAGGGGAATGACTTTTATTTGCGTTTTCTTATTCATGACGTAAGCAGCATGATCACCCCTCTCTCTCTCTCTCTCTCTCTCTCTCTCTCTCTCTCTCTCTCTCTCTCTCTGACACACACATACACAGGTACAGATGCATAGGACGGCGTCTCCGTTCGCACTATCGGGTTTGGCCCATCTCCGTTTGCACACCGGCGCCGTCATGTGGCAATCAGCAGCAGTGTGTAGCGGCTGCATGTACCACAGCCCGCAGCCCCGCAGCATCGACCCCCTGCGGCCTACAATCGCGCCTTGAGACACCAGACAATCCTGTAATGTTGTCCCGCAGACGTGCCGGCGGTGACGGTTTGCCAACATCCCTCAGTGCGGTATTTTTTTTTCCTTGTTTTTTTTTTTTTTTTCGCGCGCGCGCGCGCGCGCGCGCTCGCTCTGAGCGCTCTGGAACGGTTTTCAATACCATGTTCCCCCAGCCCGCAACGGCGTCAATATCAGCAGTCAAGGTTTCCAAGAAAGTCGGGGTCTACCTGCTGGCCCCGCGCGCGCTGCGTTGTGGAGACCGCGACACAAGGCTCTTGGACTCCGGCCGTAAAAGCTGCAGGGGAACGACGCTTATATAGTGCCGGAGTTGGCACTGGGACGGAATGTCAAGCGAGCGGCATGCGGCATTCTGCGGGAACGGGGAGTGGGCATCTGGTGGGCCGGGTTCAGATACCCGTCATTCATAGCCGTGCTCCGTCAGCCTCCTGCCGCAGGGCGGGCCGGCCGTGTGCACTGATAACCCAAAGTACTCTCTCTCTCTCTCTCTCTCTCTCTCTCTCTCTCTCTCTCTCTCTCTCTCTCTCTCTCTCTCTCTCTCTCTCTCTCTCTCTCTCTCTCTCTCTCTCTCTCTCTTTTCCTCCCTCTCACCCTCTCTCCCTCTATCCCTCTCTCCCTCTCCCCCCCCCCCATCTAGGTAATGGACTATCACCTGTGTGTAGGCCTCCGCCTGCTGCTGCAGGTCCCGAAGCAGGTGTCGTCCATGTTTCCTGGCGGCCTCCCAGAGCGTGCTTCGCTTCCAGCCCGTGCCTCCCCTCCCAGCGCTGCACCGCCGAGGCACTGCCAAGGCGACGACCGGTCGTGATTTAATCACGATTATTTCATCCCGTGGCGGCCCCGGATCCGTCCGTCGTGTGGCCCGGCCGGAGGTGTCCGGGCCGGATCTGGCGCTCGGACCGCCGGAGCGACGTCCGGGCGAGGTCGCGGCGACGCAACGCGTCGAGAGGTGTCGTCGGCAACGAGGAAGCCGTCTTCCTGGTGCGAATTCGAAGTACACTGCCCCGGCGCCGCCGGACCGGAGTGTCCCGGTGACGACGGCCACCACCATGACGATGACGGTCATCCCTATTTTTAGGCGATCGGCTGGCGGTGCTGTACCGGTGCGGCCGAGGCATAGAAACTGCCGGATTATCTCGCGCGGGGGACGTTCGGCCGCGGCATTAGCCACAGTGACGCGGAGAGGAACGAGGAATAAAAGTAGACGCGGCCAGAGGGACAGAGGCCAGCGGGGAGCGGGGCTCGTTGCGTCAGTGACATAACGCCCTGCCGGCGCGCCGTCCCCACATCACACGAAAAGATGCAAATGAAGAGCCCGGGCCGGTGCTGTACAGGCTCCGCAGGCCTCGCCCTCTCTCTCTCTCTCTCTCTCGCGGGGTGCTGCTGCTGCACAGGCTCCGCAGGCGCCTCGCCCCCTCTCTCTCCCTCCCCCTCGCAGGGTGCCGCGCGGGTGCCATGCCGTCACCGACGCGCGCGGCTGCCCAGCGGAACAGCAGCAGCAGCAGCAGCAGCAGCAGCAGCAGCAGCAGCAGCAGCAGCAGCAGCAGCAGCAGCAGCAGCAGCCACAGCAGCGCCCAGCGCTCCGCTCAGTGAAAGTGATGCGGACACAGAGTGTTGTCGCAGCATCACGGCAGCGTCACCGCAGCGCGGTCAGCACGGCAACATCTGCGCATGCGCTGTGCACACACACACACACACACACACACACACACACACACACACACACACACACACACACACACACACACTTGCGGGGGATGCAGGGCCCTCGGGGGGTGAAAGTGATGCGGACACAGAGTGCTGTCGCAGCATCACGGCAGCAGCGGGGGCTGCAGGACCCTCGGGGGTTTTATTGCAGTTTTCCGTCGACGTCGTCCCCGTCGGCAGGTAGTGCGGCTATGCATGCATGCAGGGGGGCTGCTGCGCTTTCGTTTGTCGTCGTCCTGCCAGTCATGTATAACCCCCCGAGGGGGCCCTCCCCAGGCACGGGGGCTGCGGGGGCCGCATGCACGTGGCCGTCAACACGCGCCGCGTACCGCCGCTATACATGCGGATGACAGCCGTGTTTAAAAGGGTTATTTCGCGCTTCTGAAAGTCGCGCCGCCGCCGCCGCCGATTCGACGCCGTGCCGACTGCGTTGTCACGGAGTGGTGTCGGTGTTACCGCTGTTACTGCATTACCCTGGAATAATGTTACGCGTTGGCGCCTCGCCCCGCCCCGCCCCGCCGGCGCCCTGCGTTTCCTCTCTTTTTCTCTCGCTGTTCCTTCTGCCCCGCTCTGCTTCTTTCCATTCTTCTTCTTCTTCTTCTTCGTCGTCGGGATGGGCGGCCGTAAATTCGGAGCCTCCTTCTCATTTTCGTCTGGTTCGGGTAACAGCCGGTAACAGCCCTGCCAGCCCCGCGGCGCGGCCGATAAAGCCCTTTTGTTAAACACGGCACGTCGTTAAAGTCTCCGGACCGGCGGCGTCGGGACGGCCGTATCGTAACGGAGCGGGGCGAGGCGAGGACGCCGACGTGGAGGTGCAGGACGGCGAGAGGCGTCGCCCGTAAAGTACGTCCGAATTTCCTCTCGGCCCGCTTCAAACAGCTAAATCGACACCGAGCGCGCCTGCGAGTGAGAGGGTAGGCCAGCCCGCACGACGCGCGTGGTCCGTGGTTGCCTACCCAGCGGGCGCGACATCCGTCCGAATCAGGTGGTGTCGTCGACGGGGCAGCCGTCGGCGAGGACTCGGGCGCTGCCGTCAGGAGGGAGAGGAGGGCGTCGTCGAGGAAAGTAACACCGTACGGACGCCAACGCGGCGGCGGCGCGGACGTGTAAATGATGCTCCGCTTCGCCTCGCTCAGGGGAGCACGGCCGGGGTGCTTGTCTAAGTGGCGGCGCTACAGCGGCGCCTGCAGCGCCAGCGACGCCAGCACAGCGTGGCGCAGTGCGCTGCCACCGGAGCCCGGAGCCCGGAGCCCGGAGCCCGGGGCCCGGAGGCGGGCCGTTGGGTGCCGTGTCGTCTCGTCTCGTCGGAGGTCGCAGGAAACAAAAGGGTCCCGGGCGGCCGGCGGCGTTTTGTTTGTGCCGATCGGGGCACGGCGGCGTGACGACGGGGGCCGCCCCGCCCCGCCCCGCCCCGCCCCGCCCCGCCCCGCGCCGCTGACGGCCGGCGGCAGCAGACAGCGCGGCACGGGAGGGCTGCTTAATGAAGTGATCGAGTGCGCCGCCCACTCGGTCGTGAAAACGCCGCGGACCGGACCCGGACTCCCGAAAAAAGTGGACGGCGCGGGGCACATGCAGCATGCAGCAGCTCTCTCTCGCTCTCTCTCTCTCTCTCTCTCTCTCTCTTTTATGGAATAAATTCAAATTCAAATTCTCTCTCTCTGTCTGTGTCTCTCTCGTTTTGCGTCTCCGCGGGGGGCACGGAGAGAGAGGGGGGGGGGGGGCTCTGAGTGGGCTTCTCATTGCGCAAGGAAGGAGAAAGAGATAGAGAGTCATACCACATCACCGCGTAGTCGCGTCGGCGGCGATAGAACTATCAAATGAGTCGCGGCGCTGCCTTTGTGGGCCCTCCGTGCGGTGCGGTGCGGTGCAAGTCACCGTGCCTGAGACGTGCGGGCCGGGCCGGGCCGGACCTCGGCCTGCTGCTGCTGCTGCTGCTGCTGCTGCTGCTGCTGGACGAGGCGATCGTGGATCGGGGCTGCTGCTGGCCACCCAGAGCGAGGAGATGTAGACGGGAGAGAGACAGACAGAGAGAGAGAGAGAGGCAGGCAGAGACAGACAGACAGAGGCAGAGACCCCATGCCGACCCCACGTCGCGGGCCCGTCGCGGTCTGGGATACGCCCCTCTGGCCCGCTCCGGGCCCTCTCTGTTGCTGCGGTCTGCGCGGCGCGCGAGGAGCACTGACCTCGGCATGGCGCCGCGCCGCGGACCGTTGTGGGAGCGGAGGGCGCCAAGGGTCGCGGACCTGTCACCGTGAGGGTTGCAAAACAACGACCCGACGGCGACGACGAGGCCTGCATGTGCAGCGGGGTGCTGCGGCTCACAAGGGTGTGCCGACAGGTGTAAATTAGCGGTGTGGCTGATACTTTGGGATTCTATAGTCACAACCATCTGAAATCATCTGAAAAATTTTGAAAAATTTTTGTTCTCTGAAGTCACGGGACTTCGAAAATTTCGAAATCAATTTTTTGTCTTGTGACTTGAGAGGGAAAAATTTTTCTCTCAGAAATCACAAACATTTTCGTAGAAAAAAAGATTCCTGAATTTTTTTTTATATTATTTTTCTTGGCGTTGGGGAACAGTGCTAATTTACTCTTGTAGGCATCCCCTTAACAGAGGCACCGTCGCCGTCCTCACTGTGGGACCGAGCACCAAGCCGGATCCGTCCGGCGACAAGTGCCAGGCAGGCAGGCTGGCAGTCCCACGGCTGAGCCCTGAGCCCTGAGCCCTGAGCCTGAGCCCCGGGCTGAGCCGAGCACTCCCGTTTACCGCCGGCAGCCGCTGCTGTGGCTGGCTAGGCTGGCTGGGTAACGGCCCGTGAAGAAAAGGCATCGCGACGTCGATTTGCGTTCGGCGGGCCGCGTTATTGTGGGCGCGATGCAGTGCGCCAAAGTGGTGCGCGCCGCAAAAGAGTATGTGATCCCCGAGGCGGCGTGCGCGTGCCCGCCCACCTGGAACCTGTTGCGTTCACCCGCGCCCCCGCGGCCCCCGTAGCCCCCGCAGCCCCCGCAGCCCCGCGGACAGAACGTGAGGAGGATAGGGCGGCCGCCTGACCGTGTTTTTCGAAGCCGATCGCTGCAGACCGCGTACGCGAGCCCAGCAGCGGTGCACCGGCACCGGGTGCAGCTGCAGCAGCAGCAGCAGCAGCAGCAGCAGCTCGGGGGTGGGCCGTGAGGTGAACCACCATTAGGGCCCCGGCCGCCCCCGCCCCCGCCGTGCACTGCGCGGCTCTCTGACGGCCGTCCCCCAGTGGCCGGCCCCCTCAGCCTTCCGGGTGGTGTCCCCACCTCCACCATGCTTGTTGTTATTCACCTCCCCGAATACGCCGCTCCGCGATCCGACGTCGATTTGCTGACCCCGTTTTATATTCGACGTAACGCAAAAGTCGGCCAGCTCGATCACTGATCACTTCCTCCGGCGCTTCCTCCGCACCTCTTTTTTCTTCTTCTTTTCTTCTTCTTTTTTTCTTCTTTTGATTGTCCCTTCTGTGTAAGCGTGCGCCGGGACGGCCCTGCTCCTCACCTTCCTGATCGCGCGCCGTGAGGAGCCTCATTTTCTCATCCCCCTTTTTTTTATCCCATTTTTTTTTTGTGGTTATAACGCGCCCTATCATCGGCATCGTTGGTGTTACGCGGTCTTACGGAAGCTCCAGCGGCACGGAGGAACTGCGGCGGCTTATTCTGCGTCCCCTGCTGCAATATCAGGGATCGTCCAACACGAAGCGTACGTCTATAGAAGGCATTTGTCGCATGGTCAGTTGGCACTGGAACCGCCGGCCGGGTAGGCAACCACGGCATGTGCATTGCACGCGTGTCGTGCGGGCTGGCCTACCCTGGCATTCGCAGGCGCTCGGCGTCGACGCCTTTACGTTCGCGGCTCTGCGGGAAAGTGTGTGTGTGTGTGTGTGTGTGTGTGTGTGTGTGTGTGTGTGTGTCCCCGGGGAGAAAGAGTGCGCGGTCGTAACAGCTGGAACCGATCAGGACGTGGACGCACATATGACCCTAATTTTTTTTTTTTAATGCAGGAGTCATGAAATCGTCTCTAAGAATGTCGCGTATGCTTGAATCATGCATCCATATTTTGAGGCATTCGTGATTCAAGTATCGTCGACATTTTGCGGGACAAATGCTTGATTCAAGAATACCTTTTTTTTTTTTTTGCGTGCTCCTCCGGGGCCCTATGCGTGTGAGCGGTCAGTGTGTGTTTTGTGTGCGTACACGGCAGCACACTATTAGAGGCAATCGGCGTCCAGAAGGGGGAGGAGGGGAGGGGGGGGGGAGCGACTGATCCTAAGAAGACTGGAGCGGCTCTGCGGCCCGTCATCCTCTGGCACGGCACGCGGGTTGGGGACTGGTCCAGTCCAGCCTCTGTCTGTGTGTGTGTGAGTGTGTGTGTGTGTGTGTGTGTTCGAAACGGAAAGTGGTAATGTCCATACTGATGCGAGAAAGTGCGTGGCGTGGCGGCGTCAGCCTCCAGTGGCCGTCCTGCGCCGGCCGCGCGGCCACAACGGGGGACACCGCGCGAGGCGAGAGGACGCCGTCGTCCGCCGTGCAGATGGCCCGGCCCATTCGGCAGGCGGCGGATGGTGGTTAGAGAGAGAGAGAGAGAGAGAGAGAGAGAGAGAGAGAGAGAGAGAGAGAGAGAGAGAGAGAGAGAGAGAGAGAGAGAGAGAGAGAGAGAGAGAGAGAGAGAGAGAGGAGGGAGAGGGAGAGAGGAAATAGAGAGAGAGAGAGAGAGAGAGAGAGAGAGAGAGAGAGAGAGAGAGAGAGAGAGAGAGAGAGAGAGAGAGAGAGAGAGAGAGAGAGAGAGAGAAAGAGAGAGAGAGAAGTGTGTCGAATTTCGATTGCCGCACTGGAATCACTTGTCTCCGTCTGGATCCGACACACGCATGCACACGCCAGCACACACGCACACACACGCAGGGTACGGCTGACCGGCGCACCCACCTCACCGGCTCGGCCATTGAAGCGCGCGAATCATCCTGAGAACGCCATTAGCATAATGAAACCGCCCGGAGCAGGTGTACCGGAGCACTGGGCTCTCCTCCCCTCCGGGACCCTCCGGACTCCGGGGCCCTCCGGCCCTCCGGGCGCGGCGCGTAGTCTCTCACGACGACGCTTCTGCCACTCTAATTCCCCTTTGTCTTCGGCGCCGGCGCCCCGCATATGGCGTGGCGGCGCGTGCCCGGGGGCGTGCCGGGGGCGTGCCGGGGGCGTGAGCTCTTGGCGCGTGGTCCCTCTCCCTCGAGCGCAGGACGGAAGCAGCTCAATTTGTCTCACTAATTTAGCCACGAGGTGCGTGGCCAGCGCGTTGGTGCTCTCACATTTTTTTTGTTATTGTTATGTTATACTGTAACTCGGTTTGTGTCGCCATGCTGCAGCGTTTTGTTTTTCGGACAAAACTCTGTCAAAATAAATATGAGATGCGTGGAAAATAAAAAAATCCCCCCTGCTTCCTCTGAGCTGACCCCTCCTCTTCGTAACGAGTGTGTGCGCTACCAGCCGGTGTTGGGGGGGAGTGGTATCGAAAGAACAAAGGACACATGTACGCCTCGCGGCCAATTAAGTAGTGAAAGCCTAGAAGCTGCAGCGGCTGCAGCAGACGACGTCCCCGCGCCTTGCGGTGAGAAAACAAAAGAAGTCCCCCCCCTCCCCTCCTCCTCTCGTTTCGAGGCATTTTGCCGTTATCTCCATGATGTCTTCTTCTTCTTCTTCTTCTTCTTCTCCGTGATGCAACCCCTCGCCGGCTGGGTGACGTCGGGCCGGGACGGCCACTGGCGCCGCACAGACCACAGCCCGCAACGTGCACGGATATTTAATAACGCTGTTCTCACTTCCCGTGAATGAATGGCTGAATGAATGAATGGGCGAATGAATGACAGAAATCAGCGGCCTGTGCGTGTGTGGCGGGAGAGTCGTCGCTATAATATCCCCGTGCCGAGTGTGATGTCACATCGCCGGCATGAGTTGAATGGATGAGTGCGCCACGAGTGCGTGTGAATCAGGAGAGGAGTCTTTGAGTCGCACAACTCATTTGTTCTTGTGGCGTTTCTGTCCAGACCAGTAGTAATAGCAACAACAACAACAACACTATCAGCGATGAGCCCCCCGCGGAGAGTAATTCCAATGCCCGCCCGCCTGCGCCGTGCTCGCATAGTCGGCCTGCATTTAATTGTTTAACTCTGTGCGCCTTGCCCAGTCGCCCAGTCCAGCTCGGCGTGGCCGCCAACAAGAACAACAACAACAACAACACGCTGTGTCGTCACAACGTTCGCTTTCTCCCGCGATCGAATAATACCGCTGTTGTTGCTGTTGTTATCATAATCATTTTCTCTATTTCAATCGGCACGATGCGGTGCGGCCGCGCTGTGACGCCGGGCTGACGACATTATGAAGTTGTCGCCAGCAGCCGGCCAGCCAGCAGCCAGCCAGGCTGGGAAGGCGGCGACTGACAGGGCTGATGTGTTGATTTCTGACGCATTCGAAACGATATTGCATCGCAGTTAACCATTGGGCTGGTCCGGCTACTCTGAGACGCATTATCGGTGGCGCGTCGCGCGGGTTCGAATACCGGAGGCAACCGGAGGCGACCGGAGGCCTTCTTCTTATCTCTTATCTGTGCTCCCGCCGCTGCCGGTCTGCTCCGTCTGCCCGTCTGTGGAATCTGACCGATATATCTGAGTGCCCCTCAAGGCCGCATTGCGCCGTGCGGACGGAAGAATGCTCGGCGCGGCACGCGCCCCCTGGGGGGCCCTTCACGAACTACACTTGACGCCCTCCGTGCTGTCTGGGTGTCACGTCGCTTGCGAGGCGCGTGGCGTGAGTCATCCCGGGGAAACGCGCCGTGTTTATGCATTTCGGGGCAACCGGGCCGGGGGCAGCTGACAGGCGAAGGTCGCGGGCGGCGGGCGGGCGGCTGCCGTGCGCTCTCGCGCCACCCTGCATGCAAGTCTCCAGAGTCTCCGCGCAGCGCGGGTAACGCGAGAGGCCCGGGCATAAAGATTTGTACAGAACAAAAACAAGAAGAAAAATCGTTTTTTTTCAAAACAGAAATAATGAAAGGAAAAAAATTAATTTCTGTTGACAGCTAACAAGCCTGTGTGAATTCCAAAATTTTCAATCCCGTTTTCCAATGACAATTTTTCAGTGGCATTTTTCAGTGACGTTTTTCCGCATTTTTAAATGACATTTTTTTCTCATGGCATCTTTTTTTCAATGGCAGTTTTCAATGAAAACTTTCTTCCGCCGGGCCCACGTAGATGACGGCGTCCTTACCTGGTATGGGGATGGAGGTCCTCGGTATTAACCATCCACCGGCCAGGGCTCCAGGGCCTTGTCCAGGGGTCCGCACTTGCCGCACAACACACTGCACTCGCACTGTTCACAGCACACGCACACACACACACACACACACACGCACTAACAAATCCAGTGGCTGGGGATGGACGCGCGTCGCGCACTCGTCACGTCGCTCTTCTCGCGGCGGCCGTGTCTGACGGGGGCCCACGGGGTCCGTCGGGGACGTGCCGGCGGCGGTGGCGGCGGTCACCCGGGTACTCGGGCCGACTCTCGGTCTCTGAGTCTCTGGCCGGCCCAGCCCGGGCTCCGGCCGCTGAGCCCCAGCCCTAGCACGGCCCGGCACGGCCCGTCTCCCGCCGCTCGGCTGTGGTGGGCGTGGTGGGGGAGGGGAGGACGCGGGCTGCGCGCTGCGCAGCCACGGCGGGCACGGCCGCGCCGGGACTACCTCAAGAGCGTCTGTCTGTCTGTCTGTCTGTCTGTCTGTCTGTCTGTCCGGTGGGCCGAGTGACGTCGCCGCCAGCAGCACAAGGTAGCAGCTCGTCGATACTCTCGTAAAAAGAGAAAAGCCTTTCTCCCTGCATCGCCGCGTGTGTGAGCGCGCGCGCGGTGTAGTGGGCATATGAAACGCCAAAACCAGAGGCGCGCGCGCGCGCGTGTGTGTGTGTGTGTGTGTGTGTGTGTGTGTGTGTTCGGTTCGGACAGGTTGAATACTATCGCGCCAGGCATTTAAACCCACGAGTCCCGTCCCGTCAGTGAAACTGAGCTCAAAAGTCCCTCCCTGGAGGAGGCTTGTTATGAGGCCAGAGCATCGCACTGGTTCGACGTTTTTTTAAGCGAGCGCGCCTGCGAGCGGCCCGGGTAGGCCAGCCCGCACGGCACGCGTGCGCGGAGGAGTCGTGGCTGCCTACCTGCCAGGCGCTCTGAGAGCCTCCGCTGCTCTGCGATGCAAGCCACGCGCCGGGGCACGTCTCTTCCTCGTCCTGCAGCCTGCAGTCGGTCGTGCTCGCGGAAGGGAGGCCGCGCCGGGCCGGGGTCGCTGTGATCGGGATGGGCCGTGTCGTAACGCGGCGCTGCACATCGACATGCTGATGATGACCCCCCAGAGGAGGAGGCCCAGCCGGGCCCAGCCCAGCACGCGGATGAGAGGGCAGCGGCGCCGGAAGAGGCAGCGACACGTAGCAGAGGAATCTGAAATGTAAAGATACTGAAGAAACCGAGCGATGAATTTGAGTCACAGTGTCGACCCCGGTCCTGCCCCGGCCCCGGCCGCGTCTTGTGCGTCACACGCGGCAGCACTGCGGCTCATTATGAAGTAACCCTTCACACGCGCTGGCCGCCGCTGGTGTCGCTGCCCTGTTGCGATGCTCGGTCTCGTTGCGAATGATGCAGTGGCCACGGCGCTCCCGGGCCACTTCCACGAACGAGAGAAGGTATCCAGGCCCCGCCAGCTCCCTTCTCCCTCTCTCTTTCCGAGGGGGGGGGAAAAGCTTTTGAACTTTTCCCGGTCACTTTGTGAGGCGGATGTGGGTGGCGGATGCGCGTGTGTCGGTGTCAAAGGGTTACCGACGCACGCCTGGACCGGGGTAATTTATTGGAACAGGGTAGGTAGAATGAAAGATGAGGTAATGCACCGCCAAAAATTTTGAGCATATTACTTTTTTAGCATTACAACTGGTTACTATCACTCATGTAGGGCACTGGGTTACATGCCCGGGTCAGGCGCCCAGCGGCGCCCGACGCGAATAAAATCGTCCGCTCTCGGGCAGCGAAAATGTGAAAGGTTATGCAACAAACGGATCCGGACGGAGCGTGGCAGCCCGACTGGCCGCGTAGGTATATAACTTATATCCCACGATGGGAGCGAAGCGGCAGTTTCACCCGGGCTGGGCTGGGCTGGGCTGGGCTTGGGCCGCCAGAGCCTGGATGACGCCGGCCCGACTTGGCAGCGACCGGGAGTTTGTTGTCGGTGGCCGGGCCGGAAGCGAGCAGCAGGCAGCGCGCACTTCACATTTGTATGCGCTGAATCCAAACCGGCGCGATGGGGTAGGCGGCGGCGTCAAAAGTAACCTTCGCAC
Source organism: Odontothrips loti (assembly GCA_038380765.1). Taxonomy (NCBI): domain Eukaryota; kingdom Metazoa; phylum Arthropoda; class Insecta; order Thysanoptera; family Thripidae; genus Odontothrips; species Odontothrips loti. Next base: position 11,601,985 of record CM076251.1, read on the forward strand.
AGACAGCCTGTATTTGAACCCGGACTCGGGTCCGCGGGCTCGAATACCGCGATGTGATTTTACCGAGATAGAAAGCGCTGAAAGGTCTCTAGTGCGAAGTTACACCAGGAATACGCAGATAAACTGTAGTTTTCGTACAGAAAACTGAATTCCAAGTGTAGGAAGTGCCCGTTATTTTTGACAAACTAAAGTTTTTCGCATCAACTGTATTTAAACTACTATAAAACTACAGCAGGGACCATAACTTGAGCCGCACGGTTTGTGCTGCAGGTTCACTACAGAAATTCCCTCCGGATCTGTCCGCGTGTTTTTTTTTTTTTTTTTTTTTTTTTTTAAAAGTAAGTGCCCGGCGTTTGGCCACGCGTGTGTCCTGTGCCGCCAATTACATCCTCTGGCGCGCGGCCGCGGCATGCACGCCTCGCAGCGGACCTGCGGCGAGGCGAAAGCACGCGGCCGCGTCACCGCACGACACCGCGGCGCCCAGAACTAGATCAGTGGCCGGCAGACGCCCCCCGGTTACGCCGACACTCTCGGCACCCGTCGCGGGTTCAAGTACCCGCCGCGCCCAGAAAAACAGAAACCTTTGGGACAAGGATTTTTTTAATTATTTTTTTTTTTTCGTGATCAGTGGTCGATGTGGGGTAAATTTTCTGTGAAGGAAACTTTCATAAGGACGGCGTCTTTTGAATCAAGGAAACCATTTTCTGACTGCGGCTGGCTCTGATTCCCCGGCGGCACGATGATATCTTCAGCGCGCGATAGCAGAAAGAGCGCGCATCGCCTGCGCGGGCCACGCGTTTGTCCGTTCTGTACGCGGGGAGCGCGTTTGCGTTATCAGCAGTTATCAGTGCTTCTCGGTGCGGCCGCCGCGCTCGCGCGCCTTTCTCCCGGCCGGCCGGCGCGAGCGATGAATATAAAGCTAATCGATGCAGCATCATCTCCCCTCTCCCCCTGGTCTCACCTGCGCTCACCTGGTCTCCCCTGCGCTCACCTGCGCTCACCTGGTCTCCCCTGCGCTCACCTGCGCTCACCTGGTCTCACCTCGTCATCGCGGACAGCGGCGGCGCGGTGACGCGTGCATTGTCCCGCGTCGTGATGGACTCGCAGTGATAGCGGCGTGTGCGCCGTCGCGGCCGCCCTCGTCCCCAGGCTGGTCGCAGCCGGCCGACGGCTGACGAAGGGGGCGGGGCGGGGCGGGGCAGCGGTTGCTCAGAGGTTCGTTCGTCACTTGATCACATATTTTAACTTAAAAAAAAAAGAAGTGATCAAAAATTCAGAAATTTTTAACAAAAATTAGACTTTTAATTATGTTTACAAAATTAAAAATTTACAAAAATTATTGTGTCTCATTTGAACACTATTGAAACACTTGGAAAATGTAAATTCACTAGTACACACAAAGAACTGCACCGGGCGGGCGCGGCGCGTGCGGAGACGAGCCTGCTCCGCTGCTGACCATGCCCGCCCGCCACTCCGCCCTGGCCGAGCTCAGTCAGCCGTGGGAACCAGCCGGACTATACAATACGCCTTGTGGGAGCAGGCAGGTCGCAGCCCGACAGCAAGCAGGCAGTTGGGCCCGGAGGTGGGTGGAGGTGTCAATCCGAACTGCCCGCCTCGCACGTCTCGCGAGAGAGAGAGAGAGAGAGAGAGAGAGAGAGAGAGAGAGAGAGAGAGAGAGAGAGAGAGAGAGAGAGAGAGAGAGAGAGAGAGAGAGAGAGAGAGAGAGAGAGAGAGAGAGAGACAGAGAGCTATCCTCCCCTTTAGAATATGTAGTCGTACCTTTTAGAGTACTCGAAACACCTGATCAAGTTGTGGCCACTTAACGAGACTTGGTGCAGCGGCTGCTAATGATGCAAGGAGCCACTTCAGTAAATCTGGTCGAGTTGCCACAACTTGATCCCCGTCGTTTCCGCAGTACCCGTCGGAAGTACCTTTTGAGTACTCGAAACACCTGACCAGGTTATGGCAAATTTGTGGCCTATATTATTTTCATGAAAACCATTTTTTTTGTTGATAAAAATAAAATAAAATAAAATCAGAAGAATCAGCCATGATTTAAATCGGTGTACGTCAGGGAGGGTTAGTGATGGCCATCCCCCGGCCCCGGCCGCCCCAGGGCCCCCAGGGCACATAGCCGCTTTCGCGCGCGAGACGCGTGTGCCGTCGGTCGTGCCGCTCGCGTGCCACGTGCTGCACATAATGCACCCGCACCGCGGCGGCCGAGTGCCAATAGTGACAATGGCAGCTGTTCGCAGTTTGAATGGGGGGGCAGGGACCGCCTCCGGCGGCGGCCACAAAGGGCCCCGCGGGCCGCGCCCTCCGGAGCCCTCGGCCAGGGCCAGGACTCGGGGGCTCAGCCGGCCACCCACCGCCGGATGGGAAATGTTTTCCTATGGGGCCGGCCGCTTTCCGCCAACAACCGCCGCGGGGTGCCTCTTCTTCTTCTTCCTCTTCTTCTTCTTCTCTTCTGAGGGGCTGCCGAGGGGCGAACGGACGCGCTATGAAGCGGCGAAAAACTAATAAAGCCGTCGTGGCGTGGCGTGGCCATTGTGGAGAAGTGCAAATTAATGAGCTGCTCTGCTGCCGCCGCGGTGCATGTTGCAGCCGCGGTGTGCTCGGGGGGAACCGCGGGGGGGGGGGGGGGGGGGGGGGGGATCCGGGGGGGAACCGGGGGGGAACCGCACGCGAACAGTGAAAGTGACGGAGGGGGAGGGGCGGGGCGGAGTGAAGGGAGCCCCGGAGCTGCGCTGCTGGGGGCGGCGGGGGCGGCGGCGGCGGCTGCCTGGAAGAGGGGACTCTCCTTCTCGTTGCTTTCTATATGCATATTACCGCGAAGCCTGTAACACACGCTGCTTTAGGCCGAGCCCCGCCGGCCGAGCGCCTGCCAAGTCCGGGGTAGGCAGCCCCGCGACACGGCCGCTCGACGGGACTGCCTACCCCCCCCCCGGCGGCCTCTGCCGTGCAGCTGCGATCATCCCTGACCTGCGGACCGCGGGAAGGGGGCCTCCGGTGTGTCCCCGCCGGCCCGGCCGCTTCCCGGACCCGCTCGCCAGGAGCCAGGACCGGTGCCGGTGCCGGTTCGGGCACAGGCCAGGGGTCTCTGGGTCGGTGGCCCGCCGGCGGCGCGCGGCGTGCGGATGGGAGCAGTGCGCACTCTTTGCGCTGAGATTATGCAAGCGGCCTCCGCTCCGCGCCCTACGTCTCATACCGGCGGGTCCCGCTGGGCGCAGCCAGTGCAGCGCACCGAACCGCGGCACGATTTGGGCGTGACGGCCACCACCGCTCTGAGCCCCGCAGAGCGCCCTCCCCGCCAACGCTGGACCGGAACGCGACGCCGCCGCCCGCCGCCATCGCCGCCAAAGAAAAGACGACCTCGCGACGCGGGAAATTCAAACGAGCGTGGGAAGTGCAGCGGTGGTGGCTGCGGCGGTGCTTGTCACCGCGGCCGTCGTCTCTGGCCCTGCTGCAGAGTAGCGGGGTGCGTGTCAGGCCGCGGAGGGGGGGGGGGCGGGACGCGACGGGCTTCGCTGTCCGCCGTCCCCACTGCTTCCTGCTTCTGGCGGGGGGAAATTAAATAAAAAGTGAGGCAGTGTGCGTGATGTCATGTCGTTGGCGCTTTGCTTTAATTTTTTTTTCTTCTTTTAAATCACGGTCGTCGTTGATCGTTCTAGTGAACCTATTGTTTTTGTAGTGGCCCAGTTCGATAGGAAAGGAAAACGCCCGCACTGCACGTGTGTGTGTGTGTGTGTGTGTGTGTGTGTGTGTGTACGCAGCTTGTTGCGCGAAAGTATACAGAATTTGCAGCGCGTGGATGCGCGAAAGTGCCAGTCGCTCTAATTGCGCAGAAGCATCCCGAGCCGGCGCCGGCAGCGCAGAGAGCTCCTTGGAGCTCCGGGCAGCAGAGTGGAATCATCTGCCCATTCAGGTGCCACTTACCGACACCAGCGGAGCCCGGAGCCTGGAGCCCGGAGCCCGGAGCCTGGAGCCTGGAGCCTGGAGCCTGGAGCCCGGAGCCTGGAGCCCGGAGCCTGGAGCCTGGATCTCGGAGCCCGGAGCTCGGAACTGATGCCTAGAGAGCTCTCTACTGATGCCGGAGCCGCTTTTCATTTTCAATCTTTGCCGCCGCCGGGCAAAACGGGGAAACGAGAGTGAATTCAAAACCGCGGCGGACTGGTTTTCCAATAACAAACAAGCTCGCGGTGTTATTAATCACCGAATGGGAGTCGCCATTCTCATTCGGGAACTAGGCCTCTAATTTTATAACCGGACGTGAGCATTTATGTTCTTTGGCCCGAAGTGAGAAACCTCAGAATGTGAGTGTGAGCTCCCCTTAAAGGAGGGTCGTTACAAATGTCAACTAGTCGTTCTGTTGTAGGTATTTCGCTGCGCCTGGCTGGTGAGACTCTTATGCGAGGCACGACATGCCCCAATGACGTGTGCGTGTACTGCGTGTGCGTGTGTGTGTGTGTGCGTGCGCGTGTGTGTGTGTGTGTGTGTGCGTGTGTGTGTGCGTATGCGTGCGGTCCGCTCCGCAAGCTGCTCCTGACCATGAGAAAGGTGGAGCCAAATTAAAAAGGGGAGGGGTTAGGAGGGGAGGGGTTGGGAGGGGAGGGATTGTGAGGAGAGGGGAAGGGTTGGGAGGGGAAGGTTTGGGAGCCCCCGAGCCCCCGGCCCGGCCCGGCACCCGACCCCGGCCCCAGGGGCATGCCGCCTGCCATGAACTCCCTTACCTCTCGTTAACAACATGGTCCATGGACGTCCTTGATGGATGATTCCGGGCCGTGGTAAACGTCTTGGGGTGACTCCATCGCGGTGCGCCGGCCGCGGCCGGGAGTCGAACCCGTGTCCTCAGCAACCGCTCACAAGCCCGGAACGCTGTGCGGGTGCTTTGCTTTCGCGACGCGCCAGGCTGGGAGGGGGGGGGGGGGGGGGGGGCTGGGCTCTGGGCTGGGCTCGCGTGCACGGCCAGCACGGGCGCGGTGTGTGCAGTGCACCAAGGTGTGCTGCGGCGTGCACCGGCCGGGGAAAGTGCACGTGAGCCGGTGCGGTGTGGCGTGCAGCCGCGTGCACGTGGTGCACGCCGCCCTCGACTCCGCCCGCCCCGCGTGCGCTGTTCGGTGCGTGTATTACGGCCCACGCAGGCGAGCCGCGAACTGATTTACGGACGTTCGATATCCAGACTCGGAATTATGGGCGTGCGATTTTCAAGCCGGCTGGTACCACGCGTAACAGATAAACACCACACCAGCCACACTCGACGCGCGTTTTTTTTCTCATCATTATTTTTTTTATTATTTTCTGGAAATAGTCGCCCTGTTCCTCGCTTCTCGACTCTCTCTCTCTCTCTCTCTCTCTCTCTCTCTCTCTCTCTCTCTCTCTCTCTCTCTCTCTCTGTCTCTTTGTCTCTCTTTCTGTCTGTTTGTCTCTCTCTCCTGGGCTGGTCTACCACTAACTACATGTGTCACGAGCAGGAAGCAGTGTGGTGCCGGTGGGTGCCGGTGGGTGCCGGTGGCGCACGGGGTGCCGCACGGGGTACCGCCGCGCCGTCAGGAAGAGAAGAGACCAGCCCAGCAGGCCCAGCAGCCTTGTTGCGTGAAGCCGAGTGCGCCTGTCCGCTAAGCGAGCCGTTTTGTCGTGTGTTGCAGCTGGGCGGTGTCCACGGTGATGACCCGGCAGAACACGGTGGTGTCCGCGGACGGCTCGGCCATGACGCAGGCCCTCATCCCCCTGTGGGATATGTGCAACCACGCCGACGGCAAGGTAATGTAACATTGGCTGATAATCGAATAGGCCCATAGGAATGAAAATCTGTGGGTCTCCATGGTGAGGTCGACCCTATGAGAAGTAAGAAGGCCAAACCCATTCCGGAAATGGAACCGATTTCGGGTATCACGAAGGGTCTCATAGGATTCATGTCCATGGGAAATCAAACTCGGACCTCCCTGGTCTTCCTTCATGGGGACACATCATGGGGTATGTTGTAACTTTGAATTAAATTAGTTGAATTTTGACAGACTTTATATTTTAAAAAGATTAAATTCAAGAATGACTTTTTGGGCGAGTCGATGTAAATTTCAAAAGTTAGTTTGAATCTGAAGTTCTGAGCGTACACCAAAAAAAAAACGGATTTGTTACTTCTTTGCTCCGGGCGGTTTTGTCAGGTGCGTCGTGTGTCATGTGTCCTGTGTGCTCTGCTCCGCAGCTGTCCACCGACTTCAACGTGTCGCTGGACCGGTCCGAGTGCCTGGCGTGGCGGCCCGTGCCCCAGGGCTCGCAGGTCTTCATCTACTACGGCGACCGGCCCAACTGCGACCTGCTGATCCACAACGGCTTCGTGCACCCGCGCTCGGCGTGCGACGCGGTGCGTCTGCGCCTGGGCGTGGCCCGCGCCGACCCCCTGCACGGCGAGAAGGTGGCGCTGCTGGCACGCCTGGGGCTGCCGACGGCCGGGGACTGGGAGGTGCGCGCCGGCCCGCGGCCCGTGTCCGACCGCCTGCGCGCCTTCGTCCGCGTCTTCTGCATGGATAAGGGTGAGCTCCGGCACCGGCAGGACGAGCGGAGCGTCGATTCGAGTCGGATCACATGTTCACACTGCCACTGTCCCGTCCGCAGGCCAGCTGGAGCACTGGGCCGGGAGCTCGGACCCGCAGTCGCTGCTGGAGGAGGACACCCACCTGGACGCCGGGCTGGCGGAGCGCGCCCGCACCTTCCTGTCCACGCGGATCAAGCTGCTCCTGGCCGCCTACCCGACCAAGAGAGAGGTGAGGGTCATCTCGTGAAACCTTGTGACCTGGTGCCGGCACTCCCGCTGTCTGTCTGTCTGTCTGTCTGCATGTCTCATGTCTGCATGTCCCGCAGGATGACGAGGTCCTCCTAGGTGGTCCCGCGGGAGCCCCGGTCAAGCTGAGCCCCTGCGCCCGCCTTGCCGTCCTGCTCCGGCTTGAGGAGAAGCGCCTTCTGGAGCACGCAGCCGCCTACGTGGACAAGAAGTGACGGCACAACTCCGCATCAGACCAGACTGCGCAGGGACGGCGCCAACAACAATCAAGAATTCCCATGGCAATCTAAGACGCGGACGTATCTCTTAACCCATTCACTGCCGCTCTCGTTTTCGGAGGAAGAGCACAGCTCTGACATTGTATTTTTCACCTCTACTAACAGTACTGTAAATAAAAGCTATGATCGTCGCTGACAGTATAATATTTGAGTTCATTTATCCAGCACATTGATCCTTGGAAATACTAGCGAATGCTACACACACGCATATTGTTTTTTCTACCGCCTTGATTTAACTTTGAGTACAGTAAAATATAACGGACTAGCCCTGGGCGCCGACGGGAGTTTCGACGGCGTTAGGCACAGAGAACAGAGGGATGTGACTGGGGTTAGCCGGCTATTTCCAAACCGCAATTTATGGTTTCAAAACTGATAAGTAGCCACTGTCGTACCGCTTAACGCAAGTGTTGCCTTAACGCGACATTTTGATCGGTTGTTGATTTAGTTTGAAAATGACATAAGACATTTTTAAAAGTTAAAATAAAATCCCGTTTCCAGCCGTTTTAGAGAACGTTGATGGGCGGTCGTTTGTCTTGGAATGAGGCGCCGCCTCGAGTCAACAATAGATACCTTCTGTTCGTCGCGGTCTAGCGGAGTGCCAGCGGCTAAGTCCGAAAAAATATGAGGAGCGGATAGGTGAATTCAAATGATGAAAAGTTTTGATTTTTTTAAAGTGATGAGCTCGTTACACTCATGCACTATTGGTCGAATTTGTTTTTTCGCGGTTTTCCTCTTTTCTCTTTTAATTGGTAGAAAGCGTTTAATTTCAATTATTTTTTTTTAAATTCAAAAGTATATTGAATCCTCAAGATTCAGACCCTGCAAATAAAAAATACAACAATAACAAAAAACGGCAAAAATGGGTGGGTCCTACCTCGTCCCAGACTTCCGTCCGGAACCGTTCCTGCTTAACTTCGGTGTTCGGATGGGAACCGGTGTACCAGGAGTTGACCGCCGCTAAGACACAGGCACGACGCAGCCACCTTGGTAGGCAGGCTTCCGCAACGGCCAACATCGCCTCTTCCGCTGACTAGATTTCAGGAGTCAACCCCCTTCGACCAGCCAGTTGGTCTGTGGCCGTGAGGCCACTCCCTCGCGAATTGAGAGGGAGGTAGGATGCCCAGATCGTACACGGCCGAAGCCGATTGTACTCTACTCTTCTACGCCATGTATCCAAGTAGGTGTTGCCCGAATACTCCAGATTCCGAGGCCTTACGCTTGAAAAATGTAGAAGGCCGAACCCTAGGCCACTACATTTAACTTCTGCCGAGTCTTGGCAAGCACCATTCCCCTGCTCGGGCGTCGAACCACTGAGTTAACGAGTGTATTCAACCTCCGGGGAATGTCCGCGGCCCAACGTCCGCGGTCACTCAGACAACACACTTTGAACACGTTCTTTTGGTATATTTTACCCACCATCCTCGGTCGGCAGACTTCAGAAAAATTTTTACTCCGGCAAAGAGTTGAACCTCGGACCTTGCGGTCACCGACCGGGCCGGTAGCCCACTACGCTACGGAGTTGCGATGGTTATATGCAGCGCGCTGCCGGTACTATAGGCACTGTCGTTCCGCAGAGCAGAACTGCTTGGCTCGCGCGGTGTGCTCAGAGAGTCAGAATGCCACTAATTATCAGTGATGCGTTCTCCGTACGGACAAGTATGTGCTTCGGACATTCCGTGCACTGTTCTCCCGCTGTATCTTCTGTATTGGCCGGAGAGTAAATGCAGTATCAATCAGAGCTGCTCTAAATTTACGCCCCTTCCCCGCCCCCCTCCCTCCCTGTACTTGTACCTCACACAACATCCCTATTTTCCCTCAAAACTCAAAGAACGAGCCTGTTCTAGAACGGTAAAGCGTTCTCGATGCCTGTCTTGTTAAGAATTTTGACCAAAAAAAATGATTTTTCGAACGCATTGTGTTTGAACCGACACCTAGACATGGTTTCGTCAGGATATTGGTGTCTCATGATGCTCAAGACCCCAGAAAACGAAACGCCGAGCACGTATGCAACCCAAACTACACATCTCACCAACCTATGGATTCCACACTACTTCTTTAGACATATCTTGTCTTATAGTATCATTGGCCCTGGCCCCACAGACCTTTGGCAGAATCGCTTGAATAAAAATCCGGAACACAAAAAAATTTGCGGCTAAAAAATTGTAATGCTTATAGCCCCTCAATTTTCACAATTTTGCCGGAAAATAAAATTGTTTCTTTCCGGATGCAGTGTGTTTGGACCAAACCCGTGATATTTATATGTATAGCACATGCAGTGACATGGAGTTATTTCAGATTACCATCTACATAAAACTTTTATGGGCTCATGTACCCCTTATGCATTGCTGAGGTATTGTTTGTGGTTGGGGATTTGATGGAAGTTGAAATGATGAACACATTGGCGTTGATTACACACTCGTACCATTTACTAATAATCACGACAGAAATTTATACAGCTGTGTTGCTTGCGGCTCACTTCTACACATGTGAATACCACTATGCCCTTTTGTCTGCAACACAATTCGGAAAGCAACCATTGTACACAATCACGCTGTAATTTTGAGCAGTTTCTGTTAAAAAGAGTTACCCTTGTACAAAGTATAGTGTAATATTTACAATTAATATATTTGGGCTTTATAATAAAAAATAACTGTACAATTTGTCTATATATTTGCATGAAACAACCCATTGCTTGCTCATGAATAAAGGGCTAAAATGACAATAAGAACTATACAACAAGGAGTTTTATATGACAAGTTACAATAATGGACATACATTTACACAATGCTAAAATATACAACTGATTTACTATGTATACATTTATTTATATATTTTGCATATTTCTTGGTAAGTTTATATAAATTATTATATAAGAAATTTTAGATAAAAACAAATACCTAAAGTGATGTATTGCTTAAAGAGGAAAATGGCAGAATGATTGCTGTGCCAGGCCAGCATTGAAGACCTCTGCCTAGTCAAGATTTAAAAGTCTACAACAAAAGTAAGCGTAACAATTATAGTTAGGGTTGTAATGGCAAAAACAGAAGTGTGTATGTATGGCTATGGTCATTGTCTTGCGTCAGAGAACCACTGAAAGCAAATATCTTGAAGGAAAGGATCTGAGAGGAGGGCTGACCAAGATTCTGTGAGTCCTGTAATGTCAATACAGCATGGGAATTACAAGGCTTCAGGCTTATTGAAGTCAGTAACAATCAATTTCACTACAGAACAACACAGAAATAAATATGAAATTTCATATAGAAACGTGATAGCTATTGTTTAACTTTTAGGTAGGATGGTACAGTGGAGTTCACAGACAGCAGATATTGTGCAATGATGGAGACAAAGACCTCTAAATGTAGCCTCACTTTTATCTTCAAGATACAAGGAATGAAAAACATGAGATAATAAACATGTGAGTATAAAATCAATAACAAATGTAACATGCAGTGGAAGGACAGGGTAGAAGTCATTTCATTATTTCATTTATATCAAGAACAATTTAGAGGCATGAAAAACATTGATCTGTATATAAAATTGAAAAATCAGAACAATATGGTAGAGATAAAAATTCACATCAATTCTTGAACAGGCACATCAATGTTCCAGATTTTTGATCTATAGTCAGGGGTGTGCGAAGTTTCAAGAGAGAAAATCTAAAGCTACAGTTTACAATACATTTATCAACCAAACAGAATTTCATTTCAAAGTCTCTGGCAAGATATAGTGGAAATCGTAGCATTCACATATCAAGTGTGGGGAAGACATTTGCATGTTAATGTATCTTCATAATTTTATTATTAATTTTCTTAAAAAAAAAAAAAAAAGGTTGAACTTTCAAACTGCTCAGATATGCCTAGAAGAAAACAAATGCTATCAATTCCCAAACTCATAACTCATTTTATTTTAGTCCTTGACATAATTCCAAATATTTGCAGAGATTTCAAGTTTCCTTAAAATGATAAAATAATGACTGGATCGCACACCCCACACTACACTACTGCACCGAGAGCACTTACAAAGGAAGACAAATAACAAAACAAGGCGCTAAGCACCGCTGCTTTTAACCATGTCTTTAAAAAACTTGGCTTTTACATTTCAACAATAACGAGAGCCAACAGTACAGTGTTTTTGCATAGTGCAATAACACCATCTTCCGCAGGCTTTATCACAAGTTCCTAGGAAGGAAACAGAATGACATACAGTCTTGGTGTGAAATAGGTGGCACATAAATGTCTCCATGCTTAGGATGAAAAAAATGGCCGAGTGCACCCCATGGCAGACTTATACAGACCTAATATTGGACGAAAAAGAGACAGAACTAGTATTAACAACACACACACACACACACACACACAGGGAAAAGAAAGAATAATTCATAGGGTGCAAAATTTATAATTTAAAAAAACAATACCTAAATTATTGTTGTTTAACCCATGCAGTGGGGACCCACTGAGGTTCTCGCTCCAGACTATTAATTTCAGAAAGAAGCTGGCTGAAGGCACGCTCAGTATCACTATTGATAATCACAAGATCAAGCATGTGACCATATTTCTCTTCCATTTCTCTGGCTTTTTCTATAGTCTCCTTCAACTCCTCTTCCTGTGATAAAAATGAAAAAAATCAGTCATAAATGAAGAAACTCGCCTTTCTTTTCTTTTCTTTTCACGGTCAATAAGAGTCAAAGTAAAATTTGTGTGAAACTATTTACCTTAAAAGCTTCTCCATTTCTAAGTTTCTTTTGTCGTAATTTTTCAAGTGCAGGTGGAGCTACAAGAACTACATATGGCTTTAGATCTGAATTTCTTAAAATTCGTAGAGACTGTGGGTGCAAATTTAAGACACATATTTTCCCAGCAGCCACAACGGAACGAATGGCATCAAGAGATGTGCCATAATATGCTCTCTCATACTCCCCATGCTCTACAAATTTCCTGGCTAAAATGTCAGCTTCAAACTGCTGCCGAGTGATGAAATGATAATCCTGGCCATCAACTTCACTCTCTTTTCTTGCACGACTAGTATCTGAAATAAATAGAAACATTCAGGTAATCAAATAGTTTAACAAAAGCAAATATGAACTGAGATTGAGAGACTTACGTGGAATGGCTGCTGCGAATCTCTCTGAATCCTCCATCAGTCTCTGACGCAGCTCATGTCGACCAATGTTTGGAGGGCCTATCAACACTACTGGTCGTTTGTGATTTGCTCGAGGATAATACAATGCCACTTCTTCATATGTGAGTATTTCTTCTGAATCATAATCTGCAACAGGAAAACAGACAATTTCATACCTAGACAGGATAGCACTGTTAAACTACCGTCATCAACTAATTTTAAGACCTTACCATCCGTCGTGCTAGAGGAATAGAGCGGATAATTTCCATCAACATAAGAAGTTCCATAGCCCTTCTTTTTCTTCTTTTTAGCATTTTTCTTGGCACAGAGTAATGTTGATGCTTTCTTTGTTTTCTCCTTAGGGTCAGTGTTAGCTATACTTGCTTGTTTGTAAGCCTCCCGTCTGAAAAGTACAGATTTTCCATAAATAAGAAAATATTTCAGAAATTGATAAAAAAACTTTCTTCGCTTATCGCAGTTTACACTTACTGATGTTGGAATGATTTGCTTGGTATAAGTCCTGCTAAAGTTTGGTCCTCTTCTCCTTCCCTGTAAGCCTGCCACCAGTTTGGATCTTCTTGACTGATAACATGTAGCACATCTCCTTTCTGAAAACTAACACCTAGCTCTCGGCAAGGTATAAATAAGTCATCTTCAGGGTCATAATCAAAATGTGCTCTGACATGCATCTGAAACAATAGATTTCAACATTATGTATAGAGAATTTTTTATGCAGTGCTGGCATACCCCTTTTGTTAAAAATAACAAATTTGGGGCATCCCTAAGATTATGAGCAAATAATTTACCCAAATAGTTCTTACCAAGGTATCTCTCACAGGAGGGGGAGGGGGAGGTAGGACTGCCCTTTGAGCAGGGACCACAAAGAAAGTAAGAGTACCATTCATGGCTGCTAAGATGTCACACACTTCGTTTACAGACTTTCCTCTCATTGCAACACCATTTACTTCTAGGACTTCATCACCCTGGTGCAGAAGACCAGTCTTTTCAGCAGCACCACCTCTTACAACACGTCCAATCATAACTGCATCACCCTCATTACGTACAGTAGCACCCTTGAAATTCAAACATAGAAACGTTTAATTAAACACACTCAAACTCTACAAATTAAGCAAGAGAGGTCAGTAGGCAGGATATTTACCAAAGGTTCGTGAGTCTTCTCTATTTTTATAATTTTGATGTGTTCCTCTGAGAATGAGGTAGCTACACGAGCGGGGACAGAGTGCACAGGGGTTTGAGAAGGAGTGAGGGGAGGTAGATGGGGTGGCTCTTCTGGCGGCACTTCACTCAAAGTTGGAGACACCATGGCAATGTCGTGCGATGCAAGAGTGTCATGGGCCAAGAGGAGGCCTTCAATGTCATATCTAGTGAGAAGCTCAGCCAACTCGGTTGCCTCTGGGAGAGTGCATGGTTGTATGACGTCCAAACACTGCAAAATGAAAATACAAATGACAAATATAGAAACAATTTTGAAACAGAACTTGCCTATTCTTGAAAAATAAAAAATTGCCATGGCTCAGAAAATTCAACGGAGATGAGCAAACGAAAATACTCACATCTCTCAGGAGGCCTTGTGCATGCGAGGACACGGGCCGAGAATCAGGATGAGAGTGCAGCTGAGCGGACACTTGTTGCACTTTGTTGTGCACGGCAAGGGCTCGTCCGAAGGCAGGGCTCAGCAGCAGGGTCTGCACAGCGGCTACCTGGCCTTCCAGCGCAGAGTAGCCGCCGCCTGATATGGTACTATTGCCAGTCTTTTTCAGTTGGAGCTGTAGCCTTTGGATGGCGGCAACCAGCTCGCCATAGCCTGTCAAAGTCAAGGGAGCAGTCAGTACTGGGGCCTGGCGGAGGCCGCTCACATCACCTCCAGCTTCTGCTTCTACTCACTAATGACCCGGTGGACGACGGACGTAGGGTCGTCCACGGGCAGCTCGGGCTCCAGGTCGGCGTCCTCGGTCGACGAGTAGCCGTCGTTGACGACGCCCGCCCGCGGCTTGTCCGACTCCGGCTCCGGCTGCTGCTCCTTGAGTGCCTGCAGCTTGCGGGAGCCGCGCAGGGACCTGTTGAGGAACTCGGTCTGCGCCGCCTGTCGCTCCTCCTCGGCCTTGCGCTGCCGCATCTGCTCCTGCAACAGCAAGGGGGAAGGACCACCGTCACCACACCGGTCAACACTCACAACACTCGCTCGTCTCTACACCGCCTCCGCGAACATTGTGGAGACGCCCTGCGCCGGCGCGTGGAGTATCGCGACACGTTTAGCGGGATAAGGCTCGCGTGCACCTGCCGTCTGCCGCCTGTGCTGGCTGCTGGCCGAGCAGACCTACCACGTACGCGTCGACCCCGGGGCACGAGTGCAGGCAAACAGCGCCGAGCACGACCCGGCGCCACGCCCTGGTCCAGGCGTCCAGCATGCAGTCGGAGCAGTCGAGGAGCACCTCCTCGAAGCGGGACGGCTGCCAGTCGTCCTCGCGGGGCCCGGGTGCCCCCGGTGCCGTCGTCGTGGTCTCGAACCGGGTCCGCATCTCCGCCGCCCACGGCGTGAACACGGTCGCGCCCCCGGGGGCCGCGATGTCCACGTCGCCGGCGGGGAGGACGTCGTCGAGCCCCTCAAGACCGCCGGCGACGCCGCGGCGGCGGGTGCCCGTCGACGGCATCACGGCGGCCGCCATCCCATCGCGCAAACGGCCCGCTCGCCACTACCACTACCGGGTACCGGTGCCGAACCCGACGCACCCGCGGCGGAGGGGGGCGGCACGCCACGCCACGCCCTGCCACGCCCTCACCTGAGCAACACCTCGCGACTCACTGTCGGCGGCGGCTGCTATCTTATCAGCAACGTGACTCATGCGATGCGGGCCCCGCCACGCCCCGCCACGCCCCGCCACGCCACACCACTCCATATCCAAGGCCCCACTACGGCATACTCGTCTCCTCTCCTCACTGCATCCCACCCGCACCCCCCAGCTGTGTGCCGATGACGCTTAGAGACCACCTGACGCGAGCCGCGCTAGGATAAAGCAATGACAGCCGTACAGCACGCCTTCTGAAATAGGCACAGCTGGGAAGATAGCGGTGAGAGCATTCCTCAGGTGGGAATCGGTCTGTACACCCGTTCAGTTAGCACAGAAGAGAGGGAGGGCCGCACAAAGCCGCGCGGCATTATACAGAGCTGAACAGGTTGTTTGAGAAACCCCAATCCGAAAAGTGATAAGGCCCCGCCCCGCCCCGCGACAGCAGGTAAGCAAGCAGACGGCCAGTCGGCAGTCGGCGGCACACAGCGGTCGGAGTCTCGGCAACTCCGCTTGATGTTCTCAATCGGGCCGCCGCCACACGATCACCCGCGCCTTATCGCATCGTTTGGGCAAACAGTTGTCGGCGATCGGCGCGCGCCGCGGGCGGGGCCTAACTGAACCTACCCCAACCAGAGCGGAGGGACGTGACGTCGGACGTGGTCGTATTAGGGGAAGGGTTGGCGCCGTACATGTTGCAGATTGCCCTGGCCGCCCGGTGCAGCAGGTTTGCCTCCCAAGTCGAGGGCAGGGCAGGCCACATACCCACAGACCCGCTCACGCTCGCCTTGCCAAGTCGTGTAATTTTTCCCGTTTCTCGGTAAGCCAGGACGGCGTGGCGTCGGTGACTGGCGACGAGCCGGGCAGACTTTCCTCCCCTCCCCCTCCTCATCCCTCCCGTTAGCAGAGACAGCTAAGAGGGAGGGCGCCCCCGCCGCCCCCG
This sequence comes from Odontothrips loti, assembly GCA_038380765.1. Classification (NCBI taxonomy): domain Eukaryota; kingdom Metazoa; phylum Arthropoda; class Insecta; order Thysanoptera; family Thripidae; genus Odontothrips; species Odontothrips loti. Next base: position 11,617,909 of record CM076251.1, read on the forward strand.
CCCCGCCCCCGGACCGGCACAGAGCGTCAGGGGGCGTGTCGTGTCATGTAATGGCATGATGGAGTGACCCGCCGCCGCCGCCGCCACCACCACCGCCGCTCACCACGGCACCTAAACGTGTCGTGTATTTCTCCGCAGAAAGCCCAGGCCTGCTTCCACTCCTCCTCCAACGCCACACCGCCCGCTGTGCACTTCTTTCCGCCCTGGCGCCAGGACCAGACCAAAACACCACACGTGCACATTCAGTGGGTGCCCACGACCCCAGGACCCCAGGGCGAGACGAAGACGGATTTTTCTCATGCGGGTGTCATGTTACACGCCGATTTGCCTATCCCGGCGGCGGACTGGCAGGACTGTGCTGGGTGGGAAGTGGGAGGTGGGAGGCAGGTGGTTGCGATTCTCCATTCAGTCGAAGAGTGACAGAATCGCGACTGTGCGTGTGTGAGTGTGTGCGTGTGTATGTGCGTGTTGTCTAGGTGCACGGGTGCACAGCCCGGCAGGTTCTCCTCGGCCCATCGGGACGCAGGGCGCGTTAGCCCCCCAGAGTGGACCCGGGGGGGGGGGGGGGCCCAGGGGGTCAGGGTGAGGGCGGGGTGGGGGGGGGGCTGGGGAGGGGAGGGGGCGTCGCGGGCCGATCGGCGGCGGCGGCGGCGGGGCCGGAGCCTTGTGAGCGCAGCCCAAAGAGAGAGGGAGTAAGAGAGAGAGACGGAGCTGCCACCCCCTACGCATGCGCAGGGAAAGGGAGAGGGGGAGGCGGGGAGAGAGAGAATTGCCGGACTCGGGTCTGGGCTCCGGCAGCGGCAGCAGCAGCAGCAGCAGCACAGCAGCCGCCGCACGGGGTCGGGGGTTGGAAGGGGGCAACGGGGTTGGGCCGCCCCTAGCCGCCCCGCGCCGCGCATCCACGCCGTGCTAGCCGGCATCAGATGGTGCTACTGTCTCCCTCACTCCTCATCCTGACACCCTCGGCGGCATACGGTAGGGCCTCCGCCAGCCCCCCCCCCCCCTCCCCACCTGATGTCCTTGGCTTGCCAGAGTCCCGCTGGGATCGAGGCCAGCGGCCAGCGTGCTGCTTCCGTCAGTCACCGGGTCGGGACGCCTCTTACCTGGTACTTGCGGATGGCGGTGAGCTGCTCCTTGGTGGGCTCCTTGTCGGGGTCCTGGTCGTTGTTGTTGTCCGGCGGGCAGCTGCGCGCGGGCAACTGCGGCGCCGGCGCCCGGTTCACCAGCCGGCCGTCCTCCTCGATGCGGAGGTGGCCGCGCGGCGGCGGCACGGGCTTCACCGCCGACCCGTTGACCCCCGTGCCCGCGGTGCCCGTCGTGCCCTGCGGACGGAGAGAAATCAAGTGACCACTGAGGAGGAGAAGAGAAGGCTCGCCACCCCTCGCCTCGCCCTCCAGGCTCCGGCCCCGTCTGCTGATCGAAGCCGCTCCTCTTTTTGCTGCACACGCCGTCATCTCCGTTTTCGAGCCGAGTCGCGCTGCTGCTGCTGCTGCTGCTGCTGCTTCTGCTGCTGCAGCAGCGCCATGCGACCGAGGCGGTACGGCGGGCGCGCCGGGTGCCAAGCCACACGAAGGCAAAAAGCCAAAGCCACGGGAATCCGCGTCGGTGCTGATCGCGCAGCCACAGCCGGCGCAGCGCAGCCAGCGCAGACAGCGCAGCCGGGACACGTTTTGTGGCGAATATTCTGCGGCGCGGCGGCCTTCGGCAGCCTTGACGTCCGTCACCACTGCGGGGGCCTGGCCATGCCTGGCCTCTGCACACCGCGACACTCACTTGGACATACGGACGGCGCGGCAGCGGCAGCGGGGGCGGGGGCGGCGCCGGGGGCACACTGCGCGTGCTACCCATCGCGCGCGGCCTCATCATCGACACCGACCTGGTCGCGGCCCTGGAGGCCCTGGGCGGCGCGCACGGCGCCCGGGAGCGCACCGAGACCGGCGGCGGCGAGGTGGCCGACGGAGGCATCACGACGGCGCTCGCATAGTGCACTCGGCCGCCACGCCGCGGTCAGACTGCCGGGGGACGGCACGGCCCGAGGCCCCCGTCGCATCGCGCGAGTCCCGGAGGCCGTTTTCGATGAGTTCGAGCAGGCCGTGGTAGGGCAGGGCAGAGCTGCAGACTCAGCAGATCCAGCCCCCTCCCCCCCTTCTGGCTCCCCGTCGATGAGAACCCCTTCCCCAACCCCTCCCGGTCGGCGCTAGTGAGCCCCAAGGGCGACCCAACACCCACTGGAGCACCCGTTCACAACCACGTATAGGCTGCTCAGCGCAGCCCGGGGTGCAGTCGCCCCCCGCGGGGGGCCCCGGGCGCTCACGGACGCCCCCCGCCGAGTCGTCGGATCGGGGGAGCCCCCCTCCCCCGCCACCCCTCCTATTCTTCCCCCGTCCGACTGTCGGAAACCCTCGGGTCAGCGGAAATGGGCAGCGGCGGCGGCGGCGGCGGCGGCAGGAAACACTCACCACTGGTCTGGGCGGCGGGTACCGGGGCGGCGTCTTGGAGCGCGCGATGAACGAGTCCGGCACGTCCACCGCCATCTCGCGGTGCAGCGGCAGCGGCCCGAGCGGGCCCAGCGGCATGTGGGCGTGCGGGTGCACGGCGTGCGGCTCGTAGTCCCGGGGCAGCGAGTCCCCGACCCCGACGCCGGCCAGCATCCTCAGGTCCAGGTTCGCCTCGGCCGCCTTGGAGCCGCCGACGAGGCTACGGCGCGGCCTGTGTGCAGAGAGGAACCATTTACGTTAGCAGCTTGAATTCATAAAAATGACTGTTTCCGAAATAAAATTTTAAAAAACAACAACAAGAAAATCAGTTTTCATTCATTTGAAAATCCTCTAAGAAAGCAATACCTCGCGCTCACAGTTCACAGAAGCGAAAAAAAAAGGTGCCAAATTAAAATAAAAAAAGATGTGAATGAGAGGGCGCGAAGAAACATGGCGGGTCGGGGGAGTACATAAATAACGTCCAGCCGTTACATGACGTGTCCAGCCGGAGCCGGGAGCGGGCAGGGGAGGGAAGACTGGCCAGCTACAGCTATTTATCACCGCGGCAATATAACGTCGCCGATATGACACATCCATACACACACACGCACATGTGTAAATCGGGAGGAAGAGCGTCCGCGTCCCGTGTTCCAGTTCCGCTGCTGTTTTTCATACTCCGGAAGTGGAGGCGAACGATATGGTATACGGGAAGAGGGATGGTCGGGACGACAGAGGGAGGGAGGGAGGGAGGGAGGGAGATTTCGCGCATACGAATAAAGCTGTAGCCCGAACCAAACTGCCGTAATAACAAGCGGCTCCATTTTAGTGTAAACATTTTGCGTCTGTTTTAGAATTCAGCGCGAATATTCGCCGGGCGGCCGCGGCAATATGTGCGTGCGTGTGAGCGGCGCCCCCCGCGGTCCTTGATGACGGTATAATTGCTTTTTCACAGACTCGATCGGGGGCGAGTGCGAGAGAGAGAGAGAGGGGGGGGGGGGAGGCCGGGGGAGGCACACAGGAAGGGCCGCCATTTCGAATCTATCCGGCGCCCGTGCTCGTGGAGCAGCAGACCTGGCAGGGCCGGAGGGGTGAAGTGACATGTTTGTGTGGAAACGTGAGGCAAAAACTTTTTATTTTTGCGCAGAGCGCCGGGGGTGATTGAATAATTTGATGCACAGCCTCTCCTCCCGAGTATGAGAAATGTACGAGACTACTACTGCTGTGGAGTTTCCAGTTGGGCGGGCTGCCAAAGGCGTGGCATATTTCTATACAAGACAAAAGAAGTTTGCTGGAACACAAGGCGCCGCGAGGGCGGTAAAGTGCTGGTGGAGTATCGTGGTGTGACGTCACCGCCCCGCCCCCAGGCGGCCCCAGCCCAGCCTCAGGGCCCCGCGGCCCCTCCGCAGCCTGCTACCACACAGGCCTACGGCAGCAACTGCTGCAGCAGCGGCTCCGCTGCATACTTGGCGCACGACTAATTGGGCAGTAACTCAAGTGTCACCGAGTTTTCGTCGTCGCATGCCTTCTACTTCTTGTGCCGCCGCCCCCGGCCGCCCCCGGCCGCCCCCGGCCGCCCCCGCCGCACCGCAACACTGCATTTCCTGATCGAGTTTCGCTCCGCCTCCACGCTCCTGCCGGCGGCCGCCGGGGGCCGCGGGGGGACTGTCTCAGACAAATTAAGTAATTCCCCGACAGAGGGCGGAAAAAGTCTAATCATAAAACTGGAGCCGGCCGCGTGAACGGCGAGGCTGCCTGCCATTGTGTGTCGTGATGGGAGAGTTCGCACGGCCGTGCTGCCCGGGCCGGCCCTGCCGCTGCTACCGCCGCTGCTACCGCCGCTGCACCCGGCCGCTGCCGCCACCGCCACCGCCCTCCGCCTGGCCGGGAGGCAACACCCGCGGCAGCGCTGCAGGCTGGGTTGCCTACAAGCAGGGCGGGGAGGTGACACCCACAGTACAGCCGCACATCCACCCGAAGTACTTCTGTCTCTCTCGCACCCAGTGCCGGTCAATGAGAGCGACAGAGAAAGACTGTGCCCGCAGAGAGGCGCTGGCTGTGCTGTAGTCGACCAAGCGGGCGGCTGACGCCGGCTGAGCCGCGCCGGATCGCTCTCGGCCGAAGACGACCGAGTGGACCAGGCGGATACCGCTCCAGGCGGAAACGGTACGAGGCGATTCTAGCCAGGCGATCGAGGCGGTCCGCCCGAAACCGATCGCCTGCAGACCTCTGCTGTGTGTGTGTGTCTGTGTGTGTGTGCACTACACGGGGCTTGACACGCAGCACTACACCGTGCCAGCGCCGTGTCCGAGCGGCGATAGTGCGTGTGCGTGCGTGTGCGTGCGTGTGCGGGGGTGATCGATACAAAGCCAGCACCCTCCCCCCTCCTCGTCACTCTACCAAAACACCTCCTCATGGCATCGGTAGCGCCGCGCTGTGTGAGGCAGGCGGGGCTGAAAAGAAGCCATGCAAGTCTCTCTCTCTCTCTCTCTCTCTCTCTCTCTCTCTCTCTCTCTCTCTCTCTCTCTCCTCTCTCTCTCTCTCTCTCTCTCTCTCTCTCTCTCTCTCTCTCTCTCTCTGAACTTTGCACCCCTCGCCTCGCCTTCCCCCGGCTCTCGACTCCTCGCCACCAGGGACTGCACAACGCCATATATTGGCAAACCGGCATAGGGGGAGAGAGAGAGAGAGAGAGAGAGAGAGAGAGAGAGAGAGAGAGAGAGAGAGAGAGAGAGAGAGAGAGAGAGAGAGAGAGAGGATATGCGGATAGAGAAGAAGATGGATAGAGAGGACCGTGCAGGCATCGACTAACGAGCGGTTTGACGGGTTAAAATGCGCGGAGCGTTAACAGCCAACTACTTTCTCCTTCCCGCCGCGCGCCGCGTGGAGAAGTAGTAAAGGGTGTGGTGCGGAGAAAGGCGGTGACTGCAGGCCGCCACACACACACACACACACACACACACACACACACAACGCACACCGACAAGAGCCATTATTGGCTACGCTATTGGCACACTGCCTTTGTAGAAAATGAAAATCACACGCGAACACTCCATGAAACTCGTTGCTCTGGCGCCCGCGGGTTCAAGTACACTTGTACGCCGAGGGGAAGAGTCGAGTGTCGTACACACTCTGGCAGTGCAGCACACACACACACACTCACACATGACGTACTGTACTACGTCACCTGCCGGGCCGGGCGGGGACGTGGGGCGTCGCGACCTGTCTGTGTGACTCACGACTCACGCTTTTGCATAGGTGCGCGATGCGCGCCCCGCCCAAAGCCTTGTGTGCGGCAGAGCAGAGTAACTGCGCGCGGCTGTACCGTCACGTTCAAATTGAAAAAGAAAAAAAAACAGAAAAAACTATCATCGACTCACGATATACATACTCACAGTGACAGAGAAAACTGTTGGCCGAATAAGAATCGAAATATCTTAAATTTATAAACAACGCGGGCTGTAGTTGTGTGCAGATGCACTCTGCTGTATTTAAGCACCTTGCGTCCCTCATACTCCCCTAAGTCCCCCCTTCCGGGCGCAGCGATTCGTATCAGCGGCGATTCCACACCAATTACCTCGGCGAGAGCACGCTCCGGGCTCCGGGCTGCTCCGGGCTCCGCCGATGGCCTCCCGTCCGCCCATGGACTCCGGGCTCCCATCCCATCCGCCAATGGGCTCGGGGTGGAATATTTAGCGAGCCAACACGCTGCAGTATGTAACGGCAGCGGCGGCAGCTACACGGCCAGCTACAGGCAGTGTGGCAAACAGAGCACCGCTTCCAGCCGCTTTCAACCCCCTCCCCAACTCCTCGGCCCTCTTTACATCCCCGTCTCTCTCTTTTTTCCACTTTGCCGCCCCTATTCGCGAAACATAAATGAGGTAGGCGCCGAGAGGCGGGCGCCTCTCCCAAAGCAGCAGAAGGGAGCAGCAGCAAGAGAGCAAAGAGAAACGAAAGGTCAGAAAGGGGAAGAAGAACGGGGCGACAACACGGGGCAGGAGACAGGAGAGGGAGCCTCAAGGAGACAGTCCTATGAAAAATTAATCGGGCAGCACAGCAGTGAAGCCAGGCTGACAAGTGACAGGGCAGGAGAGGGTGGGGGGGGGGGGGGGGGAGGCCTGACACACGCAGCGGCAAGGTTCCGAGAGTATGGCAAAACCACCGACAGCACGGGCAACTCCGACAAGAAAGTAGGAAAGGTCCCTGGAATACTACAGAGCACATGTATTCTACAGTGTGGTGGCTCGTCGGGAACCGTGTGTGGTGCTGCAGTTTCCGAAGGCTCCCTAGAGGCGTAAATCCCGGCCGACCTAGAATCCCTAGAGAGCGGGAAGGCAAGGGGGGAGGGTGTGGGAGGGGGCAGGAGGGGGGGAGGGGGCTCGTCTGGGGCCCAAATCGAGCACGCCGCCGTCCCGCCGGTCGGTGTATAGACGTTGGTCAGGGAATTCCGACACGGTCCGCTGGTCGCAGCGGCATAGCGAGAGGAAACGAACCACACTGGAAAAATAATAACAATAATAATAATAACAATAATAATAATACGGACTTGACAAAAAATGTGCAGAAAGTTATGAAAGAATCACACATAATTCATGCACGAAATCCTACACAAGGAATTTCGTGGAGCTGCAGGTTGTCAGACATATTTCTGGATCACATGGCGGAGCCGCAGTAAAAAGTCCTGCCTCTCCCCACAAAATAACTGCTGATGGATTCGCGTTTGGCAAACAGTCGATCTTCCTACAGACGACCACGATCACGAACGGCCTTCCCTTCTCCGCCCCCCCCCCGTCGTTTCGTTTCTTCGCTCAAACGACTCTCTAATACAATCGCCGACGCGCCAAAAGCCGAAGCGCGCGCGCCCTTCGCATTCGCCGAGCCTCTGTTGTTGTTGCTGTTGCGAATGAGACTCGACTCATCCCCCACGAATCGGCCATCAAATGCCTCTCGCTCGCCGAGGACCTCCAGCCACGCGACGCGCCGGCCGAGACAAAGCCGACGCGGAGGCCTTCGCATGCGCCGAGCCGCGCGCGCGCGCGTGTTTGTGTGTGCACATGTGTGCGGACAGCAGGCAAATGTTTTATATTTCATTATTCTCGCTGGACACAGGCTGCCATTATAGACTTTTCGCAAGTGCACACTCAAATAACTCCTCTTAGAGCCGCGTATGGGGACAGTCCAGAACAAAAGAGGCGCGTGACAGGCACACACACACACACACACACACAATGTAAAGGCGTGAAATGGGCGAGACAGAATCAATAGTACCATTAGGTGATAATGAGAGGCGCAAGTATTCAAAAGAGGGGGCGGCAAAATGCTGTACCACTTTTTGACCAGGTGTGTACAGATTATGCTGATGTGTTTTTCGCGATTACGCTCATTGGGTGAGAACGTCGAAAAACCGGAACGGCTGGCGGCGGAGCGATGGGAGAGGAAGGGGAAGGTGGGGGGAATTGAAGGGGGAGAGGGGGGGGGGGGTGATTGCTGTCTGCGAGTTCGCAAGGTCGTGGTGGTAGGCGTGGTGTGTTTGTGTCCTGCAGACGGGAGGAGCATCGCAGAGCTCGATTCCAAAAACAATCCGGGGGCTCGCTGCCGGCGCTGCTGGCGCGCTCTGTTGGCGAGCCTGACCAGCGCCCTCTAACCACACCACACCTGCAACTGCACCGCCCTACTCTCACCTTCGCACTAATGCCTACGAGGTCCTAACCTCCGCCGGGACAGCACCCAGCCCGCCGGCCCTGCACTGTGCTCCAGGGCGAAATTGAGCGCACAGAGATCCAATCATGGCTGCACTGATGTGATGCAGTGCATCAATTCAGACCCTCTGGCCTCCCCCCACCCCCTCCTCCTCCTCACCGTTTGCCACAATTACAGACCCCTCCCCCCCTCCCTCCCTCCCTCATACACAGTCCGAATATGCATGCAGTGCTTCATATTGAGATGAGATTAACAAAATGCAGATCAAACCACAACCGCAGTGAATGGCAGCAGGGGAGGGGGCGAGGAGGCGGCAACCCCGGCCAGGGGGGGCGTAGCCAGGGGAGGAGCATGGGGTCACCCTTTACCCCTCCCGCCGAAATCAGTGACCGGGTTAGGCAACGCCTGAATGTAGGCAATACAGTACTCCGGAGAAGCTCATAACGGAAGTGAGAAGTCGTAACGAGGAAGATGAATGATGGGGAAGTATGAGAAACAGAGTATACGAAACCCCGCTGCCCTTCAAAAATTACGCGATTTCTCACATTTTCTCCGGGATTCTTCTTCTTTGTTACGACTTCTTACTTCCGTTTCGGGCTTCTCTGGAGTACTCTATTAGAACGAAACTGGCTACGCCCCTTGCCCCGTCTGCGGTGTTGCCGAACAGTCACCCGGGTGCGTACAAACAATTCTAGGACGTCCCATATCTTGGTACCCCCCAAAATTAGGCGACTGCAACTTTTTTTTTTTTGGCTGTCGCAGTGGGGTCGCAGACAGACAGAAAAACAGACAGACGACGGACGCCCAAAACTCGAAACCGAATTTACGGCCTCTCTGTTTAGTGCGGAATGCCTGCCAGGCGCCGCCGCCTCCTTCTCCTCCCGTGCTGCTGAACGTCACCCCAACGATGGTGAGATTTACGGCGGGGGTGCTGCTGCCTTTGTCCACGCAGAGACGCGGGACGCGGCGCGGTGCCAGCGTCAGAGCATTGTCAGGTGCGAACAGTGCGAACACCGGGGCGGGACGGGCCGGCGCTAGTTCAGGAAGGCTTGAGTTCGCTGCTGCTGCTGCTGCTGCCGCTGCTGCTGCGGGTTCCAGTATATGCGATTTCACAACCTGACACCCCGTCGTCGGGGTGTGCATCTGGGGGGCAGTCGGCAGTCCTTGGCACGGCAGCAGCGGCCAGAGGAGGAGGACGCGCGACGTTCCTTCCTGGGTGCTGCTGGGTCCCCACAGGAGTCAGCTTGCACGCAGTCACACACACACACACACACACACACACACACACACACACACACACACACACACACACACACACACACACACACACACACATACATATATATATATTCACACACACACACACGATGCCGCCCGCAGAACTGCAGATAACGGAGACATGGGAAGGTAAGCCGGTCAGGAATTTCGGCCTGCGTTGCGTCGGTGATGGCGCGGTGCGGCGGCGCAAGTGTGGTGGCGGCCGGACCGCGCGCGGCTGGGCGCGGGTTCTAATCCCGCCAGCGGCGGCGCAATCCCATTTTATTCTTGGTCGGATCATTCAATCCCCCTCGAAACCATGTTTCGGTACAGAGGATTTCACCGCATTTTTAGCCCAGTTTCAATTTGTCTGAAATAAAAATTCCACGATATTGCACGATTACGCGAGCTAAGCTGAGTGTGTGTGTGTGTGTGTGTTTTACGACGAGGGGCATAAAGGGGGCTGCCCGAGTCGGCGTGGCGGTCCCTAAGGTGCGTTCTGGAATGACACCTTCCCCCCCCCCCCCCCGCACTCCGCAACGCCGCCTTTCGCGCTCGCTGTCCTTGTCCCACCCCTCCCTTCACACCCTCCCTCCCCCTCTCTCTCTCTTTCTCACAGCAGGGCAGGGGAATCATAACAACAATGGGGGCGTGTCATCCGCGCGCATTCCTCGCTTCTCTCGCGGGGCCGAGCCGGGCGTCCCGCAAACTACAACTGCACCGCGGCTCTGGCGTCCGCAAACTACAACTATACACTGGCGTCCGAAAACTACACGCCGCCACGCCGCTCCGCTTGCGCCCGTCAACGTCAGAAGCCAGGCGAAGGCCACAGAGCGGAGCGGAGGCCGGTATGTAACGGACGTTACTACTGCCGTGGTCGTGGTATCAGTGGCGGTATTTGGGGCGCTGGCCTGTCGTGGCGGGGCGGGGCGGGGCGTGGCCGAGGTGTGTTCAGTCAAGAAGCGCGCTCGCGGCGCGTCACAGAGACCTGTGCAGGAGGCTATAGCGGCGGCGGTGGGCAGGACTTCCGGACGCTCCGGTCCCACCCCCGCCCCCGCGCCCATTCATCCACGGCAGCGAACGGCACAGCCAGGCATAGCCGCACACAACAGCATTTTCGAGCGGAGATTCGCTCATTTCAGTGGGTGTGCGCCGCGGTCCCGGCGCAGGCCGCTCCCACAGGACTCTCTATTCCCACCGATCTACCCGAAGACGGAAGTCCATAGATAATTGCATGTAGAAATACCGTGGCTGCCATTGTGTGTCCGATTCGACATCAAATAGAGGTTTCCAATGCGGTTCAGAAGCGGAAGCTGAAGAACAAAAACCCTTCCAGACCGGAAACTCTCGAGATTAGGTATGAGAAATATCGACGCACAAGAGCCTCGTCAAATATGGGAACTATCCTCAAAATTCACTCAAAACGCCATTCAAGTTTCTCATACCTGCCCTCAAGAGTTTCCGTTCTGGAAGAGTTTTTGTTCTTCAGCTTCCGTTTCCAAAGTATTATTGGAAACCACTATTCCGCCGTGTCCGACACATTAAACGCTGTTTAAGCCCGCCTATAACCCGGCCACGAAGCCCTCCAAACGTTGAGCTGGCGCTCTGAATGCTCCGATGCCCGCATCTCGTATGCCCTACTTGTGAAAGTATAGTACCTACAACAGACTCATTGCTCTATGGCTTCTCTTTCTGCACTGCAAACTTTCACTCCTGGATTTTCTTTGAGATCCTCGAAACGGTTTTGTACAGGCCTTTCACACAGCCACTGACGAAGCCGTGAACTGATTTGAAATTTCTGGACGAAATCGCTAAGTTGCGTGTATACCTGTTGCACTCACCGCCCCGCTAGCAGCCGGCCGTGCTTCTCGTACACAACACCGGCCTCCTGCGAGTTCTTCTTTACGATTCCACCGAAGCGGACACATCGGATCGAGCATCAGTCAGTGGGATCCACCGCCATCATCTCCGTCGCCCATTTCAGGGGCGGCAGAAGAAAAAAAAATTGCCCCATCGCGTCCGTGTTTGAAAAGGTGGAAAGAAGAAGGAAAAGAAGAATGATGTGGCGGTTATTTGGTGAAGGTGTATAGTACACAACGAACGGGACTGTCGCTCGACAATGCCGTCAATTTTGCCGCCGCCACCACCACCGCTGCTGCTGCTGCTGCTGCTGCTGCTTCTGATAGCCCCTGGTGTCCCCACCCCGCCGCGCCGCCACCATCACAACGTCACGTTTGCCACACCTGCCTAGGCCTCATAGACAGGCATTTCCAGACCAGCCACACTGTGAACCTGTGCGCGGGGTGGTGTTGGCTGGGCTGGGGCGCGATGCAACGTATAAACGACAACCTCGTGGACTTGCCGGTCCTACGGGGTCCTAACCTCACCAAAGCACCTGCCGCAAGGCAAGGGGTGTGTTCTGGCGAGAGAGAACGCGTTTTAGGTGTGCGTGTGTGTGTGTGCGTGTGTGTGTGCGTGTATGTGTGCGTGTTTTCGTGCTCAGCGGGCTGGCTGCCTGGCATGGCAAGCAATGGCAAGCTTGCCAGTGCGTGACGAAGCACACCCCAACATCGACATCATGTGCGGGGGGTGGGGGGGGAGGGGTTCAAGGGACCTCCCCCCACAACAACCCACCTATCCTATAGGCCTACCTGTAGACACACAGGGGGGACAAAATACGCTCACGGAATGCTACGCCTTCTCCTCTCCATTCATTTTTCTCACAGGGAATCGTAAATCCAGGGGTGGTGCGCAGATCCTACTTTTCTAGGAGTGCACCGGGGGACAAAAGTAAAGTCGGGAAAGCCCCCCGCGAAAAAGGTTGTCCGAGTCTCGTCAGTACGACACGACGAAGACGAAATGGGGCTCGAAAAAAAATACGAGATAAAAGTAGAGAGATGAGAGAAGGAGACAAGGACGAAAGAAAACACGAGACTTGCATCGGCTTGATGCCTTTTCTCGCTACTACAGTACAGTGGAATGGGATGGAATAGAATAAGGTGAGGGAGGAGGATTTGAAGGTGAGGGGGGGGGGGGGCTGACAGGACCTGCTACCTGCTCCTAAGTCTCGTGTGTGTGTGTGTGTGTGTGTGTGTGTGTGTGTGTGTGTGTGTGTGTGTGTGTGTGTGTGTGTGTGTGTGTGTGTGTGTGTGTGTGTGTGTGTGTGTGTGTGTGTGTGTGTGTGATGGCGGTGCGCGCTCGTCTTCACAGAGGTCGGGAGGGCTACGGCCAGCTGGCCACGGCCGAGTGACTCTGATCCCAGGAACCTCTGAGGCAGGCACACACATCAGGCCCGTCCATAAACGATCACATTCATAGTATTTGGCGTGAATCATCATCATCATTCCAGAGTTTGATTAGCAATCATTCATTTTTTTTTAACTTTTTTTTTTTTTTGCTTCTGTAGTCGTTGATAAACTTTTTCGGCAGGGTATGGTGGACAGTGGGAGTGTCTCCGGCGCCAAGATGACGCTGCATACGGGGCGGGACAGGTGGGGTGCAACTCTTGTAGCGGAGTGTACATAGAGATCTCTGGCCGGCCGAGCCGAGCCCGCCGTGTTCCGCCGCTCCCTGTGGCAGGTAGGAATGGCGACCAACCTGTGCTGCTCTGGGGCGGCCGGCCGTACACAGCAAAGAAATCATAAAAAAAAAGAGGGAAAGTCATAGGTAAATGTTTACCTTTTCTCCCACCGCAGCGGCGCGGGGGTTCTTAATTTGCACTGAAACCGCAACAGGCCTGACGCGGGTCAGGGAGAGAGGGGATAAAAGAGGAGACGCTTTGAAAACGACTTCGCCGTCAATCAAGTGCTTGTTACTTGGTCGAAAAAAAAATCAGACGAGGAAACTTTATGTGTGACAGACGAGTTACGTAACGTTGAAGTAGAAAGTTTTCCGGCAGTGTCACCCTTCATCGATGCACGCGACAATGTCGGACTTTCTCTTTTCATACTCCGACAGCAGGAGGCGTCAAGGAATGGGAAAAGAAAAGGGTCCTTCATACCTAGAACTCATGGCACACACCGACCGGTGTCAAAAACATGCATAAAACGCGACAGCGGCGCGGGATACGGGGCGGAGGGCTCAACTCGGACGCCGCGGGCCGCCGGGTAACGGCCTTGCGGATCATCCCCCCCCCCCCCCCCCAACCCTGGTCACTGCGGGCTTCCTAGAGGGTTGAAGAAGTGAAAACCGACCCCTCAACCCCCAGCCAATCCCCTGGTGACTGCCAGCGACGAGGCCCCGCAGACACAGGCCGGCCATACGTGCTATGAGCCGGGGTCGATGACTGACCGGCTGGCTGCCCACCGCGGAAATGGTCAGGACTCACATCCAGTTGTGGTCGTGACTTGGAAAGTACATAGCCAATTACTACATTAATTTGTGTGAAAATGTGACGTTTATCCATCTCCTGATATATGCCCTCTGAATGCACCTAGAATATACTTAACGGGAAAATTTGACTTAAAATTTATTAAGGTATGAAAAGAAGTTTTGGTACCTTGTCCAGTAGCTCTTAATGAGCCTCATGATGATGGCAGGGTGTTAATCCTTTTGTCCTGTCGATGGCGACGAGTATGTGTTATATCCGTTTTATCCGCTTTGTTTTCCGTCAGGCACTAGTGTATTCTGTTGCGCTCTTCATGTAATCCATTCAGACTTGCACTTTCCATTCACACAGCACTAACTGCCGGCCGGCACGGGCACTAGGCGCTCCCCGTGCTCGCCGAGCGGTACGGGCACGCACACGCACTACAGCACCGTTATCATGACAAATTTACGTTTCGGCCGTTACTCGGCCGCGGTCAGGTGGTCGAGGGTGCGTGTGCACCACGCCGACGACGTGGACGTGCTCGGCGCAGGAGCACCACCAGCCGCGCGCTGCTGCCGCATCCGTCACCCGCTGCGCTCCTACAAGCACCGCCCGGTCCTCGGGGGAATGCCGTTACAGGTACGCTGCCGCTGCCGCATCGTCCACCGTCACCTCGCGACGCCACATAGCGTATCACCGCCAACACCAACGACGGTCACGTCAACGTCAACGTCACGACAATAACAACAACAAGCGCGGGGGCGTAAGTATGAGCGCGCCGGCGACGAACGGGCATAGACCTCGCCGGGGTCCGGACGTGAGTGCGACTGGCAGGCCAGGCAGGCACCGGCGGCGGCGGCGGTGGCCTGGCTTGGCGCTTGGCGGCGGCGGCCAGCTTGGCTGGCTGGCTGGCGGGTGTTTTGTTCGGTGGCCGCCGTCGGGCTCGGGCGGCGGCCGGCGGCGGGGGCGGGGCGAGGCGGGGGACGGGGGGGCTGGCCGGCCGCCGCCGCCTCGACCCGACTCTCGGGCCGGCCGGCCGGCTCCGTCGTGCCTCGCTCCTCCTCCTCCCCGTGCAGCCCATGCCCATGCCACACGCCACGCTGCGCCACGCCACTCCTCAAGGCACCTCATCACCCACCTCACCTTCACCCACCTTCACCTCACCTTGCCTCCCGGCGCGCGCGCGCGCGTATGTGTGTGCGTGTGTGTGTGTGCGGTCTAGTCGGTCCGCCGTAACTTTGGCCTCAGGTCGGCGCCCCCCTCCCGCCGCCGCCGGTACCAACATACCCGGCGCCGGGTGCTGCAGCACCAGCAGCAGGTAGAGGTGGAGTCAGTCGACCAGAGCCCTGCACGCGGGCAGCGGCAGCGGCAGCAGCAGCGCTGGGCAGGGCAGAGCAGCGGGCAGCGCCGAGGGGGGAGTCTCCACAAATTACGTAACAGGCCAATCCCGCGGCGGACACCACCGATGCCATGTTTTGGTTGCACGGACCACACAAATATTGAAATCACTCTGGGGGACGGCGACGACCACCCCTACGAGGTTGGCCGCGGAGGCTGCAGTGGAAGCCGCCCGCCCCGCCCGCGCCATGAGACCCATGACCGGGACGGCGGGACAAGCCCGGGCTGGCAGCCAACGCACACGCACGCAGCACGCATGTGGCACGCACGCACGCTCGGGCGCACGGCGGCGTGAGTGGGCGTTTCTCCGTTTCTTATCGTCATTTTCATAGAGGCAGTCATCAAGCCAAGCGGGCCCTGCTCGCGGCATACCGTAACAATGCCACTCTGTCCGCCTCTCTGCTCGTCTCGTGCGTCCGCTCTCAGAAAGAAAGAACCTAAATAATTAAATCCACCAAGAATACAACTGACATGACAATATATAGTTCGTCGACTCGTTCACGTCATGTCAACCGAAGTTTAGTCCAGATCAAGTTCTAGTCGTGATATAATGATTTTCTGAGTCGAGAATTTGATGTTATTCTCCGGACAGTGCCCGGCAGCCAGCTCTATATCGAGCTCCAGCCGCTCCAGCCCAGGAGCCTCCAGAACTTCCAGCGGAGTGGGCCGTACTCCGAGTGCGCTGGAATGTCGCGGCGCCGCTTGCATTCCCCGCGAGCTGAGCCGGGCTGAGCCGCTGCGCGCATGCGCAGACAAGAGCCCCGCCCGCCCTGCAATCCCCGCTCTCTTTGCCCGGCGTATATACATACATAAATACTACATACCGCCACCGCCTCGCACGCGCTCTGGGAAACAGAGTGTAACACGCCGGGAGGGCGGGGCGCCGCCCATGCGTCCTCCATCTGCCTTAGTACCAATTACTCCAGCGAGAAAGCTCTCGTATGTGTAGAGAAGTGTGTAAAAGTGCAGCACGATACGGGGAAGAGTTCCTTCCATGTACGCACATATCTGGGGAGAGAGTCCCCCCCCCTCCCCTCCCCCCTACTCACACACAACGACTTGAATAATTTTGAATCATCGTATCATTTTTCACGGTGTCACGACAATGATAGGCTGAAAGTTTTCTGGCTCGGGGCCCGACGACACGAACACGACTCTTGGTGCCGCGCTGCTGCTCGGTACGAAGGCACCGTGGGTGTGGCGGGAGAGGAAGAGAGAGAGAGAGAGAGAGAGAGAGAGAGAGAGAGAGAGAGAGAGAGAGAGAGAGAGAGAGAGAGAGAGAGAGAGAGAGAGAGAGAGAGAGAGAGGGAGAGCAGCAGGGGGGGAACAGAGGGACAGTAAAGGACAGACACAGCGTGGAGGGAAAGGCGAAGGTGGCAAGAGAATCCCGTGGGCCCTCGGAGCCGCGCTCGCCGCGCTGCAGTGTTCGCTGTTCGCATCCGCAGCACGTCCAGACGGCATCCCGTCTCTTCAATTATCAAAAAGGTACCGCCTAGATTCGGTGCATGAAAAGTTAAAAGCGAGCCGTATGTTAACGCGGCATGACTTTTCAGCCTGCAACAGTAATGCAATCACAGCGCTGGCTAGGTCGCGTGCAATTATTGAACTTGCGCCCGCGCGCCATGAGAGTACGCACACAGACGGGGGCGCGGCGCGGGAGTGGTACCTCGGCTCCGGCTCGGAGGCGGAGGCGGAGGCGGGCAGGAGGATGCGCCCTGCCTCGTTGCCACTGTTTGAGTGCCGTCGGGTATAAAACCTTGACTGGTACCCCGGGTACCCCCCTCCCCCCTCCCCCACTACTCACTATTACACACCAGGGGGAGCCTTGCGCCCGCCACGACGTCGTTCCTCTACATCCACGTTTCCGGCCTCGTCGTGCTTGTCCGGGTGCGGCCCTCCGCCGAGGTTTTGAAAAAGCAGAGAGACGTCGTATGCCCTTCCCCCCCCTCCTCCCCCACCTCAAACCCTTCTCTTTTGTACCCATCCGCCGTCCTCTGGTCCACCGCTATTCATTTCATTCCTCGCTTTCGGAAGGCGGAGGGGGGAGTCAGGTGATGCTGAGCCGCAGGAAGGAGGGAGGGAAATAAAAATATAAGGAGATCGTCGCTCCCATTAATCTCTCAATTTCCTGCTGTTATGTTCCCGAGCTTGCGGTGCAGTCCGCGGCCCCATGTCCCGGACGTGCCTCAGGCGTGGTTTCGGACGAGATTGTACCGCCGTGTGTCACTGATTTCCCGCGCTGACCGCGGCGAGGCCGCGTCACACACCCCTGGCACGGCGCGCACACCCTGCGCACACACCCACAGCAGCACGGCACGCCCAGAGATGTGGCCCGGCCCGGGGCCTCCGCGGTATGTTGACGTTGGCTTTTGGTTCGTGGATTGCATGCCAATCAGAGGCTTACTGGGTTCTCGTTCTCGGAAGGTCAGGATGCCTTTGCCGTGGTCTAGACCTATCTAACTGAAACAGCCCCCGCCGCCGGCCCGGTGGTGCCGCGGCGACAGAAGAGTTGCAGCGGGGGCGGACGTCAGGTGGATAGGGGAGGGGAGCACCCCCCCCCCCCCCCCAACCACCTCTGCGCTCCTGAACCGGAACAAATGCAGCAGCAGGCAGCAGGTAGGGGAGGGGGACGACAGGTAAGGGGTTGGCGACGCCGCGTCAGGTGCGTGGGCGCGAGGCCGCTAGGGTGTCCACACTCTCCTGTCCTGGGCCGCTCCGCTGTGCTCCGCTTCGCAGTCAGCTGGCTCTGCAGGCCGCTTTACTCGCCGGGGGTGCTGACTGGAGACTGAAGCACCTCATCGTCACTTCTGCAGTCACTGTATTCCTACTCGCGGCAATTTCGCGCCTTCGACCAGTTTTGTCCCGTTTCGTCGAGTGATATCAACGCACGGTCAACGGCAAGTGTTACGGTGTGCGAATGGTTTGCTGCTGCCCTCGCGTGCTCGCTGCTGCCCCCCCCCCCCCCCCCCTCCCACCTCTCATCCTGACCCCCTCACCTCTCCCTCCCACTCTCCTTTTCCCGGTCTCGTTCCTCTTATTGCTCTGCTGCCCGGGATCCTTTGTCTCGGGAAGGTTTTATTCGGCTTACAGCGCGTTTACCAATTTCCGGCCCGTGTGGGGGCGACAGCGGGGGGCGGCAGTGGCGGGGGTCGACAAGAGAAGGGGGGGGGGGGCACGTCCTGTGTAAAAGAAGGATGGATTTCGCATCGCATACTCAGCGCGCGGTGAGCGCATCCTAATAGCCAAGCCGTTCTCATCGCGAGCTTCACCAGAGCCTCACCTGTACGTACTCGGCATGTACATCACACCTTTACATGTCACACCTCTTCTTGCGCCGTATGTGTCATACGCGGCCGCCCGGAGGCAGCAGAAAGAAGACGTGGTCCTCGTCACACCGCGGCCGCGCGACACGAGAAATATGCAATAAAAAACCTTTGGACCGCTATTTATTTTCTTTTGTTCCTCCAAACGCGCGGCTCGCATCGGCGCAGAGAGACATTCCTCTGAAATTGCAGAGCCGAGTGCCGGAGCACCGCGCCGCGACGCTTTCGAAGCCTTCATTCAAGGCGCGGCTATGGCCGGGCCGGGCCTGGCCGGGGGCCCGGGCGCGTCGGCCGCAGACATTTGGGACGTATACATCGCCTTCGCCTCGCCTCGCCTCGCCACACCTCGCCTTCCCCTGCTTTACGATCGCGTCGCGTACGCGCTGCCCTCGACTTGGTTCTTCTCTCCTTACTCCATTCCAGTCCGACCACACGTTATCACAGTGACGCAAAAGACGGACACATATCAGATGTGCGCCGCGGGCGGACGCGCGTGCGCCGTGGCGTCTCGTCCTCAAAGTGGCGTGGGAAGATCGGCTCGGCCCGGCTCGGCCCGGCTCGGCTCGGCTCGGCTCCTCTGTAGATCCTCTTCTTCTGCGGAAGTCAAGGTCCGCATCCAAAGTCTCGAGTTCAAAAATGCTAATGACGGAGGGCGGCCGACGCACACGCAAAGCAGAGCAGCCGGTGGCGTCGCGTGCCGCTGCACAAACGCCGTAAAAGTAATGTACGCGAAATTTGTCATACCCTTTCAATTTTGCGCATAGCTGTTATTTTAATCCCAGAATAATAATAATAAATGTCGAATCGAGTAGGAAATCGAGATGGCTGAATTAGAGTCGTCTGACTTTACTTGAAATCGACTTTCGATTTTCTTAGACTCGATTCGACTTAATTTTTTGCAAGAGTTGTCGAAGTCCTGAGAGATTGAGTATCTGATCAAAATGTTCCATGAGTTGGCCGGATATGGAAAACCGCAGAATAACCTCCAAGATATTAAAACCTTTGCATCTTTCTTTCAGCAATATATAGCACCATTTCTACGAAAATCCTCAAGGAGAACAGAGGATGAAGCATATAAATACGGAGTGTCAGAGGATGGAAGGGAGATGGAGTGGGACTACTTTGCTGTTAATTTGTGTTCGCCCAGAGGTCAGGGGAGCGGAGGGGAGGGGTGAAGGCACGAACACACCCACGGGCGGAATCATCATCAGACACACCGCTTGCCGAGTACTAATGGGGCTACCCACAAAGGAGAGCGGAGAGTTGGGGGCCTCCCTGACCCCCACTAGATTGCATTTGGCGCTGGACTGCTTACTTCTCATTATGGGCGTGCTCACATATTCCACAATGGGACTCATATGTGTGGCAATGTATCTGCAATTTCGTGAAGCTCCTCTTCCGTCTTTTTTGAAGGACAGGGGGAGTTTGGAGGAGGGGGGGGGATTCACGCGAGAGTCGCAAAACAAGACCACTCCCACCATTACCTTCCTGAAGTTGATGACGTGTATGCGTGTGTGTGTGTGTGTGTGTGCCGCGTACCGATCGCATGGAATGCTGCGAGTTCCCTTCCCACGCCAACGTTACGCCACCGCCACCACTCTGTGAATGAGCAGCGAGCATCTACGTGGCCTGCGGCTGCGGCTTGACCGCTGGATGAATGCGGATCTTTGGCCGGTACGGGGGTCTTCCAGCGTCATGAGTTTCCTGGAAGCCCGGCGCGCGCTTGTGTGTGTGTGTGTGTGTGTGTGTGTGTGTGTACGTGTGTGTGCGCGCGCGCTTAGTCGCTTCGCATGCTTCTGGCTCTGTGGCGCCAAAGAAGAAGGAGTGTGGCACAGTGCTTAGCGCTGTTGTCGCAAACAACGCCCCGCATGTGCAGGAGCGAAAAGGCGAAAATGCGCGCGTGTGTGTGTGTTGTGTTAACGCGACACCCCTGATTCTTATTCTCCATTCCCAGTTTCCCAGTGGAGTGGGATGTGGGAAAACGGCGGGGTCGCAGCAGTGTGAAGGGGGCGGTACCAGACAGCCGCGGGACACCGCCGGGACACCGCCGGGACACCGCCGGGACACCGAGCCGAGCCGAGCCAGGCCGAGCCGAGCCGGGGCGGGCACACCGGCAACACCGCCGTGCCGCACGCATACCGGGCACAGCCACAGGGGCCTATCGGGCAGGCCGAGGCAGCCGGGGCCGAGCCGGCCGGAGCCCAGCACGGAGCCCAGAGCCATCGTGTGACGGCGCGGAGGTGCGGCTGCTGCTCACCTACCTCCCGGCCGCAGCAGCTGCAGCAGCTGCAGCAGCATCCGAGACCAGGACGGGGAACATTGTTTGTAAATGTGTGGCGGCGCAGTCCTAACCGCTGTGTCCACAGCCCGCCGCCCCCGTCCGGCTGTCCGGCTCTACTCCGGCCCCCTGCCCTGCACGCCTGCACTCCGGTTGCCTACCCGGCACGGGGCTGGACCGTGGCCTACGACACCGTCTTCCCTGCGGCCCGCGGATGACAGATGGCTACGAAGCTCCGGGATTGGTCAGCGCCGGCCACAGGTCCCCGGGCCCGTCATCCGTGATTGATCGGCACCTTTCGCCCGTCTTATTCGACTTTTAATTACGGCGGCCGCGGCCATGCGGTGCGTGGCCGCAGCGAGAGGAGAGAAACTCCCGCCTCAATGCCGCCGTTTTCCTTTTCCTTTTCCGTCATTTATCCCGCGCTGTCTGGCCTGTGACGGTCCGCCGGCGCCGTCGGCCGCCCGGGATGATCGCCCCCGACACATTCTCTTTCCACGCACGGCCGTTATTAAGGACCCATTATTACACGGACCGTTAGGGGTCGTCCGCGGCGTCTGCTAGAGCATTCCGTTACGTGTGAGACACGGACGAAAAAGATAAGTTGTCGCAACTAATTTTGAAAGTTGATTTTCGGACAAGCATTAAATTTTAGTTGGGGGAACTAAATTTTAGTTGCGCCAACGAAACGTTAGTTGCTCCAACAAAGAGGTTCGTTGCGGGCGCACCAAAGAACATTTTTTCTGCTTTTTCCTCCTTCAGCGAACCTCTCTGCGTTAGAGCAACTCACGTTTCGTTGGTGCAACTAAAATTTAGTTCCCCCCTACAAAAATTTTAGTACTCTACTGCTTGTCTGAAAATCAACTTACAAATTAGCTGTGACCACTAATCTATTTTCTCCGTGGACGTACGTCACGTACCTGACCGACCACTCCTCGTCGGTGGGCGGGTGGCTGGGGTGCTCGACGAGTGCGGTGGTCCTCATGCGGTGGCTCTCATGGTCCCCGATGAGGAGCTCGGTGCGGCCGTTGGTGAACGGCGAGGACGCCCTCCGGTCCTGCAGCGAGCGAGGCTGCTGCTGCTTCTGGACAACGACGTCGAGGTCCTGCTTGAGCTCGACCTCGGGTGCGTCGGTGTCGTCGAACGACGCTCCCTGGCTGGGCGGGCCGCTGGCTGGGCCGCTAGCGCTGCCGCCTGCCGCCGCGCCGCCGCCGCTGTCCCGGCCGTGGTGGCCGTTGGTGAGCCGCGGGGTGGTGGCCTCGGGTCCTGCGGGGCCGGGGGAGGCGCCGGACGCTCCCGGGGCTCCCGACGTGGACGCTGCTGCTCCTTCGCTTCCCGGTCCTGTCGGCACCAGGGACGTGACGAACACGGAGTTGTGGTCGATGATGCCGTTCCAGGACTCCTTCGATTGGCTCGATTCCTGCAACACACGGTTCGCCAGGTCACCAGCAGGTCGGTACGTGGCGCTAGAGGTGTGATGGGTACACGCACCCGCCATGGCGCTGCGGGGCCCCACAGAGTTCCACAGGGTTCCACAGGGGCCCATGGGTCCTACAGGACACGGCCCCGAACGCCCTCCTCCACCCTGCCCGTGTAAAGGACCTCGGATTTGCATGTGCAAATGTCGTCCTCTCGCCAACCCTCTACAGCACATCCATCTCTCCAGCACCCCCCCCCCCCTCCCTCCCTGCCCGTCCTTCTCTCACTAACGCCCCAAACCCCTCACAATTTCACCGCGAAAACTACTTTTGGCACATTCACCGGCAGAACAAATAACACCAGTGTCGCAAGCAGAATTGCGTCCGTATCAATAATTCACTTTTTGAACAGAGAGACGAGTAAAAGTGAAAATGTATTCGGCTCAGGCTGAGGCCGGGCCATGGGGGCCGCGAGGCCGTAACGCGGTGCTCCGGCGCTGCCAGCAGTAACGCGGTAACGCCCCGTCGGCATGGCAAATGGCGACAACGGCACCAGACAAATGCCCACGCCGCTCCTAACAAAATGGCTTTCATTTCCACCCCCGTGAAAAATTTTGCGGTCCTCCCCCCCCCTCTCTCTCTCTCTCTCTCTCCACCTTTCCACTTGGGTCTTCACCCCCTTACGTCCACTATTTCTTTCTTCCCTCCCTCCCACTCTGTCTGTCTGTCTGTCTGTCTGTCTGTCTGTCTGTCTGTCTGTCTGTCTGTCTGTCTGTCTGTCTGTCTGTCTGTCTGTCTGTCTCTCTCTCTCTCTCTCTCTCTCTCTCTCTCTCTCTCTCTCTCTCTCTCCCTACTCAGTACTATGAGGTCAAGAACTTGGTATCAATTTTCGAACTAATGGAAAATTTTCCTGTCAGACCGAGTTTCTTCGTCGAGTTGGGAGCGCGTTCCCAGGCCGGACTTGACCTGACCTCAGCCCTCACGGCCACGAGCAATACGCGGTCCATTTCTCATCGGTGTCCCGACGGCGACGGGTACTTACTCGTGAGGGTCCGGGTCTGCTTGGTGATCCGGGTCTCTGTAAAACGCAGAAAAATGAAGGGCTGTTACGGTCTCACAAGTGGCGATCGGGTCGGAAACACATTACACCACATTACACATTTCGCGTGCGGCGCCACTCGGAGACGGTGCTACGTAACCGGTGGAAGCCGCCGGCGCCTCTGCGGAGCCTACGGAACAGCGCCACTCTCACGAGAACACGCCCTGAGCGAAAACTTTGCTTTTCCCAGTCAACTACCTTACAACGTCCACTGAATTGGACAACACAAGGCCTGAAGGGCAATCAAACCCCCCGGGGGCGGCGGTCGGGGGCGGTCGGGGGCGGGCCGATAGTGGAGCCCCCGCCACAGCCTTGCCCGCCCCCGGCCTCACCGCCGCCGCCGCCGCCGCCGCCGCTCGGGGCAGCAAACTCTATCGGCTGACGGACGCCGAAGCCCCTTTTGTAGGACGCCCATGACGGGACAGGACCCGTCCAACTTTGCCATTAGTCGGCTCGGCCTCGGCCAGCTTCGGCGGCTGGACAGTGCGGAGCCCCCAGGCAGCCCCCGCAGCCCCCGCAGCCCCCGCAGCCCCCGCAGCCCCCGCAGCCCCTGCAGCCCCCGCAGCCCCCGCAGCCCCCGCAGCCCCCGCAGCCCCCGCAGCCCCTGCAGCCCCCGCAGCCCCCGCAGCCCCCGCCCCGTGATATCTCACGACCACGGACTCGACCCGACCCGACCATGTTCAATTTTTTTTGTCCAACCCATTGCACTCTCTGCCGTGCAGCGCAGCCCCGTTATGTAATTCCGGGACGCCCCACCCTCCCCCCGCACTGCCCCACTACCACCACCCCCACCCCCACCGCGACTCGCCGCCGCGCGTGTCACTCGTGAGGAATGGCCTAACCGTTTCCGCCCCGCGCTTCATTTGCGGAGGCAGGGTAGCAGTGGCAGGGGCGCTCTGACACGCAAGGAGTCTACAAGAGCCCCCCCCCCCTCTCTCTCTCTCTCTCTCTCTCTCTCTCTCTCTCTCTCTCTCTCTCTCTCTCTCTCTCACCCCTCCCTCTTCAACCCTCCTAGACAATCCCCCTTTTCGCTCTTCAGCAGCAACAGCAGCAGTCCTCGAGGAGGGAACGAAGCGGCCCAAAGTCTCGTCACAGCCCTAACCGGTCCGGCCCCGCTGTTGTCCCAGACGGCGCGGGCCGCTCGAGCGCGGTTCATCGACCGGCTGCAAACGCGTTATTTCGGTCACGGGGACGGTGGCTACGTAATCTATGCACGAGCCCCTCCACGATCGTGACAGTATTGAAAGAGTTCTTACAGGCCGGGCCCACAAGCCCCCACTCCGTGTGCCTCGGAATACAGGTCAACAAGGGAGGATTTGGGGAGAAGGGTGCCCCGTGCCCCGTCCCAGCAGAGCGCGGCTGTTGGGGTTGGGGGTTGGGGGTGGGGTTCCGAGGGTGCTTCCCTACCGCACCGCTCTGTGCAGACGGAGGACGGAGGCCCCACCCGACGTGGCAGCCTTACCCCGCAGCCTTACCTGACAGCCTAACCCGACAGCCTTACCCGCCAGCCTTACCCCGCGCCTTACCCGTCAGCCTTACCCCGCAGCCTTACCCGGCAGCCTTTCCATCTGTAGTGCTCTGCTTCGCCGCTCCGCTGGAAGTATTCTCGTCTCCGACCCGTCCGATCCCTGGGCATGGATGGCCAGTCCCCCCTCCCTCCCCCTTCCCCGAGCCTAGATCAGCGGATTTTCTAACAGAGTGAACTTGTAGCCCCCTTCAAGTAGCGGGTCTGTGCCCCCTTCCCCGCCCCCTCCTACCCCTGTGCTCGCGATTTTTTAAAACATTTTTTTTCGCGTCCCTCGGTTTTACCCTCCCCTTCACATCTCTCCGTCTCTTTCATCTCGCCTCCACATCAGCCCCTCGCCTTGCCTTGCGCTCCTGTTCCTTTCTTCTGCTCTGCTCGCCGGTTCCAAGTTTCTTTCTACCCGCTTTTCTTCTTATTGCTTCGCCAACGCCATCCCCACGGAGAAAAAAGATTAGATGTCTTAGCTAATTTTTTAAGTTGATTTTCAGACAAGCAGTGATTTTTTTTCGGAGAACTAAAATTTTGTTGGGGGAACTAAATTTTAGCTGCACCAACGAAACGTTATTTGCTCCAACAAAGAGGATCGTTTCGGGCACTAAACACATTTTTTCCTGCTTTTTGCTGTATTAGCGAACCTCTGCGTTGGAGCAAGTAACGTTTCGTTGGAGCAACTAAAATTTAGTTCCCCCAAAAAAATTTAGTTCTCGGAACCAAATTTTACTGCTTGTCTGAAAATCAACTTAAAAATTAGTTGCGACAACTATTTTTTTTGTCCGTGCCTCTGGGGTGGGAGGCACGGGAGAGGCACCGCAGCCCGACCGATATCTCAATTTTTGTTCGGGTGCATGGGGAAGGTCGTCACCAAGACGAGGAAGGGGCGGAGGGGAGAGACTCGAAGCGGAAGCAGCGAGGCGGGGCCGAAAATAGCCGGAGTCGGCCGGAGCCGGGGCGGCGAGACGCGGTGAGCGCCTGGCGGGTAGGCCACCCATTCGACTCGCCCGCCCGCCCGGACCGACGCCTGCCTGCCTCCACGGCGGGCCCCGCGCCACGACGCCCTCCTCTGCGCCCTTCTGTCTTCTGGAAACCGACGAAACCGCTATCGCTCCCCGGCGGGGGGCGCCGGCGGGGTAGGCAACACCGCCCGACACGGGTGCTCGGCGGGCTGGCCTACTCTCGAGTTGGCAGGCGGCTTACCGTGTCGGTCAGCTTGTTCATATCCACGGGCTTGATCCGTTTGAGCTGCGAGAGCTTCTCCAGGCGCTCTCTGGCCTGCTGCTCCACGGCGATGACGAAGGCATCCTGGACGCTGTGGGCCAACTCGGCCGCTGCAACACACACACACACGCGCAGAGGCGGTTAGTACAGTACAATGCAAGTATCCGTGCCAAAACTGAGTGCATCGGCAAGCACGCAACCCCAGCAGACTATTCGACCGGAAGCACCCACGGCAAGGCGGCACGGCACGGCCCTGGCGCAGAGGCACAGGGTGGATCATTCCCCTGCTGCTGCACGCTCGCCATTCATTCGCTCACTCGCAGTTCATTCATTTATACGTGAAGCTAATGGAATTGGCGCCGATAGCGCCGTACAGCGCTGAATGAAAGACTCCCGCGGGTTCGAATACTGGATCCATGCAGAGAAAACGCCTTTGCCGTCGGGATGAACGGCGATTTTTCTCTCCGCTTCTGCTGCGGGATACGCACAGGTGGGAGGGCAGGGACAGGGCAGAGAGGTGTGCGGGGAGTGTCAGTCTCAGATTCCACAATGCAGCTCCAGGCGGGTATGAATACCACTCCTGCCGCCGCAACACATATCATACCGACACTGCCCGGCCCGCCTCCCGCACCTCCGCCATCTCCCGCGCGAGACACACCACTGCCGAGGCCGAGCCGAGCCGAGCACTGCAGTTCACACACGTCTGTCTAAGAGTCAATGAACTTCCCACAAACCGGCTCCGCGTCCGCGTGCCGTGCCGTGCCAGAGCCGTGCCGAGCCGTGCCGTGCCGTGCCGTGCCGCAACGCGAGGAGAGAATTGATGAGTGAGTGGCCCGATGGACGCGACGGGACGGGACGGGGCAGCCGCAGCTCAGCTACACACCTTTTTCGACCTCAAGAAAAGAATGGCTGTACTGGACGACTGGCTCTCGTGAGATCAAAGAGGGGGATAACCTCCTCGAGGCTGCAGCGCTCCGGCTGCGATTTGGCTGCGATCCGGCTGCGCTCCGGCTGCGACCCGGCTGCGAGCCGAGTGGAGTGGAGTGGAGCGCTCCGTTTGAGTACAGATTCGCCGCCTCACCGCTATTCGCGTGGTTCGCGAATGGTTAGCGGAGACCGCGCGCCGCACCGCGGCCCGCGGACTTTGGCGACGCGGCGCAATTCGCGGTTCTGCCGTCTACCGCGAGCTCTGACCGGCCGACGCGCCGCGGCTCTCTCTCTCCGGTACAAATAGCCGCTCTACCCCCCACCCCCAACCCCGCGGGCCAGAGAGGGAATTTATGGATCTCGTCGGCCGGCCGGACACTCAAACACACACACACAGCGCGCTGTTGTAACGCGCACAGCAGCCCCGTTTGTTAGGCGGGGGGGGGGGGGTATATGGGAAGGGGTGGGGGGTGCTCTCGCAAATTCTGTTGCGACGCGCGTCACAGGGAGAATGCACACATAATGCACCGGCTGCTGCTGCGGCGTTGTGAGCGCGTGGAAAAAAAAATTATTAGTCGAGCAGTACGGCAGACAGAGACAGCTGCTGGGGTGATGTCGTGTCGCTTTAGTATTCAGCTTCGTGTTCCACGCGGTTTTGGTATGTTTTTGGTAGTTGTAGTTGTCGCTGTCGCGGAGGTGTGCCCCCCTGCCCCCTCCCCCACTACCTGCACTTATAAATAGTCGGCGGTGCGGTGCAGCGCGTGGTCGACCGTCACAACACCGGCAGCAGGACAGGGGACAGGGGGCCGGGAGGGGGGGGGGGGGGGGTTGGCCTCCTCCGTGTTTACATCTGCTGCGCCGCTGTGTCGGCGCCAGGACCTCATCTCCTCGTCAGGGGCGTGGGAGCGGCGCGGACGCGGCAGCAAGTGCAACGGCTGAGAAACGGTTCCGAGATTTGCGGCGAGGGGGTTTTCGCGTTTTGCAGTGTGGCCGTACGCGGGCGCAGCTAGTGCCGGGCAAGGCAGCCATCCTGTGTACGAGAGTCTAAAGGTCTTCGGCTGGGCTCGCGTTAAAGCTGTCGTAAACCAGAGCCAGGGCGGTGCGCTGGTGCCGCGGCTGCTACTGTACGGCCTGGTTCGCGGGTATTGATTGCAGGTAATAGAATCCATGTCGGGGGCTGGGGCTCGGGGGCTCGGTCCGGCTCCTCCGGTGGGGCCGGCGGCGCTCCGCAGCAGGGCCGGGGAGAAATACCTGGCGGGTCCACGGCGGAGGTGTACTTGGACGTGGAGAAGCCGACGCTCCCGGCGCGGGGACGGGGTTTGCTGCGAACGTCTTGGGCACGTTCTTGTTGTCTGACGCGAGGTCCAGCGAGTCACGCGAGGTCTGCGGCGTCGCTGCGGACACTCCGGGGGGTACCTGGGGGCGTCGGCGGGGGGCCCCGGTCCGGCACGACGGCGTCGACGGGTTCCGTGGGCGGGGCCGGGCCGGGGGCCGCGGGGGACTCCCCGCCCCGACGGGAGCCCCAGACCCGGCGCAGCCTCGGCGGCCACAGGACTCGCAGACCCTGCCGGAGCTTCCTGGCCAGACGCTTCGGCCCGGACCCGGACCCGCTACCCTCGTTGTCGGCGGGGAGGGAGCCGGCCGACGTTTTGCCGGACCACTTGAGCACCGGCGGCCGCACCGCGGGGGGGCCCACGGGGGGCACGTCCAGGGCGAGCGGAACGGAGTCGTAGGGGTCCCTCTTCTCGGCCACCGCCATTACCGCCCTGGCCGCGCGCCGAGCCCACGGGCGGGAGCACGGCCTGGCCTCGGCCGCTAGCGAGACGGTGGACCTGGTGGCCCAGCAGTGCCCGTGCGGGAGGCCGGGCTGGCCGTCCGGGCCGTCCTCGTCGGGGGCCAGGGCCCCTGCGGCGCACTCGGACTGCGCGCGCTTGTACCACGACAGCCCTGACCGCCGGCGCCACCCCGACCCCCCGCGGCGCCCCTCCCGCTCCGCGCGCTCCCTGGTGGCGCCCGGGTACAGCGACGACTCGGACGACTGGCCGAACCAGAACGAGCCCCCCGACCGGCTGGACGCCACGGTCAGGGCCGAGGACGCCGGCGTCTCGGCGGCGTCCGCCACGACCCCCGTCGACGAGGGTCCGGACGGGAACTTGCGGCGCAGCGGTGGCGACCGCAGGTACGAGAGCGACTGGGTGGAGCCGTCGGGGAGACTGTCAACGGGGAGCGGAAACAGCTCCATGGAGGCCGCCGGCGCCGCCGCCCTCCCCGAGGCCCTGCCCGAGGCCCTGCCGCCGCACCCGCACAGGAGGCTCATGGCGGCGCGGAGGACGCGGACGACAGCGGGCGAGCACCACGGCGGACTGGCCGCCGGCACCAGGCCCAGTCGGCGGGGCACTCTCACTGCACGACGTGGACGCCAAGCTAAACCCCGCTTTTCCTGCCCCCTCCTCCCCCGTTGGCGCGGACCGAAATAGCAAAGCATGTGCACGGCGGCCAGGGCGGCCAGCATGGCCAGGGGGCCCCGATGGGGTCCGGGGTCAGGGCATTATATGGACGATGATGCACCTGTCGGCACGGCCCCGCCGTCCCACCGTCACGCCGCGCACCGAACGCGAGCCGCGAGCCATGCAAACGTCCAACCGATTCAAAGTTGTGTACAGAGCACCTGCCTGCATGTCGCCATGGAAAAATTCGCCCCAGGTACCAATAATTCCGTTTTTACCGCCGTGAACCGCATTGCAAACGTCGCCTATTTTTTTAATTTTTTTTTTGTGTGTGTGTCTGGCTCATGCCGGCTGCCCGAGCCTTTGTGATTAATAAACACAGAATAGGCCCAGGTCCAGTGTACATTCATTTCGCCGCAACAAGTCAGCAGGATCCGATGACGGGAGGGTCGCACGCCATGCCAGGGTGAATAGCTGCTCTCTATCCAGCGACACCCTCCCGCCCTTCTCTCTCTCTCTCTCCCCCATCGACTCTCTCCCCCATCGACTCTCTCCCCCTCACTCACTCACACCCGCAGAAAGGGCATTGTCAGCGAGTTGAGGTGAGCCGCACCAAATGCAGCTGGGGTGGGGCGGGGTCGCGTATATCACATAACTCGATACGGGCGCAAGGGCAAGTTATTTGGGATACAATAACAGGAGCAGAGGGGCGGGCGGGGGCGGGCGGGGGCGGCGGGGGCGGCGGGGGCGTTGCGGCATGTGCACGTCCATTACGGCGGGCCTCCAGAGTGCATCGAGCAATGACGAACGTCCAATGTTTTCATCCTCCAAGGCCGCATTACACTGCAGAAATGTTTTTCGCACGCAATGAATAATGGATGTCCCCTGACTTGAGTGCCGGCGATGCCTAATGAACACGACGCGTCCACTCTCTGCTCTGCAGTGCAGACTCATGTGGCGAGGCCAGGCGAGGCGCCCTTTCCAATCCCCTCATGTGCCTTGGCAGCCCTTCTTCTTCTTTTTCTTCAGCCGTTTGACCTCGATTTTTTCCATAGTCGCAGAGTTGCGCTGTTCCCGCCCTGGAGGAGTCATCCACATACCACGAGACACTGCACACTAAATTCTAAGACATAATAATTTGATGTATTAACCACAGACGAATTTTTTTTTTGACGCACGTGAGCTATGCATAATATTGTGCGTTCAAAATTGTCTGTAGCTGATGCATAAAATTTTGCGTCAGAATTTCCTTGTGTGTGGAACACGTTACATGTGCTCGCCCCGGGCCCAGCCTCGGGTCGGGCCCATAAGCCCAGCTCCACCTGGAGCTGGATATCGAGATATCGAGATATCCGCGAGCTATGCGCGGCTCTAGGATTATAGACATCGCATCATGCATCGTCATCATCTTTTAGAATAAAATTGGATCGCTGCCGGCCGGCGACGAGAGATTGGCGGCGGTGGCGGCGGCAGCGGCGGCGGCGGCCCCGAATCAGAAACAACGTAGCTGCCGTAGTGAGGACTGCGGCTGCAGCTGCAGCAGCCGGAGCGCGATATACGAGCGGGCTCTGTCATTACGATGGAGGAACTCATGGCGATCATGCGTCTGCTCGCTTGCCTGCGAAAACACTATACTGCGTGCGTGCATGTGTGTGTGTGTGTGTGTGTGTGTGTGAAAACATCAAATCGGAGGAGATGAGGTCGATCTGTTTCGAGTTCACGAATGGGTGCAGCGGCCTCACACCGGTCTCGAGCAGCAGCAGCAGCAGCAACAGCAGCAGCAGCAGCAGCAGCAACGTACCGGGGGTAATCAGTAATCGTAATTGCCATCTTAGGCCGATGTTGTTCACGATTACGCCTCATCTCCCGGAGCGCTTGGCGGCGCATTAGTGACGCACCGCTGGCGGCCGGAGCCCCATCGGGGGTCATCGGAGTCCCCCAGGGGACCGGAGGGACCGGAGGGGGCCCCCGAACCCTGCGCGCTGCACCCGAGGACGGCGCCGTCGTACGGTGACCCAGAGAGGACGGCGTCGTACTCTGTGGTGCGGTGCGCGCCGATATGCCGGTGCAGCAGAGAAAGTTGGAGACCGCGCCGGAGCCGGAGGGAAATGAGCGGCGAACAAAGATTCCGATTCCGCGGAGGCTGAGGGAGGCAGGGCAGGGCAGGGCAGGGCAGGGCAGGGCAGGGCAGGGCAGGGCAGGGCAGGGCAGGGCAGGGCAGGGCAGGGCAGGGCAGGGCAGGGCAGGGCAGGGCAGGGCAGGGCAGGGCAGGGCAGGGCAGGGCAGGGCAGGGCAGGGCAGGGCAGGGCAGGGCAGGGCAGGGCAGGGCAGGGCAGGGCAGGGCAGGGAGAAACATAATTGGCTAAGCATTGTGGCGGCCGCAGCAGGTCGGGTCGCGACCGGAGACGAGGATACATTCTTCGTGTGAATGGAAACAGCGGACGGATGAATGAGGGTATATAAAAGAGGCGCGGGGGAAATGAAAAAAAAAAAAACGGAAAAAAGAGAGCAAGAGGATATGCAGGCTGTAATGCGACAGGAGGGAGAGACAGAGAGAGAAGCGCGTGCACAAGGAGAGGGTAGAGGAGGGAGAGGGAGGGAGAGGGGACGAGAGTCATTGCAGTCCCGGTTTGGTCCACAGCGGGGGACTGCACACATGGGCAAAACCTGTTTCGGCTGAAACTGGGCGCAGGCAGAGGGCAGCCCCACACATGAGTGCAGCCAAGTAGGTCGCCTCTCCACAAAACCTGACTGACCAAATTAATTTCGCTTCCCCCCCCCCCCCTCTCCCTCTCTCCCTCAGCCAGGATTTCAATTTCTCCCCCCTTCCTGCACCCACCCCGTCTCTCTGTTGTTGTTTGTCCTTTGGGGGGACGGGCAGACAAGCTGTGCTTGTCCCGTTGCATCTTGCAGTGGTCGGCGCATACCCGCCCGTGACCACCCGTGCTGCTGCGGCCGGCAAATATGAAATTTTCATACTGCGAGCGTCGCAGTACAGTCCGCGCCGGAAGTGCAAATTCAAACAGCGAGCGGTAACGGAGTGCCGGGCTGCGAGAAGGCCGGACCTGCAGAGCCGCGGCCGCCGACAAAATTTCTGGGAGGCAGCGAAGCGCGGAAGGTCAGGGACTCGCGGGTCTGGAAGCTCTGGAAGCGCCCTGGCAGCGGTCTGGAGGGAGATGAGTCTGCAGCTTCGCCCCCTCCAGTCCTACGTCTCCTGGAGCCCGCGCCGCGCGCCGTGCGCAGGCACCCAAAGCTCCAGCCGGGCGGACGATATTTTTAAATTTTTTGCGCGCACAATTTCACACCTACGGCAATTTGTGTCAATTTTGCCAGCGCCTATTGAGCCAGCCGGCGCGTGGCGGTCGCGTGCCGGTCGCGTGACGCGTCGAGATAAATCAAAACGCCCATCCGGCCACCAAACAGCGGCAGCAGAGACACGTAACTCGGGTGAGGTGTGGCTCCTGGAGCTGGAGCCGCGTATCGCGTGACGCGTGGCCGCCACGCGCCGCGGCTCCGAGGCACGCGCCGAGGCACGGCCGTGACGGAGTGTCGGAGCTGCGAGGACAGCGATGTACACGACGTCTAAGAGTCCCCGGAGGTGGCAGCGGCAGCAGCGGCAGCAGCGGCAGCAGCGGTGGTCCACAGCCCGGGGTCTCTGTGGGAACCCCTGCCCCTGAGGGCCCCCGGGGCCCCTGGGAAGTCCTGATGATGATACGTAGGAGGGCAGGCAACGCCCCGGACAGTGGACTGCGCAGAGCAAGGTTGCCTGTTGCCTACCCCCTAGTCGTGCAGCTGCAGCCAGCCTCTGCTGTAGCGCCTGGAGGGGTAGGCAATCGCAGTCGCTGCAGCGCACCGCTGCGTACGGGTTGCCTATCCGACGCTTGGCAGGCGCCTGGTCGTGCTCCGTGCGGGAGTCCCTGCAGCAACAGTGCGGCAGCGGCAAGGCAAAGAGCGCCACGGGGAAAAAGGGGAAAGAAGATTACTTTTTAAAGAGGCGGGCTCCGGGAGCGTTCATGAAGAGGGCCGTCGACGACGGCGTGTTTACCTTTTGCACCCCGCGGACCCTCCACGCCACGCCTCACCACTCCGGGGGCACGTGTTCTAGTGCCCGTGCCAGACGAGGACTCGCTCTCCTCCTCTCTGTCCGTCTCTGTCCCTCCCTCCCTCCCTCTTCTCTCACTCAACGTTAAGGACACACTGAAGATGAGCCCCGGGACGATTTTCCGAGCCAGAATCCGGTCTCTTCCCTTCACCCTGCGCTAAATCAGGCATCACGCACGTCGTGGTCCAGCCGCGAGAGGTGACCTCTCTAGTGACTTCTGCTACCATTTTTCACTTCCCCATTTTTTTTCTCGTGACCTTACTTGATTTTTCCCTGAATTTCTTCGAATTTTTTTTGTGACTTTCCTGGTCTATTCGCGAGGTAAAAGAGCACTCTGATCATCTCATCCTGAGGCGTCGACGACCCCGTGAGTCGGAGCGGCTGGCCATGGTCTGCCATGGGCCGGCGGAGGCGGACTCCGGCGGCATCCCATGAGGTCCATGGAGCCGTGGATGGCGAGGCGGCCCATGCCGGGCCATGCCGGGCCATGCCCTGCCGTGTTGGCGAGCGGAACAGAGCAGCGGCAGCGGCTGTGTTGCCAAGTGGAGCCCAGTGGAGGCCCACGGCCCGCCACGCCGCACGCCGCACTCGGCACAACAGCGCGCTACGGCCGGCCAGGGTGTTTCGTTTCGGGACCGTTCACAGTTTAAGTAAACACCGAGGACGAAAACCTTAGAATCATCGTCCCGTTTTCATAGAAATGTTATCTCAATCCGCTCTCGATCCAGTCTCCATATTCTCAAAATCCCCGGCCCCAGTCTGGTCTCAAGCTGAGAAACGACTCTTCTGGGCGCAGCGCCTGGAACAAACGGGCACCGGTGTGACCCGCTTACCTGTGCTGCTCCTCTTTAACACAAAACTGGGTGAACACCTGCTGCGGCTTCGGCTGGGTGAAAAGCCCTTTCGTGAGGCGAAACGCGGGCCGCGGGCTAGGTAGCAGCGGCGGCGGCAGCGGCAGCAGCAGCGGCGACGGCGGCGACAGCAGCTGTCGTTATACCCCGACCCAACTTTGATGAATTTTTCAGGAGCGCGTCTGCACGTGAATTTGAATTATTATGGGCGCCGAGCCTCGGCGGGACCGCCCGGAACGGCCGGCCCGGAAATCCACCCCCACCGCGGGTCGCGGGGCCGGGGCCGGGAGCCGGGGCTCGGCGCGGGCCAGGTGTTGCCGCCGCCGAGGTGCTTTTAGCCACCCCAGCGAGCCTGACCCGGAGGGTGGGCCGGGGCGACCGGGTGTGGCCGAGGGGAGGGGGGAAAAAGAGGAACTATCATTCACCCAAAAAATTGTGTTCTCGATCCCGGAAAAATCAAGAGCATTTGCATTGAATCTAGTAAAATGTTCTTGATCCAAGTGCATGATTACTAGATTCAACGCAAATGCTCTCGATTTTTCCGGGATCGAGAACACAATTTTCTGGGTGTTCCAGGACCGCGGGTTCGAGTACTCGTCGACACGGCTCGTTTTCGCCAGAGGCTCGGCGGCCGACCGGTCGGCGCCACCCTGCCATATCCTCCCCTCCGCTCGCGCGTCGTTCGTCACCGGTATACTGCTGTCCGCGGCCATTACCGACAAGTCAACTCGTAAAGCAGCGAATTTCACTAACGGGATGACAACCTAAACCGGACTGGTTCTCCCCGCTGCCGCCGCCGCTGCCGCTGACGCCGCCGCTGCCGCTGACGCCGCCGCTGCCGCTGCCGCCGCCGCTGCCGCTGAGGCCGCCGCTGCCGCTGACGCCGCCGCTGCCGCTGACGCCGCCGCTGCCGCTGCCGCCGCCGCTGCCGATGCCGCCGCCGCTTCTGCTCGGCATGCCGGGACCAGGGCCGGGCCGGGGGCCGTGCGGACTGGGCTATGTTGGCAAAACGTGATCGCCATCGCCATTGCCATTGCCTTTGCAGTGCGCAGCGCGCGGGGGCTGCGTCCGCGGCAGCGGCTGCGTGCAGCCCCTCAGCCGCCAGCTTCGTACGCAGCCCGCCACACCACGAGTGGAAATGAAAACAAAGTACCGTAATTGTCCCTCATCGGCGTTGCACTGACGGGCAGGGGCGTGGACTCGGACAACACGGTCTGGGCTGGTGTTTGAACCCGAAGCCCCGATTCTCCGCCGCTCGATTTTCCGCCCGTCCAAAACGGCTCTCTTGCGCCCGAAAAAAAATTTGTGTCACCCCACGGAATTTAAACTTTTCACAGTGTATCGTTATCGTCAAGGAGCCCCGTACACATTTCCTGTCCCGAGCCGATGGTATCAATGCCGCAAAAAGTGGCGCACGGGCGGACGCCGGTGCTCAGTGTAGCATGCCGTGTGCGCCTGTACCTGTACCGCGGCCAGGGCTCCCGTCGCGCGAGAACAGTCATCGTCGCGGATGAGAAATGGCCGTGTGCGCGGAGGCGCGGCGCGGCACGTGCGGTAGGCGTGCGGTTATCGGCTCGTAGGGTCCCGCTTCGCGAATCAGCTGTCCAACTGGCGCTGCCCGGGGCTGGGGGGGGGGGGGGGGGCACACTCGGAACCCGGGACGGCGGCGCGACGGCGCGGATCCGAGCCGCCATACCGCGGGGCCGCAGGGCAGGGCGGCATCTATCCGGATACGGTAACGGTCCGGGGGCCCGCGATGTGCACCAGTGTGCACCGCGGTGTCCACCGGGCCGTGCAGGGCCGCCGAGGGCCACCGAATGTGAACGGTGCGCCCTGCCGCCCTGCCGCCCTGCCGGTCCCGCCCCGCCCAGCCGCCGGCCACTCCGCGCTTTCCACTGGCCTGGTCGGCTACGTTCAGTTCAGGGGAAAATCTTCTTATGGGCGGTAAATATTAGTTTTGAAAATACAATATTGCAGTTCCAAGTTAAGCCTCTCTCTCTCTCTCTCTCTCTCTCTCTCTCTCTCTCTCTCTCTCTCTCTCTCTCTCTCTCTCTCTCTCTCTCTCTCTCTCTCCCTCCCTCTAAGCGGCGCGGGGCTCAACCACCACCACCACACGGAGCACAGTGCGGCAACGCTGCGCGGTACCTAGACACCCCGACCCCAAGCAGGGAGTGCAAGAGAGACAGCAGGCTGCCGCCGTTGTTAAGGCATACCGCGGTGCTTCGCGGCACCGACACCACACGACCGCGCCGCCGCACCCGCGAGCCCTGAGCCCCGAAAGCGATCTTCTCTCTCGCTCCTCTCCGAGCAATGCGCGACTGTGTGTGGCTGTCAGCGAACGTATCCGCTCAAAAACGCCCCCCCCCCCCCCCCCCCCGCAGCCACAAAACTGGGGGGCCGATGACACGACAGGACAGCGACGCGCTCAGTCGTACAGTCGGAGCAACACACCGGCATGGCCATGTGTGCCGCGGATAGGATAGGCCGGGCCATAACAGGCCTGGTGGGCGGCACCCGCTGGTGTGGTGTCGTGCACAAATTACGTCCCGGCCGTCGGTATGGGTACTGCGTTATACTCCGACGACCCGCATCTGCGACAGTGCGGAATTCCACGGCTAACACCCAAACGACGCGGAGGAGAAAATAAAACCCCCACAAAAAATATCAGGAGAAAAAATAACCTGGAACGAGCCTGCCTGGGCCTGGCCCGGTCAGAGCCATTCTTGAAATCGATATATGCGCGGACACCTTAACGAGTTTTCTTTCGCGAATGTTTCAGCGAAATGTTCCCCTTATCCGGCCAGGTCATAACGGGGCGCACAGGGACGGGAGGGCGGCGCGCGAGCGTGAGTAGGCGGACCCCCCGCGGAGAAATAAAACATCATTGATCATGAGGAATCAGGTCGAGGGAGCTGGAGGGCTGCGGGGGCCTCGCCGCCCGTCCCGCGCGTCCCGCCCCGCCACGCCCCGCCACGCCCCGCCCGCGGTCCCCTGCGTGTGTGAATAATAAGTGAACGGCTCCGTGGGGAACAGATGAACATGCAGCCGAAACAAAAGGCAAGTCGGTGCGCGGTGCGGGGTCACGTCCGTCACACACACACACACACACACACACACACACACACACGGACATGTCATCACGGAACGAACAGAAAAAATATAATCTCGGCAAAGCACCCAAAAAAGTAATTATCGATGGATCGGGAGAAAAATGGAGAATCCGTCCCGTCGCACGGGGGGGGGGGGGGGGGGGGGGCGGTGCGATGCGGTGCCCCGGCGGCGGCCAGGCGGCGGCCACGGAGCGCCAACGGCGTGACCCTGACCGGAAGAAGACCCTCTCCTCTCTTCCGTGGCAGTAGGGGGGGGGGAGTGGGTGCGCGCCGCTTCGCGGGGGCCGCGCCACGTCGACGCCCCCCCCCCCCCCCCCCCACCCTGACAGCGCGGTGCGGCGGTGCGGCGGGCCGTGTACAGAAAGGCAAAGGCTGTGGCGCCTCCGGTTCCCACAGAGTTGCGCGGATGTTTGAGTCCGCAGGCCGCCGGGCTGGGCTGGGGCGGCTGGGGCGGCTGGGGCCCAGCAGGCAGGCAGGCGGCGGGCCTCAGGCCTCTAGCCCGGTCCGGTACCCGCGGCCTGGACCTCATGGGGACGTCATCCGTGACGGAGCCGCCGACGGGGACCCGCGGCAGCGCGGTGAGCCCCCCCCCCCTCCTCCTCCTCCCTCGGCCCCCGACAGCACCAGGAAGTGGAAGGCAGGGCCGTACTGCCGCATACTGGCGGACTGGATGGCGGTGCAGCTGCAGCCGTGGTGCTGCACGGCGCCCAGCCCTGCTGCCGTCCCATTCAAAGCACCGTGCCGTACAGAGTCGCCGCTTTTCACGTCGCCTGCCCGCCTCGCCTCACCTTCGCTTCCGCCAGCACACACGGCGCGGTGGCACCCACGCGCCGCACGAGTGACGTCACTCCCCCGGGCAGCGATGCTGACGGGCTTTGTGGACGGGCCCTGGTATAAGGGTGAGGGCCAGATCTGTGTTGGTTCTGGAGACACAAGCCGTCGGCGGCGGGGCTCGGCTCGGCTGCGTGCACCGGAAAAGACGGTGATTTGTATTCACTGCGGACAAGACGCGCATCATAGCGGAGCCGCCAGAGCCTGCACACTGCCTGCACACCCGACACCGACACCCATGCAGGCACGGCGCGGCACGACACGGCACGGCACAGCTCACATTCGAAATTTAAATGAACCGCTCTTGCCGCGCACCCTGTTAGCAGCAGATTCCCTCGAGCCCGTTTTATCAAATGCGCGCACCCAATCACATACTCGTTGGAGAAGCTCCGGAGAGCTTCAAAAGCCGAGGTGTGACCCCAAAAAGAGGGTCCTGATTTTCTGCTGAGCGAGCTCCGAGCGCCTGCGAATGCCAGGGTAGGCCAGCCCGCAAGACACACGTGCACGCAAAGGTCGGGGTTGCCTACCCACCGGGTGCCAGGCGCACTGAGGTCGGCGGGCGAAGTGGGTTTACTCGAGTCCGCGAGTCAAAAAATGCGGTAAAACTTCATGCGCGTGCATTCCGCCGCCCGGAATGCAGTCTGTGTCCAGTCCATGTCATACGGAACGGGCCGGGTGGCCGGCAATGCCATGGCCGAGGCCCTGGCCTTGGTCTCTGCTGCCGTCTGACACGGTGCGGCAGCGGCAGCAGCGGCAGCAGCGGCAGCAGCGGCAGCAGCGGCAGCAGCGACAGCAGCGACAGCAGCGGCAGCCACGTAGGCTCCGTAGGCTCCGTAGGCTGTTCACCTCTGGGCCTGACCAAACTACCACATGAGAGGCCCAGCGGCACTGCACAGTGCACCGAGGTATGAGTATGGCATAAAATTATTTTCAATGATTCTTTTTAAAATTTGACAGTCTTGGCCGACTATAGTTTGGTATAAAATGGAAAAATATCAGTCTCCTCTTACTCCCCACCAACATCATCGCGGGTTGAAGGGTATGGTCCCCATACACCAGGCCGAAGAGTCCTGTTTTTATTGTGTCTGTTGTCGCAGCGGCAGAGGTCGCTTCGGTTCGGTTCGGCTCGGCTTGGGGCTGACCGCTCGCCCGGACCGGCCCGAACGGCTCTGTCTGTCTGCCTGTCTGCCTGGCCGCCTGCCCGCAGCCGACCTGGCCTGGTACCCGCGCAGCCACCCGGTACCCGTCCAAGTAGGGACCCGGCTGTGTCATGGCTGTACCTCATGGCTGCGCCTCATGGCTGTGCCTCATGGCTGTGCCTCATGGCTGTGCCTCATGGCTGTGCCTCATGGCTGTGCCTCATGGCTGTGCCTCATGGCTGTGCCTCATGGATGTGCCTCATGGCTGTGCCTCATGGCAGTGCCTCATGGCAGTGCCTCATGGCAGTGCCTCATGGCAGTGCCTCATGGCAGTGCCTCATGGCAGTGCCTCATTGCTGTGCCTCATGGCTGCTCGTCTTTTTGTGGTGTCGCTTTGCCAAACCCGTTTCGCGTCATAAAACGCACACTGCCAAAGTGTGTCGCAAAAGGGATGGAGGTGTGCCGTGAGGGGCGTTGCCGGCGGCGCGCTCTCCCCGGCTCCGTCTCCGGGCCGAGGCTGCTGCCACGGCTGCTCAAGGCGTGCGGAACACGGCCGACGCACACGCCGAGGAATACTATAACGACTCGTGTTCAGTTTTATCGGCGCGCCGCCGCCGCCGCCGCCGCCGGTTCAGTCGTCGCAGAGCAGCCATTTTGTTTTGCGGTGGCTGACCGCCGCTGCCGCCGCCGCCGCCGCCGCCGCCGTCGGGTCGTCGTCGGCGGGCTCCGAATGGGTTTTCAGCCGGCCGCTATGGTTTGACGCGCGCGGTGCCGGGCCGGCCGGGCGCTGCTGGCGCTGCCCTGTCGATACGCCAGTGATTAGAACGCCCGCCACAGCAACCGCCGCAGCAACCTCCTCTGGAGCGGACGGCGCGGGGGGGGCGCGGAGCTCGCCGTCGTGGCCGCGGACCACGGTGACGGGGAGTGCCAGTTGGAGGCTTTATAGCAGCACCGCGCCTTGTGCTGTGAAAAGATTATCCAGCGGCTTGGCAGCGCGAGCGGACCATCCCGACGGCCCGGCTCCAGCTCCAGCTCCACTATAGCTTCCAGCTCCAGCCTCAGGCCCCAGGCCGAGCCCGGGCTCGCCGTGGTCTTTGACCTTCATTCTGCACGTAGCGAATCCCTTTTCTCTGCTGCACGCTCTCTCCGGGTAGCCCTGCAGTCATGAACCTCTCTCATATCGGCTGGCGGACGAGTTGTGCCACAAGCACACACACACGTGTCGCCTGCTGCCTGCTGTCTTCGGCGCCGTGTTCAGGTTTCCTCAGAGCTCCCCGGCCTGGCCATGACGGCCGTAGAGAATCAATACCGATCGAGCTCCATAAATGCCGCAGCGTCGCCGCCGCCGCTGCCACAGTCAGCAACGCCAGTGCAATCTCAGCTTTATATCTGCACCGCGTCATGGTGCATGACACCGGATTTTAGACCGCAGATTCCAGGTTGTCGACTTACTGCGACTGCTGAGATGACTTAATCCAGAGCGATCCACGCGGTGATGTGTACTGCGGCTAATCCAGTTTTGGGGTCGTCACTTTCACCGTTCACACCCACCAAGAAATTATGATAATTATTAATAAAAATCACTGTGCACACACACACACACGCACGCGCACGCACGCACGCACACACGCACACACTCGCGGACGGCACTCTGACTCCGCGAGTCTCCTGAGGCCTGTTGGGCCCGGACGGGCGTACACGTCTCACCGGCGGTACCGGCACCGGCGGCTGCGCGGGCTGCGCGCTGTACGCGGCTTGACGGGGGACTACGGTGGTCCGGGGCCGGGCCGGGGGGGGGCCGGGGGCCGGGGGCCGGGGGCCGGGGGCCTGGAGCAGAACCGGCCGGCCGAGGGGCGGGGGAGGGGAGGGGAACAACAACTCGCCTGCCCGAGCGGCTGGGCCCCGCGTGGGCCCGCGCCGGTGAGAGGCGAGGCGGGGCGGGGCGGGGCAAAGCGAGAGGAGAGCGGGCGGCAGCCAGCCTCGTCTGTCCCGGCGGTCGCCGGCGGCGGCCATGCAAAGGCAGCTGCCGTCATAACCCGTCCCCAGCTGGCAGCCAGCTGCAGCGCCGCGCCGCCTCTCTCCAGCAGCAAGGACGAGATGAGACACGAGACAAGTGCCGATGACGACAACGAGGACAGACTAGGCTCCGCTCGGCTCTTCAGGTGAGGCGAGGGGGCGGGCGGCGGCAAAGATGTAGCATCAGCGGGAGCGAAGGAGCGGTGAGCGAAGACTGCAAACTGTGGAGATCGGCTCGTAGCGGAGATGCTTAAAAACTGCTTAAAACAACAGCTCAGAAAAAATTGAAGAAAAAAATCGACATCAGAAAAAAAAATCACAGAGAAATATGTTTTCAAAGAAGGCAAGTAGTGTCAAGGACGATGATATTTTCCCGAAAAAAAAAAAAGTCTTGTAGAAAATGAAACTTGAATGAAATCAAAAGAATGCAGCAGCGGCGGTGTACATCGGGAAGCGACAGGGACGGGGCCGCGGCCGCGCCTAACCACTTGTTTGTTTTCAAGGTCGGAGCGGCTTATTCGGGGAGGATGGAAAAATGGTGTAGCCGCTGCCAGCTGTTTGCGCAGTGTCCGGCGGCGGTGTCGCGTTCCCAGCCTCATCATCATCGCTTCACCGCCGTCACCTGCCAACGACACGCCACGCCCACCCAGCCGACCGGTCCTTGCTTAAGGAAGCGCTTCCAATTTTCAGATCATATTCCCCCGCCGAACGCGCCGCGCTGGTGCAGCACGGAGAGGAAAGATCCGTGGTCGCCACTAATTTTCCAGTCGATTTTCAGACAGGCAGTAAATTTTTGTTCCGAGAACTAAAATTTTGCTGGGGGAATTAAATTTTAGTTGCTCCAACAAAGAGGTTCGCTGATGGATCAAAAAGCAAAAAAATGTGTTTAGTGCCCGCAACAAACCTCTCTGTTGGAGCTACTCACGTTTCGTTGGTGCAACTAAAATTTTGTTCCCCCAACAAAACTTTAGTTCTCAGAACGAAAATGTACTGCTGGAAATCAACTAAAAATAAAATTAGTTGCGGCCACTAATTTATTCCCCCTCCGTGGTCCGCACAGCTAACTGTTTGGCAGCGACCACCGCGGTGACGGGCGACGGGACTCGATAAGGTAACGACGAGCCAAGCGACACGCGACCAGAGTCAGGCCGCTGGGTATTCCCAAACCGCTGCCAGCGGCAGCCAGCGGCTGCCAGTGGCTGCCAGCCACGGGAGTGTTTGTCGATATCGCGGCGTGGAGGAGATGATTTGGCCCGCGGCCCGCGAACCTCGTCAGCAAACTCCGTACATACCGCACCGCGCCGCACCGCCAGAGCAGCGGAGCAGCGGCGCAGCGGCCGTATTGCACCGCCGCCACACCTGGAGGAGAGGGAGAGAGGCAGGTGTGTTTGGCGACTCCTGGCGACGGCCGCCAAGACAAACAATCGTCGATCCTAGCCGTCCGAGAGAGCGAGAGACGAAGAGTAGATTGGGGAAACGACGTTTTCGCTTTCTCGTCTACGGACAGAGACGCGGAGCGAGACTGCCGAAAATTTCCGGATCAAAACCCTTATCTCACACGCGCTGAAAAGAAATCGAACGACAGAGAGAGAGAGAGAGAGAGTCGGAGTTGGAAAGTACTTACCCACTCGGGCGCTCGTCCGACGCTTCACCCGCAGACATATTACGCGGGACTTGATGCACTGGAACATGAGAAGGAGAACATGAGTGGCGAAACATCGAATCATGAAAGAAGTCGTCGTAAAAGAACGTGCAGTGTATACATATATATATATAGGATTCAGGAAGCGGAAGAAGGGTATAAAGCGAGACGTAGTACTTTGGAACACATAAACCGCCGTAAGAGGTCAAGATTAATTTTGGTTATCTCAAATGTAACTAGAATTGTGGAAAGATGTCGTGCTTTACTAAATTCTGTCACCAACTCGGCTTCTTCCCTTCTACCGCTCCCCGGACCATAGAGACGCAAAGAAAATATATCATAAAAGTTTTTTTTTTTTTTTTTTTTAATTATTCACGTCTCTTAGTGTATAAGTTTTGCCAGAGCTAGACAAGACAATGCAAGCGTTTGTTGGA
Organism: Odontothrips loti; assembly: GCA_038380765.1. Lineage (NCBI taxonomy): Eukaryota > Metazoa > Arthropoda > Insecta > Thysanoptera > Thripidae > Odontothrips > Odontothrips loti. The sequence goes on from CM076251.1 coordinate 11,661,401, forward strand.
TCCGTTGTGGAGCACTCTGGGCTCGCCACATAGGCAGCAGCACGCCAGCAGCGCGGCCCTTTGCCGCCTCACGCGGCAATTGCCCCCAAACAGAACGCCGAACTCGCGGCATTTTGGGCCAAAACTACTATGCACTACACTACAAGGAGGGAGCTGAGCTGAGCCGAGGGAGGGGGGGGGGGGGCTGGGGAGCCGGCGCCCGTGCCGCGGGGCGCAGAGCACTTTGAGTCGCTGCTGCACGTTGCGGTTAGGGGGAGGCGGGGCGGAGCGGGGCGGGGCGGGGCGGGGCGGAGGAGGAGGAGGAGGAGGAGGAGGAGGAGGGAGGCGGGACCCAAAGGCACGTAACCGCGCCAGGCCTGCAGGCCTGCGGGGCGGGGCGAGAGCGAGAGTGGCTGGGGTCGTTCAGCTGATTGCTGCACCACGATCTCCAAAGCCTCCGCGCCGACGTCGTCTGTCTAAGGACAACAAGGCCTCGGTCACCATCATCTCAGCAGGGCCGCTGCCCCGCTGCTCCCGCGGCGGGCGCCTGGTAGGTAGGCAACCTCGGCGCCTGCAGCGCACACGTGCCCTGCGGGCTGGCCTACACTGGCTCTCGCAGGCGCTCGTCGTCCGTCTCACGGCGATGCATTTCCTCTATTCTATCCGCCCATTTTCCTTCTCTCTTTTATACGCTTACCCCTTCCTCTCCGCTCCCTTCCTCCGCCCACATCCTCGCCCGCCCTGCTTACCCGCGTACATGCGCATGCACTCGTATGATTACGTGCAATCAGCACACACGACCAGAGGCGGAATACAGAACGAGGGGGTGGGGTGAACGGTTTATAGGCCGCGAGCTGCAGGCGGGGTGAGTCCGGTGCTCCAGGGGCGCCGGCGCCGATGGGGTCGAGGTGGTGAGGTGTGTGTGTGTGTGTGGCTGGACACTCTGGACACGTGACTGGAGCGAGCCTCCAGCTGGACATGACCCCCGAGGGCCCCGAGGCGCCAGCCAGAATCGAGTTCAGCGAGCGCTAACCAGCATTACTTCCATCCCACTCGACAGGCACCGCTATCTGCCTGGCTCTGCAGCCACCCTCCTCCCTCGGCAGTGACTTCCGGTGCCCGGGCAGTCTGAGAGGGCGGCGGTGCAGCAGCAGAGAAAGAGAGAGAGGGAGAGAGAGAGAGAGAGAGAGAGAGAGAGAGAGAGAGAGAGAGAGAGAGAGAGAGAGAGAGAGAGAGAGAGAGAGAGAGATGCCTAAGAGCCGTCTTTCATGCACCCTGGTGATAACCGGGGTGGCATTCGCTCTTCTCAAACCTTTTCTATCTCACTGCCCACTTTGCGACGCTCTGCCATTCGCAGAACTATATGGATCGCTCGCTGTGATCAGAGGGGCTCAGGGCCGCACGTAATGTGACACGTCTGGGGAGGCCGACCCCCCGTGCCAGCGCCACGTAGATTGTGGACGGTGCATCCCAGAGGCCGACAGCCGAGGGATGCGGATGACAATCATAGCAAAGGCATAGAAACATACAGTGGGCGAGAGAGAGAGAGAGAGAGAGAGAGAGAGAGAGAGAGAGAGAGAGAGAGAGAGAGAGAGAGAGAGAGAGAGAGAGAGAGAGAGAGAGAGACTTCGTGAGCGCGGATGCTGCAGAGAGAGAGAGAGAGAGAGAGAGAGAGAGAGAGAGACGACGGGGTGCTATTGATTCGCTGGTCCAGGCGGGCGCAGGCGGCGCCCAGAGCTGTGCGGGGGTGGGGGTGCACGCGGGGAGGGGAGGGGGTGGCTGGGGGAGGGCGTGGTGGGCTCCTCTAAGACCGGCCTTACCAAGTCAAGCACAGATGGTATTGTCTTTTTGTCTGCCTTTGCGGCTCCGACACATTTCCCCTCACTCGACTTTCAGGACTTGCCGTATACGCGGTTGGGTCGTTCTATCCGAGCCACCTCTCAAAATTAAATGTAAGGGGCGCCCCAAGGGGCGCCCGCACCAACAGTACCTTCGTGGCAGTGCTGGATCGGAACGGGGAACTGTACTTATAGCTACCAGAAACACGTGCTCTCGAAGGCGACTCAGGTAACTCACCTCGTGAATGAAGTTTATTATTTCCTCGTGTGAACTCGCTTCTAGTGTTCTCCCGTTGACTTCAATAATCTCGTCACCGATTTCTAGGTCGTTCTTATCGGCCGGTGAACCTAGAAATGCACAGGACGCAAGGAGATTACTTTCGGTGTCAGGTCTGCGACCAACAACATGTATAAAAAAAAATAGTCTTATCAACGAAATTTCCGTTCATTCTTTTAATATTCAATTAGTTACGCTGTCGGCACATAGAGAGTGTCTGCATGCATTCTAGATTAGGCTTCTAGATGTGTCACAAAACACACATCAAGAAACTAACCAGGTGTGTCCAAAAATGCACACCTAGGAAGAGGCTGAACACGAACCACATTTAAAAAGAAGTGATAAAACATTGAAATAGTTTAGAACGCAATTAATTCCAAAAACCTTTAAATTTCTCGCATACAGAGAGCAGGCTCAATTGCCGTTATTAGAATATGTGGTATCGTACGGCCCTAGAAAAAGTAACCTAGACATTTTAAAAAATCACATTGAGATTTGAAAATGAACAGCATTCATTTCCCTCCCACTAAACATCCTTTTATGGAAATGGGAAGAAAATAATCGGTTTTCACAAATAAGCCAAGAGAAAATCAGAAAGGTTGAGAAAAAACATGTATGGGAAGAAAAATCCAACAAATATTAAACATCAACCACAACACCAACAACGAAAAAAAGACTATAGTAAAAACTCCATAGAATAAACACAAAGTATAGCACATTACAACACCGAGCTAGCAACATCGATAATAGCGAACAGATGGGTTAGGGGAGTGCTGAGGACAGCGGTCCTTTAAAGCGGGTTGCAAATTGCACGAAAGTTGCTGTGCTTATGGTTTCCTATAGATAGAGTTAAGGAGGAAGTCGAAGCGAAGATATGGGCAGTGACTGCGGACTGTACGGATTTCCATACATACTTAGACACATACAGAGACAGACATTCTCGGGCTCGGTCGGACCTTCTTCTTGTTCAAGGTCGTCGAGCATTCCATTTTCGAGCATGTAACCTGCGAACACAGCTCCGTCCCAGTAAGGTATTCGAGGCTGCACGAACCCACAGCAGCAAGGCTGCCCAGCCTCCAAAGTGGTGTGAGGTTGTAAGAATGAGATGAGCGAACGGCAAGAATTGAACCCGGGACCTGTCGTTCAGCGACTGGCTTGCCGAATCATGCTGCTACCGTGCCACCGCAGCAACCAACCCCACAGTCCAGGGTGTAAAACATAAGGTAGTCGTGGAAACATGGTTCAGCTTCTTATGGATCATCCGCAATATTAACAGCGAATCATTTATTTGGGTCAAACGCGTAGGTCACAGGTACAGAATAGGAAACTGAAGGACTCCCTGAGACAGTCACGAACAGTCACGACTTCCTAGTTTAATTTTTCCCCTCGCAAATTAAATCTAAGAACTACAGTCTACACCTACGACGAGGGTCTCGTAGCGCAAAGTGTTGTTGCTAGGCCCACCACCTGAGCAATGCGAGTGCCAGTCGACACTGAAAGAATCGTCTGTAGCTTCATATCTGCAATGACACATCTTTCCCTTTACTTTATCACGGGTCGCTGTCCCCGGCGGGCACACCTACCGAAAAGCTTTATCTTGCCGTCTTGCGTCTGGACCAGGATGATGACGTAGCCCGCGAGGTCCACCATGTTGGCCTGCGAGGGGGAGATCTTCAACTCGAAGCTCCCTCGCCAGCGTGATTCGTCATCTTGCATGGTGCGGTTGCACGGGTTGCACGGCGGTGGCCGGTGGCCTCGGCTCAGCCTCGGCCAGGGCTAGGCCCCCGACGGCCCTCTACATCCTGGGGATCCTGGGCCCGGCGTGACCGTTGTCACCGCCGCCGTCCTCTTCGCCGTCGCTGGGCTCCGCAGGCTCCGCCATCCCCGGCCCTCGGGGCACCCCTCGGGGGGCCCCCCGCCGGGGCACCTAGCGGCCCCCGTTGGGGCTCCTCCCGCGCCGTGGTGGCGGCGAGGCCGAGGGCGAGGCCGAGGGCGGGGCCGAGGCCGTGGCTGCGCTGGGCACGGCTGACCTGCAAGCAGCGAAACCAGGCTCATGTCAGTACGCTGGTAGGCGATACCTCGGTACCTGCATGTAATCAAGAGAGGAAGGTAATCGAAGAGGTGGGGGAAGGGGGGGGGGGCGGTCTGGCTATGGAAACAGACGACAGTACTGGGAACGTCATGGTGTTGGGACGTGGGACGTCCCCGTAGCGCCCTCTGGGTCACTAACGAAAACAAATGCTCTCTCTCTCTTTGCAAATCGCTTCCTCGTTTCCCTCCCCTCTTCTTCGTTGCTGCCCCCTACCCCTCCCCCCCCCCCCCCACGCTGCGCCCCATTTCGCTCCACCCCGCCAACAGCAGCAGCAGTCTCTCCTCTTTCCATTCCACCCATGACCAAAATCTTTTTGCCTTTCCCACCCCGCCAACCCCTCTCTCCTTACCTTTCTCTCTCATTCTCTTCCACACCACTTCTCGGCCCCCTCCCCCTCTAATACTCGCGTCGTCTCCCCCCCCCCCCTCTCTCACCCCTCCGCGGCGGGCGCAGGTAATCCCTCGGGATCGAAAGTGAGAAAGTATGATTATTTACTTTTCGCGCGCCGCTTGCCACGCGCAAGAGCCGATTCCTCGGTTCTTGCGGACTGTGGCAGTGCCAAAAAAAAAAAAATATTTTCATTTAATAGAATTGGCCAGAGGGGCGCCGAAATTCGGTTTTCAGCTGAAAAGTGATTTGTTTGTGATGACAGTCGGGAAACAGAAATGATACAGACAAAAAAAAATTCAAATAATGTAGATGTGCTTAGAATATTCCAGTCGAATAAACCACAAATATCAGTTGCTTTCACCATATTTTAACCAGAAAATTGACCGAATTCCAGTGATAATGATTCGTTTTTGCCAGTTTTGAGTTTAGTTTCCCGACACACGGCCGCGACAGCACAGCAGGTGGTCTCCTAAGGTCTCCTCCCCCAACATAACCTACAAAACGTACCGACCCTCGTTCACTCCGTGTCGCCCCTCCGGTCCCTCTCCCTCTCCGCCCCCAGCTCCCTGTTCCTGTCCTGTCCCCGGGCCGGCGGACGGCAGGGGCCAGCGGTCCCAGCACCACTTCCTTCCCTCCTCTTCCCTTCCTACTCCCTCCCGGGCCGGCAGCGCCCTGCTGTCCTACAGAGGCCCCAAAGGGCTGGCGCGGCCCTTGCAAGGGCCATGCGGCGGCCTATGCGGCCTGGAAGGCCGTAGGCACGGCCGGGGCACGGCATGGCACGGCACGGCACGGCACGGCACGGCCAGCCGGCTCGCTGCCTGGGTTCACACGGCTCCGACTCCGCTTTGCGCCTGGCTACGCGTGGCATGGTGTGGCAGCAGACTGAGGGGGAGGGGGAGGGGGAGGGGGACTGTCCCAGTCAGTGCCCGGGCTCGGCCCCGGCCCCGGCCGCGGGCCCCAGCGGGCCCAGCCCACCGGGCCCGGGTGCAGCGGAGCAGCGGAGCAGTGGGGCCTTCCGAACCCACCCCGCGCCCCGCCGGGTAGGGGTTGGGGCCTCGCGGCCTCGCGGCCTGGTGCGGGCCTAACCACTGACACTGCACGGCACGGCACAGGCTAGGCGCGCGGTAACAGAAAACGCTTCGTTTAGAAGGATCTTTGTGAAAGTTCACCGTGCATGATCCGTTGGAAAAAAAGGGGGGGGGGGGCGTTCTTTTACCGTGCGGGGGGCGCTGACAACTGACAACCCTCTCCGGGACCGGCAGAGGCCAGAGCCGGCCATGCGGGTGAGGGACTGTCACAGTCAGTGGTGCCGTGACGGACGCTGCAGGGCCTGCAGGGCCTGCAGAGGGGTGAAGTGACGGGTGTGGCGGGGAGAGCGGAGGCCGAGGCCGTACTCACCTCGCGGGTTGCCGGGGAGCCGGGGGCGGTGCTGTCGGCGCTACACGGGTTTCACACCCCGCCGCAGCAGCAGCGGCAGCAGCAGCGGCCGCAGCCCCCGCGGGCCCTGGCCGAGGCCCTGGCGGCCTCTACCGCGGCGGCCATGGCGGGCTGGGGGCGGCTGTGCTCTGCTGTGCTCTGCTCGGGCTAGATGGCGGCGGGCGGCGCGTCACAGCGGTGGACGCGGGCGCTGGCTCGGGCACGCCGCCCGGGACACGGCCGGACACGGCATGGAGCACCGACACGCCCAGGGCACGCGCTCGGCACGCGCTCGGCACACGCACGCACGCGCCCAGCTGGGCCCGACTCGGTTCGACTCTGATCTCCCCGGGTCCCGTTATTTCGGGGTTCGCAGACGCGATTCGATCTGGCGGAGCGATGCGAAGCGTTGCGGAGCGGCGGCGCGGGCGGTGCGGAGGCTGGGCGAGGCGAGGCGAGGCGAGGCTAGGCGGCGCGAAGCGAGGCGGTGCGAGGCGGTGCGAGGCGGTGCGAGGCTAGTCGGCGGGACCCTGGCCCTCGGCTCGGCTCTGCTCGGCTCGGCTCGCCGATCGGTCCGGGGCCGTTAGCGGGGCGGCGATACGGCCAGGGCTCGACGCGACGCGCGCGCAGGAACAAGACTGAGCCGAGGAAAGGGATGCTGTGCTGGCTGGGGCCCGGCCACCCCCCGGCCACCCCCACCACCCCGCCCAGACCCAGACCCACCCCCTTCGGCCAACCCCTCCCAGCGCGCGGCGGCGGCGGCGGCGGTCGGAGGGGGAGGGAGGGCGGGTGGGAGGAAAGAGGGTCAGAGAGACGGAACGGGAAGGGGAAAGGGGGGGGGTGAATGAAGGGAGCGGAATTACAAGGAAGGGGGCTAAAACAGGAAGGAACTACAGCGGTAGTGGTATTAAAACGGGGGTACAGAGGTGGACCCTCCCCGTCCCTCACAGCAGCCACGCGGTCATCGTCAACTCGCCTAGGCTTCTTGGGGGTCACAAGTCCTGTCCTCCCCCACCCCCACTCCAAATTTCGAAAGGGGCATTTTTTTCCCGCCCTACATCTGTGTATGTGTGACTCATGCCTTTATGACCCTCGCCGGCCCTATTCAGACCGGTGCGCGTGTGTGTGCGTGCGTGTGCGCGCGGCGTGGGCCATGCCATGGGTCACCATGGGCCGGGTAGCGGTGGGATTCCATTCAATAAATTTCCATCTCCTGGCGGGTAGAGGGCGCCGCTGCATTCGGTCTGCACTGTCGTTGCAGGCACCCGGACCGGACGGCCCCCGAGGACCCGTTCCACTAGGCGGGAAGGAGAGGATCTACGAGGCTAGTGTCTCAACATGTGTTTGCCCGATATTTTATTTCTGCTCTTATCTTTCTTTTTTTCCTCCCCCCCCCCCCCCCTGTGCTGTCTTCAAGTCGGGCTCTGAAATACAATTTCCATCTAGACTGATTGGACAGTTCTCAATTCCGCTCTGGTGCACCGTACAGATTCCCGCGTCCATTCATCACATTAAATGCTTATTTCCCCTGGTGGTCCCCGGGCCTCCAGCATCCGCGGCTGACGCGGCCCGGGGCGGGGCCCAGCAGGCGGGCCAGACGGTCTTGGCCGCCGCCGCACCGCCGCCGCCTGCATACTAAGAGATACCGTCCCGCAGTGCAGGCCTGCGCAGCGCGCTGCCTATGCATCCCGGGGCTCCGCCAAGCTCCGCCTCCGCTGGGCGTCGCGCCGTGCCCAGAGGACCAGGGACCAGGGCCCAGGACCTACACGGCGAGGACTGCTTTACTCGTGCTGTCTTGTCTTCTTCAATGCGGTTAGCGAAAAAAATGAAGGAATGGGGGAGGAATGATAGGAGGAATACTTTTGATTCAGTTTATTTTGGTCCCTTTTTAACAACATCAGAGGGAAAAAAAAATCATTCAAGACGACACGCTGAAGGTCTTCACATTGTCAACGAGTTTCCCCACCAACCACCGGTAAAAGCGTTTTGTCTCGCGGTTCCTGGCACGGCGGCCCCCCCCCCCCCCCCCACTTCCCCATAGTACGTCACGTCAGCGCCCCGACACGGCGTGACACGGCACGACACGCGCCTCTCCTCACATCGCTTCGTCCCGAACAGCCCTCCCGCCGCGCCCCGCCGGCCCACCCCGTTCGCTCGCGGTGGCCTACGCAAACACTATCAACTGCACTCTAAAAAAACAAAATCCCAGAAAAGGCCTGCCCTATGTTCTAGTCGTTAGTTGCTGTCTATCAGTGTGTAGACGAACAGGATAATGAAGAAGGGCCGAACAAAGGCACTCAGAGAATTCTGAGTTTACTCAGTAAACATGGAAACAGGAAAGATAGTGTCGTTCACATGACCCTCAAGGTGGTGCTAGCTTCTACATTATAATCCAGCCTGGAACAAAAGGAACATCCACAACGATTGTTCTGACCTGCAATTCATTCGGTCGGGGAAATTGACGACAACACGGATGTTACTGCTCGCAAAAAAAAAAAAAAAAAAAAAAAAAACGATTCTTCTAGTTCACATCACGATCGACAGCGAAACAGTCGGTCAGTAATTATGTGATAATGCCCCTCTCTACCCCGACCCTCCTCCGTCCTCTGACAAGCCCCCCCCCCTCCCCCCTAAACCTCACAAGCCCTCAAGTCAGGAGTAGAGAGAAACAAGCGACAGGGGATCGGGGAGGGGGAGGGGGAGGGGGATCACGGCCTTTTGAGCCACAGGAGCACAACCTTAAACTGACAAGGCCGGGGCCCTTTGTAGACGTGGCAGGACACGGCGCCTGTTGTGGCGGGGAAGTGGTATAGGGGTGGAGGCGGCGGCCGAGGGGTCGGGGACGGCACGTCCACGGCACGTCCACGGCACGTCCACGGCACGGCCCTGTTCCTGGTGCCCCTGGTGCCCCTGTCCGGGCCCAGCTCAACTACTCGGTTTTAGCGACCGGCGCCTGAAAAACGGACTGGGCGAGAGGGGTTCCGACGGGTTCCAAACGGGGGTGATTGTGGTGGTGGCGGTCCTTGGAGAGCCGCGGGTTCGAATACCGGGGCGGCGTCGATACCCGGCGCCTGGGAGCGCCTTGCGGGCGCGGAGTATTGCCGCGTTCCGTTTCCGATCGTCCGCGTCCGAATCGAACGTCGTCGCCGTCGCCGGAAGAAATCAGACAAGCGTCCGTCCGTCCGGACGGAGTCATGGGCGCTGCAGCGGACAGCACGGACAGACACCTGGGCTGAGTGAGACAGGGTGACATGCGAGAGCGAGAGGGACGGACGAATAGAGAGAGAGAGAGAGAGAGAGAGAGAGAGAGAGAGAGAGAGAGAGAGAGAGAGAGAGAGAGAGAGAGAGAGAGAGAGAGAGAACAGCACGGCCACGGTGGTTGTGCGAGTGAGATAGCCGAGATCAATACGGGATGGGGGAGGGTGCGGGAGGCTGTGCGTGCGGACCCCGGCCCGGCGCGCGGCCGCGGTGGAGAGGGGATGGGGAAAGACCTACAGTCCAGACACGCACGTTTGTCTCACTCCCACCCTTGTTAATCTCGCACACCTTCTCCGTCGCTCTTCACCGGGCCCGCACGGGTGGCGGGAGCGGGGGAGGGGTCTGTTTTTAGAAAGCCAGTCGTGCTTTGAAAAAGACGAGGTGATGCCGTTCGGGCTTGCTGTACTTACAGGCTGTGTAACCGCGTCTCTTAAATCTATGTCAGACTCGCCACAAAAAAAAACAGCAATAAAAAACACGGTTATTGTCAAGTGTTAAAAGGGAGTGCGGGGAGCAGGGAAGCCGTCCTAGAGCTGACAGATGTCCAGCTGGAGCAGTATCTTCTTCTCCCTGCACAGCGGCTGGTACTTGCGCTCCAAGGCGGCCACCTCCTGCTGGATGTTCGTATGGGTCGGGGCGTGGAGCGACTCCTGCAGCGTCATCCTGATGTAGTCCAGACCTGGACACGACGACACACATGGCACGGCACGGCACGGCACGGCACGGGGTCCAAGATGACAACACAGAACACGTCGCTCACAACACTTACAACTGTCCCTTCTCACGATGTCCTCGAGCATCCGTCTCACCGACTCGAGGCTGTACACCGGCCCTCTGAACTCGAAGGCCTTCAGATGCGGCAAGAACTGGACCAGAGAAACCAACTCGTTGTCAATGGGCTCGCATCCGCGCCACAAATTCAAATCGAGTTCCTCTGAAACGAGAATAGGACGCACAACTGTGCAGGTCGGCCCTCGAAAACTGGACTGCCGTAGCTCGCAGAGGTACACCTGTGCACCGGTACGCACCGAGCGTGGCCGGGTACCAGTCGAAGACCGTCCGGAGGGTGAGGGGCAGCCGGCGGGGCGCCTGGCCGGCGCTCAGGTCCACGCCGGTGCTAAGCACCAGGCTGCGCACCGTCATGGCCGGGCTGAGGAAGGCGTTCACGTCCTCGTACCGGCCCACCGCCACTGCGCAGCCGCAGCACAGCGCATGCAGCAGCCGAGTCAGTTCATTTCCGTCCCCACGGACCGGGACCGAGCCCCTGCCAAGTGCAGGATACCGTCCCGCAACGCAACCCTGTTGGGCGGGCGGCCTACGCGTGCAGGCGCTCCCGCCGCTAGCCGCTAGCCGTCGCTATACCCCGTGCCCCGGGATGGCGGCGGCCCGCGGGGTATTCGCGTCAAGAAGGGGCAGAAGGGGTGAGCAGGGGCCGTTCACATAATACGTCACATTTTTAGGGCGGTAGATGGTCAAAAGCCAAGAATGCAAAAAAAAAAAAAAAAAAAAAAAAAAAAAAAGCTGGAACAGTGAGACGTTATAACTGAAGAGCGTCTCAGATCCGCTCACTGAGAACGACGTCGACGGCGAGCTTGGGGCACAGCACGCGCACGCACTCCCACGCCTCGCGGGGGATGCTGCCGTTGGGGGTCGGCCGCGGACTGATCCGCTGCCCCCGCTGAGAGCCCGAGGGTCGGCCGGGCGTCTCCTGCAGCAGGCACAGCAGCTGCAGCTCCTCCAGGGTGCCTGCCGGGCCGGTCGGCGTGATCGGGTAACGCCTGGTGGGTAGGCAGCCCCGACTCCTTGCATCCAGGCGTGTCGCGCGGGCTGGCCTACCCTCGAGCTCGCAGGCGCCGTCTTACCGTTCTGCACGGCCTGCAGCCCAACCAGCGCGCTGCCCGTGTTGTCAGCCAGGTAGGCGTAGTTGATTGCGAGTACCTTGAGGCTTTGCAGCAGCGACAGAATGTGGCAGAACTCGGAGCCCCGCGCTGTAACGGCAATCGCGTTTTTCTTCTTCGACCATTTTCTTTTAAATTTCTTCCACCCTTTTTAGACTTTAAATTTAAATATTTTGGCGCACTCACTGTCGCCGCTGAGCCTGACGGCGTGGTGCAGCGGGTTCTGGCCGATGCGGAAGGCGCACCACAGGTGCAGCTCAGTCAGGCAGTCCGTGCAGTGGGCCACCAGCGCCCGCAGCACCCGGGCGCCCTCATGCCTGTCCATCATGGCGTTCTCCAGCGACACGACCGTCACGCGCCGCGTCCTGCGGGCCCAGATCGGATCGGACTGGCGTCACTCGCCGCCCACCGCCCCGCCGCTGCCACGCACCTCATGAAGGCCTCGAGCTTCTTGATGACTTGGCGCCGCGTCCACGAGTCCAGCCAGCGCAGCTGCAGCAGCCCCTGGGGCAGCTGCACGCCCTCCATCTTCTTGCGCCGGGCGCGGGCGCCGAGCATGCCTCTGAAGCAGCGTGACACCTCCTTGACCTCGGCCTCGGCCGGCTTGGCGTCAGCCTGGTGCTGCAGCCACAGGAAGCGGCCCAGCGTGGTGGGCAGCTGCGGGATGGGGGCCCCGGCGGCGGGCAGCAGAACCGTGGAGCAGTGGTCGGCCAGCTTCCAGTGAGGCCGGCCGCCAGTGCCGCTGCCCTCGCGGGTTGTCGCCGTTGAGGGACTCCCGCCGGGGCCGAGGCCCGGCCACCCCGCCGCTGCCGCCGCCTTCCCCGCTCGCCGTCGTCCGAACGTGGATGGCCGGAGGGTGGCCGACGACGGCGGTGGCGGTCGGTGCTCGCCACCAGAATGGCGATTCCCGGGACCGTGCAGCGAGGGAGTGGGCGAAACCTGTGTGAAAAGGGGGCGTCTGCATTAGACCTCGTCGTGGACCTCCGCGCCCTCCACCGTCAGCGTCCTGCCTGCCTGGTAGGACTGCCAGTACTCGATGGAGCCGCAGTCGCCCACGCCAAGGCCCTTGCCGAGCACGCACTCCACGGCCACTGCCAGGGACGACGGTTTCGGGGCCGAGAGCAGCGAGAACGGGAGGCCGCTCAGAGTTTTGCCCCCACGAACCGGAAGAGACTCCTGACTTTCGCCTCCACCATGGCCCCGGCCGCGGCTTGTGAGTCTCGCCTGTATGCCCCTGCCATGGATGATATGAAACACGCGAGGGTTGATATAGGAGGGAACGAAATGCGCCCTTTCAGTTTTAGTGAGTTCCGTGTGTAACGCAATTTATGGACGGTCTCAACGAAGGCAGCTTTGTACACCCTGACGAGCCCAGTCGTCACCACGACGTTTGCGTTGTTGTACGAATGGCCGACACCGGGCCATTGCTCACTTGGCGCTGAGACTCTGGTAGGACGAGTCCCCGTCGCCTCTCAGCACAGTCTTCTTGTCCGCCGAAAGCCTGACCACGGACACCGGCATAGCAAGGCTAACACAAAGTCGTGCTCAAGGCCGCGAGCAGTGAGGGAAGTGCAATTGTCGGCAGATCTCTGCGAACTCGCTGAGGGCGGATCTAGAATGATCCGGAAGTAAGCCCATGTGAAGCGCGAGTTTCGAGGGGCAAGGAAAGCGGCCGGACGATAACTGATGTCTCTTTCTGTCTCACTCTCTGGCTCATGGACTTGTGATCACACCACATGTACTACCCCTTATGTGAGTGAGGGTAAAGTTTATGGGAAAATAAAACAAACGCAATGTAACAGAGTTGCTTCCTTTGATGTTTATTGATGTTACTGTTAACTAAATGACATTGCAAAGGAAAACAATCTCCAGTTGATCAGTAGAGATGGGAGGAAATTTCTTAAAAGTGCAAAGCAATCTGTAGTTAATTTTCTATACTAAAGAGCTGACATTGCTACTTTAACACACATTTTCATTTCTCTAATATGAATCATTGGCAAGTGTACAACACAGGCGATCTGTGCTGAATAAATTTAAGTATGCAATAGGGTATAATGCAAAATAACTGTGCTCTTTTGTCAAGTATGATCGACATAAAATAGTCAAAAGACCAAAATAATACAATTTACAATATACAACACGGTGGTTTGAAAAACCTAGAATTAGAAAATCAATTATATAATTGACAGATGGCCACATTACGGTGTCAACATTGCTTTAAAAAAACAATCACTTAATAATGGCTGCTAGTGGTAAACATTTACAATTTCTTCAAATAGATGGGCCATAATGGCACATGATCTGTGATTTTCACAGAATGTCAAAGGATAAAACCCACCAGGGGCCCTACAGGACTAAATTGAAAGAAAACTGAAGAGATTGAAAATTTTAAGACAGTCTAGATTAAGAAGCTATTGCAATTTAAACGAACAAGGAAAAATAATTAATGTATTTGAGAATACAGAATTTACTAGAGTGCAAAGACTCAGACTGACTCAGACAATGTATCACGCGTTTACAATATTCTCCAGAGAGAAAAAAAAACAAACTCAAGAGTTTATGGCTGGTAGACTCAAGGGGTCAAAGTGGCCAGGAGAGTCATCTTCAACAAACACCAAAGAAAGAAAAAGAAAGAAGAAAAAAACGAAGACGAGGAGGAGGAGGAGGAGGAGGAGGAGGAGGAGGAGGAGGAGGAGGAGGAGGGGGGGGGGGGAGGGGTTTACACTGGAGAACAGAAAAACAAAGTAACTAATTTTTGAAACTAAATAAATATTAAATAACATAACATCTAACTATAATACTTCACAATCTACACAAAATTACGAATACAAAAAGGTATTTACAGTTCATAAATTTCAAAACAGAAGTTAAATTGCACATCTAAGCCTACTCACAAGTATCATTGCTATAAAAACACACAATTTGGCATTACAGTCGAACAGCTTGGATTTCTTCTCTTACAGTAATCAGACTTGAAAAGCTGAAGTATTTCATCATGAGAATGCACACCCTTTTCAATAAGTGCATATTTATAGTGGACAGCAAAGTCCTCAAAATATTGCACGAACTATGAGTCAGAACATGTAGTACGGGTATAACCATAACTTCAAAAATCCACCCTTAAATGTAACAGAAGGAATGGCGATACAGCTGTGCAGAAAAACACAATCCATAATCCTAAAATGACCCCTTACTCTGTGTAGAATCAAAAGTAAGTTTTGAAACATGTTTCTAAACGCAGGGTAGTCTGAAAGAGTCACAAAGGCAACATTGTAACCTGAATTGTAACAAGTCTCTTGACATCGCATTCTAAAGAGCCTGATAGAGTAAAAAGATAAAAATCACACGCACACAAAAGCAGCATCATTAAGTTAACCAGTTTAGTGGCTAAAACATCTAATTTAACTAGATGAAGTCACAAAACTCTTAACTTTACATTTGTGATATTTTCTTAAAGAAAACCACGGATGGTTCTTGGAGTATTAACACTTAAGCATTAAAGCTTTTTGAGCAAGACAACTCTATTTAATAACAAAATATGCTCAACAAAATTTACTTGCTTAGCTAGAAAGAGAAATTTTAATTATTTAATAAGACTGCAATACTGCTTAAGTCTATGAGTCGTTCAATTCAAAACACATAAATTTTGTGAAGAAAACTGATTATTCACAAACATTGAGCTAACAAGCCATGTAAATTTAAGCGAAGGTATTCCAGAAAATATTCACTGACATCTGAATCTAGAGGAAGAAAAAAAAACAAACAATTTAATGATTCTCTTTCCTGGTTTAGTCTTAGAAATTTAGCAGGTCATTGGAGCTAAAACAAATTTTGAAACTATCAATATGATCAAAACTTTAATGAACAAAAGCTATGAGTAAGTGCTCACTCCAAGGTAAATAGTTGGTCAAGGAAAGCTGTTCAAATTGCAAACTGATTCTGATCCAAATATTTGTGCAGGACTATTGTATGCTCATAAATGGCACTAAAAATTGTGTGAACAAGGGATGAGAGAAGAAGACAACAGTAATGGATATGAAAATTCTATCCTTTTAAAAATCTTCTGAGGTATTAAAACGCAGCATGAAGCTCCCTCTCACCCTTTGAGTGCCAAACCACAAAGAATTGTAATAAGAACCCACATCTACCCCTTCAACAGATTAATCTTAAATGCATTCATTTAAAACTGATCAGTAAATCTAAATTTTGTGGATTATAATTCGGCACAGAACCACTGCAAACCAAACATGTCAGTTTCCCCAGTTTGATTAAAACATTTATAAAATACCTACTCCCAAACGATGAGTAGATACAGGTGTGCTCTGAAGGTAATAATATCAGATGTTCCAAAACTTTCAGTCAAAACATAGCTGCCTCCAAAACTAAAAATTAAATTACACAGAGCTGCTAACAAGAACAATCAGACTTTCTTAAACCAACAAGACAACACATGACTAAACAATTACTGGTTGCTTCTACACACATTTTGGAAGAATCTGACAGTCTTGACACATATATAATAAATGCAAAAATTTATGAGCTTGGAACACAAAAACCAGAGTTTAAGTTTTCAACTCATTTTAAACAACAAACTGATGAAATGATTGTCTCTTAGAAGAAAAAAGATATTCAATGTCTACTACCTCAGACACACTACAGTTCCCAAATTCACTTACACAGTCCATGCTTTACATAACAGGCCAGAATAGGTATGCATTCAGGAAAATTTCAGTGCCATCTTATGGTGAAGAAAAGATGTCCAAGTCACTAAATTGTTCCATAGACACTTCATAGCACGAACAGAGAGTGATGCACTTTTCATTTCAAAATCCTTTACCATGCGCTAATGGACATGCAATGAATAATTTAGATGGAATGCAAGAGTTGTACACGAGAAAATGTTTTGGTGCCTCAACTTTAGGAGTTCACTCACAAACTACTGGAAATTAACTGATAAAGAAACAGACAATATTGGCAACAATACAGGGTACAAAACAATGTTTGCATTGGAATGTTTGTCTGTTGATAAACACCAATTGGCTCATGGCATAGACGGTTAGTACGGAAGCTTACAAGACAAAAACATCTTACAAAAGTCATGTGGAAAAGCTCATGAGTATCTTCAAAACTCCAATGCTAAATATTTTAAGTTTAATAGAAATTCAGGCAGCTTGAGCTTCAAAAACCATTACAAAATGATGCATCCAAAGGTGCACTTCAATAAGAAAGAGATTAAAAAAAAAAAAGGTTTGAGGTTTGACAGTTACATCTTTGTCAAAATGCTTGCAAGATTCCTACAATGAATGTCACGAGACTGGAAGTCTCCACCAGGTGCTGTGTCCCCGTTTCAAAGAAGATCCATATTGGTCGGGACGAAGAAAGACTTCTGACGAAACCTGCATGTCCATGCAGGTGAAGTTTTCAGTTGCAGCTCTTTGAGAACGACTTTCCATTGCAGCATCTGTGCAGAGTTCAATTTCAGAAATGTAAGGATGAATAAATATAAAAATGCATGATAAAACAAAACATTAAAAAATTGACTTTACCTTGTAAATGCAAGTTGTGTGCTGATGCAAGTGAGAAAGCTATTTACATCATAGAACTACAGGGACTGTATAAACATTTCTCAAAACAGATGCATTTGTTTCTGAATGTTGAAGAGAATGAATTTCTAAAGCTCTTTAAATTGGCACTTCATGAAGTTCAAATAAAAATTGTAACACTGAATGAGCACATAGCTCTACTTCAATAAGCAAGAAGTCTACCTTGTTCAGTCACCACTATCAAGTTTGACTAGAAACAATTTAAACAGCTTATCTTCCCTATAATGCAAATAATCGTTGACACACAAAACCCAACAGTCCCGTAAAATTAAAGCCACAATGAGTATTCAAAATTCAAATGCACCGGTACATGCAAAGTACCCATGGATAGTACAAAATACCAGTGTTGTACATGAACAACATGCAGGTACTTATTTTAGTCTGATTACAAGAATATAACGTCTGTCATCTCAACATGAAGCAGCACAGTATTAAAACATGCCATAACAGGAATGTTATATTTCACAATACATAATTTAAAAAGGAGGAAGAAAAAAATCAGTTTACATCAGCTACAGAGCAGCTTTACATAAATGTTCAACAACATTTTTCATTTAGGTGTGGACCAAGACAAACTTAATGAATCTTGATAAAGAATACCATAAGAATGTGTTAAAATGAAATCACAGATATAAAACAAGGAAATCACGTAGTGTCAGTACATAAATACACATGTACTCTGTAACTTGCTTACACAACTTTAAGATAAATTATATAGACACTTAGATGTACATCATGCATAATTTGGAATGCTATTATCTACTTTAACATTCTGACATTATGTTACTTTACTATCTTTGGCATTTGCAGATTGGTCTTTCCTAATTCAAGCTGGGCTTCCCTCTGGCACATTGATCACAACATCTGACTCGGGCTCAGGTTCCTCCTGAGCAATTAGGGAAGCGGTTCCATTTCCGTTACCCATAAGATAACCATTTGCTTGGCAATTGGTACTGATGACATGGTTGTCAGTCACCGTGATGTGAGTCTCGGTGGCTGGGGTGGTTGGAGACGCTGCACCAGACCCTGCAACTGAAGCCACTGCAGATCCAACAGAGCCAGCTGGGGCACCTGTTCCTGATCCTGTAGCACTCGCAGCACTTGAGTGATTTGAATTTCCATACATTGCTTCAAGAGCTCTATAGAGCAGCAAAAAATCATCCTGAGACTTCCAAACACCAGGGTGTTTGTTGTGGTACAGTTTAGCATACATGTACACATCAGCATGATTTTCATAGTCAAGCTGCTTGGTTAATGTTGTCAAGCAGCAGAAGATAGCTGCCTCTGTTCCTCCCAAACGATCCATCACAATGATAGGTCCATTCTGGTAATCCAAATGCCATTCTTGTACGATTCTCAACAACTCTGCCATAGATGATAACGGTATGCAGTTGTGTGGCCATTCTGGGCACTGTATTATGCGAACTGGAAGTTCATAATCATCTTGTAGTGACTGCACAATGAAGTCACGCGTTTGGTAGCCGACATGTTCACTCTCAGATATGAATTTTACTTTATAGTTTTCTGCATCTAACTCTGCATCAGCAGTGGGCCAGAAAGGTCCAAAACCCTCATCAACATTGCAGCTTGAAAGTGTCACAATTGTTTGAGCATTGTGATCCCAAACCATTTGCCAAAAGTCCTGAATAGTATTCTCAAAGGGATGTTGAGTAAGAATGAACTCTTTTAATTTGTTGAAACCCTGAAGCCAACTTCCATTGATGTAATCACTCCCATCAACACCTGGTTTGGGAGTCAAATGAACTCTGGCATTTTCCACAGGTACCAAATCTTGTGACCTATTCTTAGGCTGATTAATTTGCTTACTTGCAGAGACCAAGTTAAAGTCTTTAGGTTGGAAGCTTGTGACCAGACGGAATTGAGTTTCAAGAAGAGTTTCACGCTTCTCGGTTCCTGAATCTCCTCCATCACCCGACGCTTGAAGGCTAAGGAGATATCGTGACAGATAGGCTTGATTAACATTTGAATCCCCACTTTGAATTGCCTCTAACAGAGCATCGTGGATAAATATATACTGCTCTTCAGTTTGCACAAGGAAATTTCTTTGTGAGCGAATATGCCGCAGGTATCCAGCAATATTCACCTCTCCTTTACTGCGAATCTGGCGGAGCATTGCATCCAAAACAATGTACGTGCCTGTTCTACCAACTCCAGCACTGCAATGAACAACAATGGGTCCTGCATCTGAGGGGTTGGCAGCTGCTGACTTCTTGACAAAATTCAGAACTGGCAATGGATGGTCTGGTGTTCCATGGTCAGGCCAATTGGTATAGTGATATTGGTAGACAACTCTCTCAGCAGAGCTATGTTTCTTCTTTTTCACTTTCAAATGACGAATAACCATGGTTCTAACAGTATAGGTTGCCATAATATCCTCTTTGATCAGTTTGACCGATATCATTCCATACGTTTCTGATCCCTCCCCAGGCCAATACATGTCACATTTTCTTCTGCCTCGCTCCACCAAGTTTGTTATCATAACAATAACAGCCACCCTCTGTTCCCATATCATACGCCAAAAGCACTCAAAAGTTGTTGGTAGAGGACCTTGAGTACCTATGTACGCTTGTGCTCTATGATATCCATCAATGTAATTAGCATTGATATAATCAAACGAGCGCTTTTGTCCTGGAATAGGGAGAAGCTGAACTCTACTGTGATCATATGCCAGAATATTCAGGTAGCGATTCTTTGCCTTATTATCTTCATGTTGAGAAATGTCTGTGCTGAAATCTTCTTGAGGACGTGCCGCCTGAATCTCATCATATTCCTTGCTAAATCCAATGTCACCATCAGCATGAAGTTCTGCAACATGTTTGGCAAACATGTCAACTGGCACAGAAGACTTTACTCCACCTTCTTCTGTCTGTGCATCCCAATCAATTAAAGTTGGAGGGGGAGCTCGTGGAGGATCGTCAAGGTAATAATAGCTGGCATGAAAGCATTTCTTCCAAATGACACATGCTGCTGTTGCCAGGCATAGGGCTACAATGATAGTAACTAATCCAACAATCATTCCTGCACCAAACTCCCTGTGGCCATGAGCATTTAGTTGAGGCATCATAGTATTGCAGTTGGTTTCAACATAAACTTTATGAGTTAGAGAGTGGTCACCTTTGATGACTACCTGAGGATCCACCACACTCTTCGAAGCTCCTATAATCCTTATCTCATACATAGAATTTGTCAGCAAGTTTGGTATGGAAACATTGTACTCTGAATAATCAGTCGATCCCTCCAGTTGCATTTCTTCAAACTTCCAGTCCTTATCACTACGGTACAAAATATAATAGAAATCAATTGTTGTGTAATAGATAGGACGACGCCATCTGAGAAGTAAAGAGTTCTGAGACCCGCAGCGAGCAGACATGATCTCCGGGGCGCTGGGGATGCAGATGTCTGTCTTGATCTCCACGGCCTGCGACGGGGGACCCCCCTGGGCCTCGGGCCCCCCGTAGGCCTTGACCCACACCTTGTAGGTCGTTTTGGGCTTGAGTCCCTCCACAGTGTACTCGACCGCAGACTGGGTCGCCGGGTTGTCGAGGGTGAGGCTGCGGCTGTCAGTTTGGTTGTCGTGCAGTAGGTAAATATAGTAGCCCTCCACGGTGCCCTCATACGGCCGCATCCACGACAGGTGAATGGAGGTGCACGAGTCGCGGAGGACCTTCAGGTCGCGAGGGGCTAACCATCCCGGTCCCAGGTCCGTGTTTGGCGACCCCTCCGCCTCCTCCTCGGCGTCGACAAGCCGCCCGGCGGCCACGACGGCCAACCAGACCCAAAACAGAGTCCGGGCCCGAGACCGCAGCCGCACCCGCGGTGACCCCAAGAAGGCCATGGCTGCGGTGGCGGTCGCCTGGAGGCTGGGAGTCCTGGAGCTGTCTGCTGCTGCTTCTGCTGCCTGCCTAGGGCCAGGGGCCTGGGCCTGGGCGCTCCCACTCACAGGGCTTTGTCAGGCCCGGGAGTCGGCACGGAGTGGTGCCGGGGGAAGACCACCATAGCCTCGGCCGGCCGGCGGCGTCACGGCCCGGCCCACACGCCCGCCGGGCTCCTCGGTTCCGCGAAAATACCACTCGCGAACGCGATTTGCTTATTTTCCATCGTTCTCACTTATCAATCACTCAACAAACCGCCATATTGATCTGGTGGGGCGGCCATTTGTCCCCGCAGATAGCCAACTGCGACCGAGCTGTCAAACCTGGCTGGCGTTTCAAAACGAAAAAAAGCGTGGTATGATTCGATCAATCTGCCAGTTCCAAGCTACGATCCGGGCCCCATTTTCGCCGAATCGTGCTGGTTCAGCTGCTCAGGCACAGAGAGCGGCACTTTTCTTTGTCTTCGCGGGCTTCCGCGGTCGAGGGAAACTTTCCACCGCGAATCACGTGTTGGCAGTGACCACCGCCTTCTCGAAGTTCCAACTCCTGTTCCGACAATCTGTCGTCTGATCCAGGCGTGTTTCTGTTTACTTGCACTTTTTGAACGATAATTTACGTTTCAGGTTGCGTTTAACGCATCGTCCGTCGTCGTACGGTAGCCATTTAGAAACATGAATCCTCCAATGTCATCTGACGATGGCGATCAGATGCGATCGGTAAGTGAAAAGTTACATTTTGAAGACTCAACCGAATGGCTAACCTCCTCTTTTTGAAGAGGTTGGTGAACTAATGAAGTTTTTCGTGATTTTTTTTTCCAGTTCAAGGACTTCCTCGCATCATATAATAAGCTGTCAGAACTGTGTTTCAATGACTGCGTTTGGGACTTCACCACACGAAGTGTGAAACCAACTGAGGTGATTATTGTTCATCATTGTCATTGTCTGATTCTCGAAGAGTGCAATATATTTTATTTTCATTTTTCTCCTTCAGGATCAGTGCTCTCTCAACTGCATGGAGAAATACATGAAGATGAATCAAAGAATTTCACAGCGCTTCCAGGAGTACCAAATGATAGCTAATGAAGGAGCAATAGCTGCTGCACAGAAATTAAGTGGTTCTGTGCCTCGATAACTTATTTATGTTAGTTTAGGGTTGTTTTATAAACATTTGTTACAATAAATATGAGATGCTGAAACCATCATGTTTGTATTTTGTAGTAATGGAATACACATCAGTTTATCATTCATTCATTTATTTTGATGTCCTAAACATTTGGCTGACATGTAAGGTGCTTGTTGTTATATTGGATGTTGATAACATTCTATACTTCCAAGAGAATTATGCTGTCTTGTATGTGGTTTGCATTAAAGCAAAGTGGACAAAAAAATCTTGTGTTCTCATTCATTTGTAATCCCCTGGTTCTCCTGAAAATTCTCTGGTGAGGTTTCGACACTCGTGAGCAACAGAAAATATTTAAATGAGTACAGCGAAAACCCTGGACTCTGATTCACCACATCCCCAATCATTTATTTCGTGAAATATCACGGGGGGAGAAAACGCCACAAGCATCCTAAATTTGCAATATTTTACTGAAACATTTGAAACACTGATAAACTTTCATTTCGACATTTTTAATTCGCTCTTGGTCGCCGTGGCACTGCCATGGCGTCACTCGGTTTCCTCCTCCTCGAGCCGCTTGGCCAGACGGCGCTGCCGCCGCCGCTTGCACCAGGCGCAGCAGCCGATCACGATGACAACGAACAGGAGGTTGGCCAAGAGGGCGACGCCCAGCACCACGACGCCCGTCCACGGGCTGCCTTGCTTGAGCGCACGCGCCGCCCGCTCCAGATCTGGACACTGCGGGCCGGGGGCGTCACGACGGGGTCACACTGCGGGGCTGTCACGGTCTCGTCACAGTCATGTCACGGTCACCTGGGACACGGGGAGCGGGGCAAGGGCGCGCAGCACGAGTCTCCTGACGGTCCGGCCGGACGCGTCGCCGCACCACTCGGCCGCCTCGCGCTCGTAGCACTGGGACATCTTGTCCAGCAGCCTGTGGGGTTGGGGTTCGACGCCCAACAGGAATTTAAAAAATAAATCAAAAGTAATAAAATCTTTTTTTTTTAAATTCCAAAATTCCAAATTTACCATTCTTTTAATTTTTATTTTTTCCCCGGCAATATAATTATTACATAATGAGTATTATACCCCCCCCCCTCCTCGATTTCAGTGCTGCATAAAACGAGGCTCTCCGCAGCGCAGAGGATCCAGCGCCAGCATAGGTCCCGTTTGTCGCCGCGACAGCACATGGAGTGGCCAGGCCAACGGGACGGGACAGACCCTTTCTCTGTCGTATCCTCTCTTTTCCGATGGCCGTATATATCGCGCTGGTACCCTCCTCCGGTCCCTCCGGTCCCTCCGGTTAGAGTCCCTCTGGCCTGTCCGAGGCGGTGGCGGTGGGGGCTGAGTACTCACTGGCACGCCTCCGGGCTGCCGGCCCAGTCCGGCTGCTGGGCACAGTTCCAAAAGGAAGTGGCTCTTGCTTGCCAGCAGGGCCACTCAGCGGCCGCGGCTGGACCACAATCAAATAAGCACCCCCTGCTCAACCAGCTTCTTCTCATGAGGGGGACGGGGAACAGCTTCAAATTTGGGCACACCTCAAAAATTTAAAGCCCGTAGAACGAAAAAACAAAAAAAAAAACAAATCTAGTTCACTCTAAATGTCATGGAACACTTTTTACCCCCGTGAGCTAGGACCATCTTTAAGCACGTCTAAGTCTGTGGACAATTTTGTCTCAATGGTGAAAAATTGTTCTTTGGGCCGTAAAAATTTGCCCTTGTCATTTGGAGCGATTTAGAGTGCTGGAAGATTTTTCAAAAGCGAATTAAATTTCGAAAATTTGTACTGCCGTTGACGGTGTCGCTGTTGCGGCGGTGGCTGCTGCGCACTGCTGCACCACTGCCCTGCAGTGCCTGCCCCCTGCCCTACCCGTGGCCATGGCCGACTCCCCGCAGAGCAGCGCCCGCACCCGGATGAGCGCCCGGGCCACCCTCTGGTTCATGTCGGGCTCCGCGCCGCAGGTCTCGGCGTACGTGCGCAGGGTGCCGGCGCTCGTACTCAGCAGGCTATAGAAACGGCCAGCAGCGCAAAAAATAAAGCGCCTGCGAGAGCCAGGGTAGGCCAGCCCGCACGGCACGCGGACCGGCCGGGTTTGCCTACCCGCCAGGCGGCGGCGGCGGTGGCGTGTCCCCGAGGCGTGCCGCACCTGCAGGTGTGTGTGAGGGGCCGCTGGAACGCGCCCGCGACCAGGTTCTCCGGGCTGGCCACATGCTTCCGCACCATGGCCACGGCCGCGGTCGCCAGCACCTCGTCCGTGCAGCCCTCCGCCACCTGCGCGAAAAGTCATGGGAATCCTTCTGAATTCCGCCGAAGTGCCCCCCCTCCCTGGTTCCCCGCCCCCGCCCGGGCTCTGCCTGGACATGGCCTGGCGGACCTGCCTCCGCCACAAAGGCCAGGCAATCTCCACCGGGAACCAGGCTTGCGGGGCCGGCGGCGGCGGAGGTCCAGGTCCACTGCCGAAAACTCTGTTCACGCGGCCCTCCGCCCCTTGCTCCGCCCCGCCCCGCCCCTTGCTCCGCCCCGCCCCGCCCTGCCCCCCGCCATCACCAGGCTGTCCCGCACAACAAACGGGTGGGATCGCGGAGCTTTGCCAGAGCCCCTTCCCCCCTCCTTCTCCTCCTTCCCGACTCTTGATATGCCCTCATACCAGCGCTGGTCCTGGTGCTGCCTCTGCCGGCCGGACGTCTTCTTACTGTGACATCGGGTAATTGTACGAAAATCCAATTATGTTTGGTGAATCGTGGAAAGTCCGAGCGGGGCAGCGAATACCGACCGGCGCACCGCACCGCGCCGCACCCTGCGCGCCCTTGCGTGTCCCTCCGAGGGGAGGAGGAGGAGAGGGCGCACGCAGCCATGTATCATTTGCATCGGGGTCAGGCGGGCTGCGTTCGCGAACCGCTGTTGACGTTTGTTTGCTCGCGCGCGCACGAATGCTGCGCCCTGTTCTGCTACACGCGCGGCGTGGCGTGAGGGGCCGGCGCCATAAATTACGAATCACACCGGCGTCTCCGCGGGGGGCGCTGCCGTCGGCACTCGAGCGCGGGGTGTGGCGGGGCGAAGAGCGTCTTTCTTCCTCCGCGGGAGCCGAGGAGTGTGGGAACGGGACGCAGCCCGTGGTTGTGTGGCCCCGCCTTGATGTTGGGGTGTCCAGGGAGCGGTGGGGCGGGGGTGGGGGTGGGGGTGGGGGCCCTTTACTCCGGTTGCATTTTCCCTTCCCCGTCTACGCGCACACACTCACACACATCCTCTGGTCCGGCTCTGGGAGGGCCGCCGGGGGCTGGGCTGGGCTGATCCAACGCGACCCCAGCCACCGGACCCGACGGCTGTTTGCCGAACAAATCGATAGGACACAGAGGAGAGACCCACTTTGCCGGGGTAGTTTTGTATGGAGTCGATCAGACTCTGCTGCCACTGCGTCGGGGGGAGGAGGAGGAGGGGGGGGGAAGGTCTTAATCGTCCCTAACCTCCGCACACCGAGGATTCTACTTTTGGGGTGCAACTCCGTGCCGATGCATTGGCAGATTCTGTGTAAATTTACCACGTGTGCTCCTAGCCCGGCCCATGCCAGGCCTTGCTGCGGCATCAGTGCGACTGCTGTGGCTTCTGGCTGCCTCTGACTGCCTCTGGCTCCTCAGATAGCAATAGCAATCAGGTTGTCGATTGGTCACAAATGGTCACAACGGTCTCCCAGACGTACCTCTGACTGCCCCATTGTTACCTGGCCCGCCGTTCTTTGAAAATCCGGAAAGGCGGTGATCCGCTGATTCCGCAGTATATATATATATATATACCGCTTCGCAATATAACAGCTCAAAAGAAATCCGTTGATGTGAATGACCCCCGGAGTCGTGAGGGCGGTTCAGTTGAGCGCGCCGGCCAAGAAGTCCGCTAATGCGAAACGGCGATTGAATGGGACGGAGGGAGAGTGGCAGAGCGGCAAGGGTGGACTTCGGCGCCAGAGCCCGGCCGCTGCGGAGCGGGGGCAGCGGGGGCGGCGGGGTCGGCGGGGGCCGCTGTGGGAAATTGTTTTCAAGGACACCGGGACCGCGGGGCTCCGACGGCCTCCTTTACTTTTGCAACAACTGAATAAATCTGGCGCGCGAGTTTTGTGTGTCGCATGCTCTGTATTCCCAGCGCGCACGCTCGATTTTTTTTGTGTGGGGGGGGGGGGAGGGTTATGGCCGGCGGCGGCAGGATGAGGATTTACTCAACTGTTGTCCGACTTTTTAGATTAGCAGAGACGGATGGGGACCAATCAGTGCCCAGACTATCCCCCCAAGATAGACGGAGAAAGTGTGTGTGTGTGTGTGTGTGTGTGTGTGTGTGTGTGAGGATTCGATTCGTGACGATCATCCAGCCGACCTGTCGGTTCTGGGCTGTGATGACAAAGACAAACATTACTGTGGCGAGTCGTGCAAACACACGTGTGCGTTAGTGCAAAGAGAGGGGAAGAATGGGGGGGGGGGGGGTTCCCTTGCCAAAGACGACCAGAAGCGTGATGTCTAATGGGAGGCGACGTCCGTCCCGTCTCATATGTTGGATCGGGGGCAGGAGAGGAGAACACTCGCGGGAGTGGCTGCTGCTGCCGCTGCTGCCGCTGCTGCTGCTGCTGCCGCTGCTGCTAGAGGCTCCGGAATGCGTGCGGGTTATGGTGCGCCGAAATGCTACGCTGTTGGTTGGTGGTCCACGACCCACATCCACCGGGTAAACTGTGCTGGAAAGATCAAAATTTAGTTCCCCCAACAAAATTTTGGCTCCTCGAACAAAAATTTACTGGTTGTCTGAAAAACAAATTCAAGTTGGTTGCGACCACTGATTTCTTTTCTCCGTGATATGAATGGGCTTTGGCCGGGCCCGGGCCAGTCCATTGCGGCGTCAGCGTAGCGGCGGTTGCAGCGGTCGCGGGTGGGGGGCAGCAAAGGTGTGGCTCCGAGAGGTGAGTCTTATCACCCACCTGATAACAAACACGGCCGCCGCGAGCGCTCTCTGGCACCGCTGCTGTCCGTGCGGCAGTGCGGGGCGGAGACAGTGCGACGGATCCAATATAGCCTGTCCGTGGGTCAGCCGCCGACAAGTGCGTCGTGTCTGTCGCGGTAGTGTCGGTGACTTGGCGGTGCGGTCTGTCACGTGACCTGTGGTGCAGCCGGGGGGGTGGAAAGTTCATTCATTCAGTGTGTGTGTGTGTGTGTGTGTGTGTGTGTGTGTACGGCGCTGCACCATGACCTGAGCAACATCACCTTACCCCTCCGTCGGCTCGGTGACAGCTGTGAGAGAGACAGAGAGAGAGGGAGAGGAGCCGTTGGCCGTCAGCACCATGGCGGCGCGGCTGCAGGAGGACTTGTCGAGCCCTGGGACGGTGCTGTACGACGTGCCGCTGCCCGAGTCCCTCCCCATGCAGAACGAGCCGGGCGGTGAGGGGGACGCCGGCGTACAGAACACACTCCAGCAGCCGTCGGGAGGTATGAGAAATGCGCCGGTACTCGGCGGGGAAGATCAAAGTGGACAAACAAAAGGCACTTGAACCCGGGAACTACGAAACTGTGGGGGGTATGTCGACTTCCGATTTGGTGTGAGCTGGTGGGTTCGAACCGGCTCGAACACCGCAGATCCAAGGAATGCGGGCTAAGGTTTGCTGACATGTCTCTGGCATGTCCTGACTTTATCCTCGCAATAACTGATACCGATACGAAGCGGTGCTATCAGTTTCGGCTTTTGTTGTCGAGTCGGCTGTTCGCTTATAGTATGGGCTGTAACCCGATCGGCCACATTCCAGAGAGCAGAGATTGGGCTAGGGCGGGATTAAAAACAAAAACCTTATCCAGAGCGGTGTTTGAACCCTGGAGGAGAATGTGTGACGGGTGACTAGTCTGCAGGTTCAAATACCCTCCCCCATGAGGTGGCGTTTCTTTCACCCGGCCTGATAACAATCTCCCGCTTTGCAGGTTTCGCGAACAGGGCGTTCGCGGACGACGTGGGCTTCGATGACGACCAGCTGAGCGAGACCAGGAGCATCGGAGGACCGAACGGATCTTCGGCCACAGGTTCGAGGAGTAGAGAGAAAGAACTGAGGCTCAGAATATGAGAAAATCCGGATCTGAGCCCAGATTACAATTATTATTTATATTTTTTTTGCAGACTACGGCGCGGTCAGCAGGGCGCCACTTCCCGTCCCCACCAGTAAGTATTTGGTTTTGCATAAAAAATAATGATTGCGGGCTGGATGACATTACTGCGTAAAAATATGAGGCGTGGTGCAATGCCGATGTGTCAGAGGACGAAAATGAATCATCACGTTTGCTCGCGGAGAGCGTCCATCAAAATACGCGACGACATTCCGCAAGTGGCAGCTTCGCCGCTTTTTATCTCTGCACCTAACTGAACTGGCTCTGCACCGCCCCGGCACCGCCACCCACAACTGTGCGGACCTCCCTATTCCCTGCCCGCGTCGACCCAGTGCGGCCTGGGTCAGCAGTGGCGGCGGTGGTGGCGACGACGGCGGCCTCCAAGACCGGCGGGGCCCGGCGGGGGCCGGCCGGAACCCTGCGGGGATAATGTTGACTTCCGGCTTTGGTGGGCCAGTCCATGGCCATGTCCATGGGCCTCGCCATGGGCTCGAAACCCCATGGCAAAAGCGGGCGTGTGACCGCGCATGGCCCCCGCCGGGGCGAGCACCACACGCGGCCCTCTCTGACGGGGGCGGCCGGGGGCGGCGGGGGCGGCACACACCACTGACGACGCCGGTCCATCTTGGCGCTGCGCTACCCCCCATTTCCCCCTCATGTTTGCGACACGCTTTCCCGCCCTGCTGCGTAGAAACGGCCGGATCCCTAGCTCTGCTCTCTTCTTCTCCCCTCCCCGCCGCCCCCTTTTCTTGAGGGGTTTCTGAACATTGAAAACGCATAGGCGCGTAGGTACGTTCCGCGCGCGCGCGCGCGCGCGTGTGTGTGTGCGTGCGTGTGTGTGTGTGTGTGTGTGTGTGTGTGCACGTGCTCCTCTGCGTCTCCAGAGGGGTGCTTCTGCGGTGGCCAGAATTGGGGCACCACATGTGACTCTCCCGCCTCCCCTCCCCTCCCCTCCCCTCCCCTCCTCTCCCCTCCTCCGATCTCCAAATCGGGGGTTGCGCGGAATGAGCAGAAAATTTCAATAGAAATGGAGCTCGCATTCGTAAGATTGGCCGCAACGGGTGGTAATTGGGCTGCTTGGAGAGAGGCTAGGGAAGGAAAGGTGGGGGGGGGGGGGTATGACACGAGTGCGCCGTTTCCTGCTGAGGTAGGAGAGAGAGGGGAAAGGGGTCAGACGTATAAACGAGTCGCGAAGAAGGAAAAAGCGCAACCAACCCTACATCCCACCCCCGCTCTCTCACTCACTCACACACAAACACACGCACTCGAGCAGATCTCCTGTGTCGCCCGTCGCCCGAAGGGCTGCTTACCCTCCCACGGGAAAGCCTAGACAGCGAAGGGACGCACAAGCGCCTTTTGAAAGAGGGGAGATGCGGGGAAACTCGATAACTGTCTTGTCTTTAACGCTGGCGCTGCGGGAGTCCCTTTTCCTCTTTCACCCCACTCGGCCGTAAAGCTGTGGTCTCTGTCGGCATCCATGATTGGCGTTTTCAGGTCTGAATACAGCAGGGCTGTCTCCCTTTACTCACGATTGACATTATTTTTGAAGGGTCGGCCTACATTTGGCTTGTTGAAAATTTTCTTTTACCAAGTTCTGATCTCTGAAAAATATTCTGTCTCGTAACCCTTCTAATTTATTTTTCTAATTTCAGTTTTTTTTTGATTCCACAATTTTGGTGGATTGCACTCGGTTGCACTCGATTCTTACGACCCACCGTTGTTTGCAGTATCGCAGTCCATGCCGGCGGTGCCCTTCTCCGGCCTGCACCTGCTCGCCGGCCTGGAGGCCGTGGAGATCCAGCAGACCGTGGAGCTGCAGGACTGTGAGTGCAGTCAAACATAGAACACACTGATTTTTCTCTCCGTGGAGCACTTTTTTTTCCACTCTTGCCAGATTTGTCTGAGCGGTCATGACGCCTGCTGGGTAGGCAGCCCCGACTCCTCCACGCACACGTGTCGTGCGGGCTGGCCTACCCCAGCATTCGCAGGCGTTCGCCGTAACGTGTAACCTGGTGTTGTCGCAGTGCTGGCGGCGGTGGAGTCGGAGAACCGGTACGTGGTGCGGTCCCCCCGCGGGGAGACGCTGCTTGTGGCGTCCGAGTGCTCGTCCGAGTGGCAGCGGCGGTGCTTGGGCTCCAGCCGCTCCCTGCGCATGCGTCTGTACGACCCCAGCCGCCAGGTGACAACTCCGACTGCCGACTGCCTCTCCCGAGGGAGTGCCTGCAAGTGCAAATTAGCAATGCGGCCCACACTTTGGGATTCCACAGTGCTATCATACAAACAAATGAATTTCAGATTTTTTTTCGCTGGATTTTTTTTAGACAGCCCCAAAACTAAAAAATGTCGAGATTTTTTTTTCTGAAATTTTCCTCAGTTCGTATGAAACGTCAATGGAATTCACAAATTTTATGATTTCTGAGACGAAATTTTTTCCCCTCTAAAGTCACGGGAGAAAATTTTTCGAAAATCAATTGTTTGCTAATTTACACTTGTTGGCACTCCCTTGTCTGCGCTGCTCTATGCTGACCGAGCTCTCTGCACCAGGAGTCGCTGCACCTGAGCCGGCGCCTGGCATGCGGCGCGGGGCCGTGCGGGCTGCTGGGCTGCTGCTGCTACCTGCAGCACCTGGAGGTGCTGCTGCCGCCCGGCCGGCCGCTGGGCTCCGTCACCCAGGCCTGGACGCTGCTGGTGCCCGTGCTGGAGGTGCGTGACCTCACCGGCAGCGTCATCTACCGCATAGAGGGCCCCGGTCCCAACCCCTGGTCCTGCTCCATCAAGGAGGCCGTCTTCAAGGTGAAAGGACGGGACCGCACGGGACTCCACCACAACTTAAATTAAACAGAAATCACATAATTAAAATCCTCTGTCCACCCACTTTAGATTACCAGCCGCGACGGCCTGGTCGAGCTGGGCAGCATTGCGCACATGTGGAAGCCGTCGCAGTCCTCCTACATCACACGCATCATCTTCCCCAGCGCGGAGCTGCGCGTCCAGTACAAGGCCCTTCTCCTGTCGGCCGCCTTCCTGCTGGTAAAGGCCACTGCTTTGCTTTCTTATCCAAGTGCACCTGGAGGCAGACCCTGAGAGAGCGAAATAAGCCATGTCGTCGCAGCTCGGCGGCGCGAACACAGGTGTCAGGGTCACGCGGAGAGGACATGGCGGCCCCAAACTGGGAGTTGGTGAGGGAGGTGATGGGCACGGGCGCGGGCATGGCGAGTGCCGGGCCGCGGGCGAGAATGCTGATCAACAATGAACACCCTGCCTGCGGCCAGGGTTCGGAGAAACTTGGCCCACAAACGTGACCGAGGTCAAGGCGTGTGTCAGCCGGCGGAGGTCGAAGTGTCATCCAATTGCGTTGCCGTGAGGAGCCATCACAGCTTGTGATGAGGCTGTGACCGTCAAAGGAGTCCTTGCTGTGCAGTGTCTGACATGTGTGGCGTGATTTGTTCGCAGGAATACATGTACTTTGAAAGTGCAAAGAAGAGGAGCTGGCTTCCGTGTCTCTGCTGACCCTTCGGAAACCACCCCAATCCTAGCCTATTCATACAGGGTACACAAGAAAAAATAATTAAGACGACGTTTTTGTACGGATACATTAAATGATTAATTAACGACATGTCAATTAGGCCTAATTACACGTAATTGTGAAGATGTAAATAAACATATTTTGATAAGTACTAACACTATTGACATTAACCCAATACATCGTCCAACACTATACAACCCGATGCTTTTCCGATTCCACAAAGCATAGTCTGCATACATGTGGTGACTGCACAGCAGCCAGGTGAGTCGCTTTTCTGTGCGGAATAGATCCGCGGTGGCTGTGGCGGCCGCGCCTAGCCGCGCCATGTAACTTCAAAGGCCCAGGCCAGGTCACGCAGCCAGGTGGGGACCCAAGCGGGCCGAAGGGGGCCAGCAGCCGAAGGCAACAGCGTCCTCGATGAATAGCAAATTACCTGCGAGGGGCGGCGTTTCAGGACGACGATCCTTTTTAAAAAACGCCGCGCCCTTGGAGGAAACATTATTGCATGGGAAGGAAGAGGAGGCAGGGCCGAGCACGGCGGCGGACTCGTCTAAGATTATTCATCGAGGCGGGAGCGTCGTCCTTGGGAGGTAGAATACTGGCGGAGAAAAGTCGACCAAACACCTCAGGCCCCCGGCCTCGGCCCCCGGCCCTGACCTGTGTTTCTCTTGAGCAAGGAAGCGAACCGCCCCCGCCGGACACGGGGGGAGGGTAAGGGCGAGGGCCAAAGCCGGCAAGCCCGCCAGCAAAGCGCTGCTGTGCCGGCCTTGGCGATGCTGTCCCAGTTCCAGGCCGGCGGCCTGCCCCCGCTACTCCTTCTTCAGGGTGGCGCCCTTTGTGAGCGGCAGCTCCTTGGCGCGCGGCGTGTTCCCCATCCTGGAGTGGCCGAAGGCGGCCAGCAGCAGCTGCTGCGCGGCCTGCAGGGTGGTGCCCACGTCGCGCGCGCTGCCCAGGTGCGGGTTCACCTCTACCAAGTCGACGGCGGCCAGCCGGCCCGTCTCGTGCACCCTCTCCATGATGTGGATGCCCTCGCGCAGCGTCAGCCCGCCGCGCACTGGAACGCAACAGAAATACATTAAAAAAATATAAAAAAATATAAACACAAAAAAGTTAATTCCGCCTATAGTTTAAAAAAAAAACGGCTTCGATTTATCAGGACTCGGCGAGAATTTCCCTCCCCCCCGGGTAGAAACCCCTTGTTGTCGACTGGAATGCAGACGACGTCTCAGCCACGGCGAACACCGTTACGTTGCTCGAGGACGACACCCCAGCAGACATCGATGTTCTCCAGCTTTGTTATTTGATGCAGCGGGTCGTGGGCCGCCCTCCGCCCTCCTCTCTCGGCCTGGTCAAAGTTACTCGCCGTCGCCGCCAAGTTGTCCTGCCTCGGGCACTACGACACCATGTCAGCGTGGGCCGCCGCGCCCCAGGGCCCCAGGGCCCCAGAGCCCCTCCAGGTACAGAGGGGATTACGAGTAGAACCGCGCGGCCTGCAACAGGACCCCGAGCCGGGGAGGGGCAGCGGGGCCCCCGAGGCCCCCGCGGGGGGGAGCGGTGCCGAGGGGGGCAGCAAGGGGATGGTGCCCGAGCCCCGCCGGGGAGGAAAAGGGGCGGGGTGCCGAGCGGTGCCGAGCCCAGGCGATGGGCAGCAAGATTGCGTCCAGATGGTGCGGTCCGGCCCAGTCGTGGCCGTCGGCTAAAACGAAAATTCCCCGCCGCCGCCGCGCCGTCGGGCGGTATGATGGAGGAAAAGGGGCGGGGTGATTTTCATTTAATTAAATTGAACGCAGAGCGACGGCGGCGCGCAAATGAGAAACGGCGAGACGGCGATATGGCCATCCCTGAGCGGAGTGACGCTAAGCGCAGCGCGGCCCGGCGGCACCGGGAAGAGCAGGGCGGCGCGGCGTCCGTCTCGCCGACGACTATCTTTGTCTCGGCGCGACCGGAGTCATCAATTTAAGTTAACGTCGCTGCTTTCGAGGGTTTGGAACTCGATCCCCGGGGGGCCGCCGCGACAGCACGCGCGGTGAGACGCAAATCCTTCAACGGCTTCCGCCCTGTTCGCGGCGCGTCGTGGAGGGCTCAGAGCGGTGCTGCGCTGATTGTGGACTGTGAGGCTTTGGCGGGGCCCGCCGGGCTCACGGCCTGGCCTGGCTTGTCACTGTAATAGTCAACGTTCCTGATGATGAGTGTCTGAGGAAGCGGAGCGGCGGGGCGGGCGGAAGCGGTCGGTCGTTCTACGCAGCTCGATAACCCTTCCGGTGCCCGGCCTCCGGTCCTCCGGTCGGGGTCCTCCGATCCTCCGGGCCTCCGATCCTCCGGGCCTCCGATCCTCCGGGCCCCCAGGCCTCCCTGCCTCCTCTCCCGCGCCCGCTCGACTCGGCTTGTTCCCCACCTAAACCTCTCTCAATCAAGGCGTGCGTGATGACGTCTGCTAATGCCGTTTGCCGTTTCACCCGTTTCACCCCGCCGCCTGCCTAGGTAGGCACCACACGGCGGACGGGTGTCGTGCGGGCGGCCTATGCGCCAATTCGCGGGCGCTCCGCGTCCCCGCCGCTCCGCCCCAGCCTCACAGAGGAGAGGCCCAGCATTCATCAGTGCCTGTTCCCGACGTACACTGTACGACACTGGTTCATAGCCTAACTTAACTCTTTTCATTTTGTCTGACTTTCTGATTGTAGAAAAAAAAAGTTGTGTTGATAGACATTTTTGATTTTTTTTTCTTATGTTAATTATTTTTTTTAAGGATTTATTTTCTTTTGCCTCTGTTTAACTTGAATTACTGACCTGGCGTGCCGGTGCTGGGCGCCTCCAGGGCATCCAGGGCGTCGATGTCGAAGCTGAGGTGGATGGCGCGCTGCTTGTAGGGGTCCACGTGCCGCAGCGCCAGCTCCACAGTGCCCGTGATGCCCAGGCTCTCCACGTCCTGCATGCCGAACGCGCAGATGTTGAACTTCTCCATGGTCAGTCTATCGCAGGGCACAAGCATATAGGTCAAACCTTGCACTGCATCTTGCGGTGTAAACACGTATCCGCAGAGCGCACCGCCTCCAAAAATATTTGCGAAAGCTGCCGTTGCCTCTTGCTGACCAGCCCCAACTCACCTCTCGTACTCGTCCACGTCGCGGAGACCGATGTAAGCAAGGTTGCTGAGCGGAAGCCTGCGCATATAGACACAGGCCGGTCGGTTAGCAGAGAGAGAGAGAGGGAGAGAGAGAGAGGGAGAGAGAGAGAGAGAGAGAGAGAGAGAGAGAGAGAGAGAGAGAGAGAGAGAGAGAGAGAGAGAGAGAGAGAGAGAGAGAGAGAGAGAGAGAGAGAGAGAGAGAGAGAGAGAGAGAGAGAGAGAGAGAGAGAGAGAGAGAGAGAGAGAGGCAGAGAGAGAGAGAGGCAGTTCATGGGGGTCTTGCTCATTTTTCTCCCGCCGCCTGCGGGGCAACAGTTTGGCAGTTGTGGAGGCACCACACCGGCGCCTCCGCTGTGGGCCGCCTGCTCCTGATCGGCTACCTGCTGCCAGGCATTCACACGAGTGGAAGCCCGCATGCGGATTACCGAGCAACGCGCCTTATCCATCATCACCTCCCTGCCACGGCCCTGCCACGGCCCTGCCACGGCCCTGCCACGGCCCCTGAGAGAGAGAGAGAGAGAGAGAGAGAGAGAGAGAGAGAGGCGGCGAAAGGACAGGAGGACAGGAAAGGGCAATATCGGCGGAAGAGGTTTGCTGTCAACACTGCCCAGTCAAGGGCGGCCGTTCTGAGGACGCAGGACGACAAGGACACAGGGCGGCGAGCATCGGACCGTGAGAGGGAGACGAGGCGACGGCGCGGTGTGCGCGATACCCGTGTTGGACCCTGTCGGACCGAGTCGGTGCGGACGCGGCCGGCCGCCAGTTCGAACGCAGCCGGTCAAGCTACTCGGCGCCCGGCCCGGCCGCAGAGGGTCGAGTCGAGCGAAGGGAGAGTCACAAATTTCGCGGGACACGAAGAGCACTTTAGATAAAGCGGGGTCGAATTAGGGGCTCCGGGCTCCGGGCTCCGGGCTCCGGGCCCTGGCTACGGCGAGGACAAGCGTGGACTACTTCTGTTTGACCGCACTGCGTGAGGTCAGGGAGCCAAGCTGTTTGCGCGCGTGTGTGTGTGTGGGTGTGTGACCACACACGTACCTGTGTGGGAATGATCGGTCAGTCCAGGATCCACAGTCAATTCATGTTCGAGGTTTCTTTTTGAAGAGCACAAAAAAGAAGATAGTTCCTTGGATGCGGTATCGTTTATCGGTGGGTGGTGTCTCGGCCAGGTGAGGCGCACTACAGCGCCCCCCGACGATGACGTATTACGAGGAGGAGGATGGCGCCTGACCTCATTCTCGGAACCATTAATTGGCGAGTTAATTACAGGTGACGGCCGGGGCTGCGCCATCGCGGTGACAGCCGGTACTCCTGGCGCGGGACTCCCGGATTCCCGTACGAGATACCGACTCGCACGCACTCCGGGTGGTACAGTGAGCAACGCCTGCGATGGCCGGGGTAGGCCAGCCCGCACGGCACGCGCGCGCGCTGCAGCCGGGGTTGCCTACCCGCCAGGCGCCGTCGTCCCACTTACTTGGGCACCTGCCAGTCCATGCCGGGCAGGTAGGGCCAGTAGTCGGCCAGGTCCTTGGCCAGCAGGGCGACGGGCATGCCGTGGGCGGAGCCGCTCGGCGAGGTGGCCGGGGTGTTGAGGTCGGCGTGCGCGTCGACCTGGGGGATAAAGAAAATACGAAAAAAAAAATTAAAAAAAGAATTTGAAAAAAATAATCCTGGCGTGTTTGCAGTCTCCCGGCGTTACGTTGATAAGTGCACGGCGCTCACCCAGATGACGGCCACGTCCTCGTGCGCGTTCACGGTGGCGTCCACGGTGCCGACGGTCACCGAGTGGTCGCCGCCCAGCGCCAGGCAGATGCGGCCCTCGGACTGGATCCTGCGCGCCAGGTTCGACACCTGCAGCAGCGGGTCATACCAACCGAAATTCTTATATAACTAAAATTACACCGACCAAGATACCAAGACGACTAGAATTTTGATCGATTTCACGACTAAATTTTCGACCATATGATATCAAGGTTCTGACACAATTTTTTTTTTTTTGCATTTTTCTGATTGGGGCTTTATTGCTAGCCTTCATTGCTTTGTTGCTAGCCTTCATTAAACAGTTATCTTGGAGTCGCGTCAAATTTCCAATCGTCTAATCGATTTAGTATCAATTCAATATTAATTTTGTGAGAGTGTGTTGCCTGCGACAGGTGGAGCGGAGCGCCCCCGCGCGCGCTGACATGTAGCCACCTCACCTGAAATTGAGACGGCCTGCTTACACGGTGCGTCCTAAAGTTTGGAAGCGAAGCCTGCCTGGTGAAGCTGAGCGAAGCCTGCCGACGGCGGCGGCAATTTGCGGTCGTCTCACAAGCTGAAGGGATGTGTGCCACGTGTGTGTGCGGGTGCGTGTGACCGTGTGCCCGTGCGCTCCGGGGGAACGGCGGAGCACCGATGTTTTCGGAAAATCCACGATCAAGGAAGAGTTCATCTCAACTCTACGGATCCATCACGACGCGGACATGTTCACCCAGGCGGCTGCAGGGAACCCGAACTAACGCAGCGGAAAAACATCATGTTTGAAGAAATTATTTAAATTTTAAATTCAGAGCGCCTTACCCGCCTGCCTAACCGCTTCTAACTGTGGCAACACTGTTCTTACGTAGGTCCGTGACAAAATTGTTAACAACCCTGGACAACTGAAAATGTGTGTCCATTGTTTTTTTTTGTGTGTGTTTTTTGAAAGTCACAATTTTTTTAATGGCTTATGAACGCACAGTATCGTCCATCAGCAAGGGAAAAAATCGCCCATGTCGTCCTTTTCCGCGGACAATCACGTTCTCGCAACGATCTGCTGTGCACTGCGGTCTCACAGGATACGCTACGTCAGCCCTCCCGGCCCGGCCACCCCGCCGCCCGCTGCCTAGTGATGGAAATGTCACGGCGACAGTCGAGTTATCCGCGTCAACTTTTCCTCACCTTTGTGGGTCGAACGCGCGGCCCTAGTGAATTTTAATGAGAACGAGCAGACTGCCGGACTGCCGGCTCCGCAGTCTGTCGCTTTAGCGTTTTTTTTTAGAGAGAAAACCGTGTTAAAAAAAGTTTAGGCGGCCGCCGGCAGGCCACACTGTGTCATGCTATTGCTTCCGTTCGCCTTACTTTGCACCCCGCCCTCCCGGCCCTCCTGTCCTCCCCTTCACATGCATCTCCGTCTCGCCACTCCCCACCCCCTCCTTCCTCCGGAGACATTCGCACCATTTATTCCGCGCGAATGCCGACGATGCGTCGCCGTCGTTCCTTCGATTGCCGCACTCCTCCATCCCCCCCCCTCCCCGGGCAACGCCCCCTCCCCCTTCTCGGGGTCCAAATGACTGTAGAAAGGACGGGCAGCCCCATTTGCAGCCGACATCGTTTGAAATGAGAAATATTTTCGGCCATATCCATAAATTTGTCTCGCGCTGAGGGGGTCCGTGAGGAGAGGGGCCTTGAAGGGTAAAGGGTCGCATCATAACAGGCGGCTCGTCCGGGAGTTACGTAACAGACGCGGGTTCGAGCCGCCGGGGCTCTCCGCCACAACCACCACAACGTCGGCCCCGCCGGAGCCCCCGCTTGGCTCCAACCGCCCTCTGCCCCCCATTGAACCCTCCTGCCCCCCCCCCCTCCTCCCCCCTTAACGCCGCTGTCTTTCCTCAATAGGCACCCACCTGAATTTCCTCCTGACAAAAGAGAGACACAGGGGAGTAGAGGCACAGGGCAGACACAGAGCGCTGCTTTGTGACCAGCAGACGACCAGAGTCGACGTGTTTGCGTTGTTCCAAACTTCGCAACACGCCCAAACACCGCACCGCAGCGTCTTGTGAGGAGCCCGCGGTACTTCCACAAACCGAATACACTGGGCATATCATCATTTGATTGAGAATTCTAGGAAAGGCCCATCAGCGGTGGTGAACTAGAGATCTGCGACGAGCGAGCCGAGCCCGGACTCGTCAACAGTCAGCTCGGCTCACCCGGCTCGGCCCGCCGAGCTCGAGCCCGGCTCGTGAGCTCCGCTTGCCACGGCACGCCGCCACCTCAGCCGATACCACTGCTGCACAGCTTGCCTCCGCAGCAACGAGCGGCGCTCAGGTAGCAAAATAAGACAAGGATTACAGGAATAGGGTATTCCGGAGTAGAGCTTGACCGGAAACGAGAAGACGACAAGAATCACAAAAGCGGATACGGAAATCTTCTGTATGAAAAGTTACGCAGCACGTCGTGCCGCGCCGTCAGCTACAAGCCGACTCAAATATTTCAAGGCTTAGCTCTCGCTGACGATATGTCACGACCATTTGGTAGGGTCAGACAGCGCAGACCTCAGCCGCGCGGCCCGGTGACGTGCATCCTCAGGCCGCGCTGCGGAGCTTCGGCGCTGTCTGACCCTACCAAATGGTCGTGACATATCGTCAGCGAGAGCTAAGCCTCCAAATTTTCGAGCCGGCTCGTGGCTGACGGCGTGGCACGTGCTGCGCAACTTTTCATTCAGAAGATTTCCGTATCTGCTTTTGTGATTCTTGTCGTCTTCTCGTTTCCGGTCAAGCTCTACTCCGGAATACCCTATTCCTGTAATCCTTGTCTTATTTCGTTGCCCCTGCTCAGACTCCTCGCCCATCTCCAAAGCAACAGCCCCCCTCATTATTCACATAACGCGGAGGAACATTAAGAGAAAACTCTGTATTCCTGGGTCAATGAGAAGTTCGCAGGAATCGAAAGGTTCCTGCCGACGTCCCCCGCGTCGTTGTGCTAATCAGACGAGCGGCGGCAACTGCATCGGCTCGGGCCGCGAGCTGCGTGGGTTCGGACGGCCGGCGACACCTCGTTGTTTGCTGTCCCGCTCAAGCATGAAGTACGCGTGTAGCAAAAAGAACGACACAAAAAAAAATATATAAAACGAGAAACGGCTTGGAAAGCAAGATTCGGAAATAATGAGCACACATGGATGGGCTCGGCCGCCGGGCTGAAGCGGCGGTGGCGGCGGTGGCGGCGGTGGCGGCGGTGGTGGCGGTGGATGGCGACTTCCTGACTCTCGCCCTTGCCAACAGCAACAACACAACAAACCTAGGAGGGCGCCACCCGCTTGTGTGTGTGTGTGTGTGTGTGTGTGTGTGTGTGTAGTACATGAGGATCAGAGCCGTGTAACTAGATTGAAATTCGCAGACCAGATACGTCGCTACGCGCTTTTTGATACTGCGCAGTGCCGGCGCCGGGTGAAGTGCGGGCGGGAGAGAGCGAAGTGGAAGGGAGGGAGGGAGTCGAATGGAGCGCGCGCGGGCGGGCGGGAGGAGGGGTGGGAAAGGCGGGTGGGCGGTTTAAGTTGGACGCCGAACAAATCACAGGGAACCTCGGCTCCACCAGCGGCGCACGAAAACAGGCGCGCCCGCCCGGGATGTGTTATATGTTCCACGTCGCCGCCGCCAAGGTTAAAGAGGGAAAGTAGATGCGGGACAAAACACGGACAAGTTGCCGGGGCCGGCGGCGCCTTTTGACCAGCGTTGTGGTGGTTGTGCGATTGAGTGATGTCTCTCTGGGCGTGGACGAGTTCGGATCGAAGTCGGCTACCACCTCATCACTGCCAGGGCTGCTGGCGGAGCATTGACGCGGCAGAGTGAGAAGGGGCTCATGCGCCTCTGGTTTCTGCTGTGCTTCGGGGTGTTGATGATACAGTCTGATGTCTTGGGATTTCTCTTTCGCGCAAGGCCAGCTTCCGGGCTTCGGCAGTGTGTGTTCCCTGTTCCACTGACCTCGTCGTCTCTGCCGAACGGAGTAGAGGTTTCCAATGCGGCTCAGAAGCGCGGAAGCTGAAGAACAAAAACCCTTCCAGACCGGAAACTCTCGAGATTAGGTATGAGAAATATCGACGCACAAGAGCCTCTTCAAATATGGGAACTAACCTCCAAATTCACTCAAAACGCCACTCAAGTTTCTCATACCTGCCCTTGACTGTTTCCGGTCTGGGAGAGTTTTTGTTCTTCAGCTTCCGTTTCCAAAGTATCATTGGAAACCTCTATTGACTGCCGATAACGACATGAATATGTTTTAACAACGTTACCTCGTGCATGCAGTTCACGACGTGTTGGTAGCCCTCCATGTTGTCAGGGCCCTTGTATTCCGTCACGTTGTCGTATGAGACGTCGCCGTAGTCCTTCACGTCGTGTCCTGCGGAAATGAAAAACCATCATCCTGGACCATGTTGGTTCCTTGCGGGCACTAAACAATTTTTTTTCTGCTTTTTGCTCCTTCAGCGAACTGTTGCGTTGGTGCAGCAAAAATTTAGTTCTCCTAACAAAATTTTAGTCCTCCCAACAAAAAGTTACTGTTTGTCTGAAAATCAACTGAAAAATTAGTTGCGACCGCTAATCTTTTTTTCTTCGTATCTGGAGGGGTCCCCGCGTTACGTAGCTCGTGGGCAGGAGAACGCTCGTGGGCCGGCAGGGCTAACTTGCTTTGGGCATGGCGGCACATCAAAGAGGCTGAGGCGACGCGCTCCGCGCAGAGAGCCTGTTTTCTTCCCTCCCCACCCTCTTCTTTTTTTTTCCATCTCCCTTTTCGGCTTTTACCGATTTGCCGTCCCAGGACTCTGCGGCTGCGGCGGTTCGGGTGGACGGCCGGGCACTGCTGCTGCCACTGCCTCCACTGCTGCCACTGCCTCCACTGCTGCCACTACGCAGCGCCGCCAGGCCCCGCCCTTGGCGTCGAGGTTAGCGAATCACATGGGATATTTCATATGCTTCTGGAACTCCCCGTCAATGTCACGTTTTGATACCCAGTAAAGCTCACCATGAACTTTTTGATCATTTATCTGCGTACCTCAAAATTTATAAATTTTGTCATTCGTGGACATTTAAAGAGCCAAATCCAGAGTAACGATTTGGCGCTTGAAATACTGATTTTATTCGGAACGTTGTTTACTTACCCAACGCCCGGAGTGCGTCGGCGAGTCCGGCCTCCCTGATGGCGCGAGGTCCCCCACTGACGCCCCGGTTGGTCTGATAAGGTACATAATAGCCATTTCAATATGGAGCAGACGGGGAAGTGAAAGCAGGTACACAGGCCCCGGGGGGGGGGGGGGGGGCCCCCCTGCCCCCCCCCCCCTCCGGGCACACACCTACCTGACCCTTCTCGAAGGGCACGCCCAGTACACCAATCCGCTGCGTGGCGGCCCGGCCCGACACCCGGCGGGAGCCGAGGCGAGAGCCCCCCCGCGGGGCACCGCTCAGGGCGCTGGGGGCGCAGGGGCCCTGCAGGCAGCGCAGACGACGCGCCCACATGTCTCCTGAGAGCAAGAGGATGAACTCCTCGTGAGCATCACAACACAACAGCCGAGCAGGGAAGTGAAGAGATGCAGCATTGGAGCGGCAGCACAACAACATCAGCTGAGCAGGAGGGTGTGGAGAGATGCAACATTGGAGCGGCAGCACACAACAGCATCAGCCGAGCAGGAGAGTGAAGGGATACAACACTGGAGCGGCAGAACACACGCGCTGCAACGACGCGCTTCGTGCGGAATATCGCCTGCTTCCGGGATAGCGCAGCAGAGCGAGAGAGAAAGGGAGAGAGAGGGGAGAGTAGGACAGAGTAGGAGAGAGGGAGAGAGAGAGAGAGAGAGAGAGAGAGAGAGAGAGAGAGAGAGAGAGAGAGAGAGAGAGAGAGAGAGAGAGAGAGAGAGAGAGAGAGAGAGAGAGAGAGCACGGACAGCGTGCGCCGATCGCCGTGCGTGCGAGTGAGAAGCGGGGAGCGGGAGAGCTTATCACCCGGCCGTGGAGTGGAATGGGGTGTTTGGCCGGAAGCTGTGGCACCCGCTGCGCCGAGCCGAGGGCCACGTGCCTCGCATTCAAAATGCTCTGCTTTGACCGGGGCTCGGCCGGGGCTCGGCCAGACCCTTGGCCCTCGGGCCCTCTGTCCTTCCATTCTCTGAAAATACCTTTGGGCTCGCGGGAGAGATAATCTGTGACGCCGTATCCTCACGGGAAGCCGCGCCGCTGCCGCCGCTGCCGCCGCTGCCGCCGCTGCCGCCGCTGCCGCCGCTGCCGCCGCTGCCGCCGCGCGCGTGGCCGCGGAAAAGTGGATTCATATTCTAAAGAGGTTGTGGGCGTCGTAGGCCCGGGTGCGCCTCGGCGACCGGTCGGGTCAGCAGTACAAGTACCACGCTTTGTCAACACCACAGGTTTCGGAAATTTGATGGAAAATTTGGCGGACCACGTCGATCACAATTTGCACTTGCGTTTTGCGATTTTTTTCACGGTTTATCGTGGGGAAAAAAAATCTGTGTGGGCGTGATTGATGAGTCTGTTTGTTTTGTGGCTGTTGGTACGAGATGCTGCAGGCTGCTGCGTTCGGAACGAAGACAGCAGCATTCCCGAGCGGCAAGTCGCTGCCAACATTGCTCGCAGTCCCGTCGTGCCTGTCGCTGCCGAATGCCAGGGCCGCCAGCGCAGCCTGCGGCGCTCCGTCGGGTTTCTCACACTGTGCCGTCGGCTATCTCTGTCTCTCCCCCTCTCTCTCCGTCTCACTCTCTGACGCCGGCGGTGTTGCGCAGTGTGTCGTGTGTCGTCACTTCGATGATCGCAGGTCCATTCTGCCTCCGCCAGTGTCACAGTTCCCTGCTGTCCCGCCCGCGCCGTCCTCCACCGGTCCGCTCGAGGGGGTGA
The DNA here is from genome assembly GCA_038380765.1 of Odontothrips loti. Lineage (NCBI taxonomy): Eukaryota > Metazoa > Arthropoda > Insecta > Thysanoptera > Thripidae > Odontothrips > Odontothrips loti. The sequence goes on from CM076251.1 coordinate 11,704,558, forward strand.
GTCAGGCCCAGAAAATGGCGCGCAAGAGGTACGAAAATCACAAGCCAGCCCGCATTTGAATCTCCACTTACCTTCGACCCCTAGCTCTCCTCTAAACCACCCCAGCAGCCTCCCCGTCCCTCTCCGCCCGGACCCGCGGGCAGCCCTGGGGGATGTACCGCTGACAACGCTAACGGTATATAGCGACTCATCAAGGGCAGAGAATGGCGAGCCGTGGCGGACAATGGGCGGGACAACGATGTGAAAAGGAGATCTTACCGGCCGAAGGATGAAACTAAAAAACAAAAGCAGGACGCGCGGGGCGCAGCGCAAACGTCCGCGAGACAAAGCCCCCCTATTATCCCTGTCCCGATAGATGTCCATCAATATCGCCGACTGGATCCCCTTCCCCGCACGCAAAAAAAATGACCTGCCAGGGTGCTAAAATTCTAGCAAGGGTGCAATATTTTTTAGGAGAATAGACTCAGCCAGATTCTTTGCTGTAGTGCTAAATTGGATTTGCGAAACCTATTTAGCAGGTCCAGGTCAAGGAATTAGCACCCGCGCTAAAAATTTAGCTAACTACATGTCTTTCGTCAAAATTTGATTTTTACTCAAAAAATGAGGTGTCGCCAGCTTACTCCGTTTCCCGCAGCTACCGAGTAGCCACAGTTAATTCCCAACTATAGTTCAAGCCGTCTAACAGTATCAATTGATACAGCGCTGGGAAAACTGGTGACGCTTCGACCGGAGTCGAACCCGGATCATTATCCAGCGGAGTCCAGCACGGAAGTCACTGAGCCACCGAGGGGTCAGCCTCTCATACCATGCGAGGGCCCGGACTAGCTGCGCTGCGTCTTATTGGTGCAGATCGAGTCATTACCGGTGCTCCCGAGGTTTGCAGGGACGCTAATCTGACTTGCTATTGATTCGCTAGCACGAAAGCTAAATTAATTAGCTGATCAGGACCAGCTCGTTTTGAACACAGCTAAACTCAAAATAGAACTTTAGCTAATGCGAAGGCGACCTCGGCAAAATGGCGCAGCAAAACGGTTAACAATTTTGTCCTACAGCTAAACCCATGCCAGCGAAAAAAATTAGCACCGGTCTGACTTTCTTTTTTTTTTTGCGTGCGCCCCTTCGGACTTGTGTGCTCGCGCTGAAATGTATACCAGAGGCAGCGACGGGAGCCGATCGAAATACATGATGCCTACCGAGGGCGTTACCTAATTTGTGGACGAGTGTCAGTGCGCTGCGGGAAAACTTACGGTGATGTGCTGAGAGGCGCTGGCAGACAGTTCGCGCGGCCGCACTCGGTGGCTCAGGACTGGTCACCACGTCGCCCGCGGGGCCCGCGGCGCGTCGCGCTCATCCCCTGACGCCAACACGCCGTCGCCTAGCAACCAGCAGAGTCGCGGACGCAACGGGCTGTCGTCTAGCAGCCGGCCGCAACAATCACAAGTGAGTATGAGAAATCGCCACGGCGACGCGCTACTCGACGGTCACTGAGCAGCGTGCACGGAGAAGAAAAATTAGTGGTCGCAACTAATTTTTAAGCTGATTTTCAGACAAGCAGTAAATTTTTGTTGAGGGAACTAAAATTTTGTCGGGTGAGCTACATTTTAGTTGCACCAACGCTACGTCAGTTGCTCGCCGAAGGAGCAAAAAGCAGAAGAAATAAAAATGTTTAGTGCCCACCAACCAACGTTTCGTTGGTGCAACTAAAATTTCGTACCCCCCCAAAAAAAATTTAGTTAGCCGAACAAAAATTTATTGCTTATCTGAAAATCAACTTAAAAATTAGTTGCAGCCACTAATCCTTTTTTTCTGTGTGCCACGGTTTGGGCCTATTTGACTGTGGTTGGGAGCCAGCCCGGCCGCTTTGCGCGGGAATGTCGATATCATCTCGTTATCTCTCGATTCTTCCCGTTGCGTAAACGGAATGTGCGCTCAGTGTGTTCATCCGAATCAAGTCGTCACGTAGCGCGCTGCCCTAATCTGACCCCGCTCCCGAAGAGAAAGCAATGACTTGCGGAGGCGGTCAGAAAGGGTCACGGTCAGCTAACGGCCACGGACGGGCTCGTTGAGTCAGGCAGGCATAATCGAATGGCCACCGATTCAAAGACAACAACGGAACAGAAGGAAGAGAAGGAGAAGAAAGGGAAGGAGTAGAAAGGGAGGGAGAAGAAAGGGAAGGAGAAGAATGGGGAGAACGTGACACGGAAGATGTCTTTGCTGACCATCACAGCTTCCTGTAGCACCCACCCCCTTCCCCGTATTGTATTATTCTGTAATGAACCGCACCGATCGAAGCGCTCATCCCCATCCCCCTCCTCGTCAGGAATCGACGTCCCCTAGGGAGGATCCGAAACGACAGACAAGGCTCCCTCCTGGTAGTGGTATTCTACCCCGCATGGCCTCGGCCGCATAAAGAGGTGCCGGAAACGTTTGTACATAGCAAAAGATTGAAAAAAATCGGTGTACAGTGACAAAAACAAATGAAACAAAAATCAGAATAAATTATGACGAGAAAAAAAGGTCCAGTACAAGACACAAAAATTTTCACAAATTTCCAATGAAAAATCAAGAATGTCAGAGAGAAAACAAAACAAAAAAAAAATCATGCCGACATTATTTTCATGCCGGTTTTTTGTTAGAAAAAATAATTTAATAAAATCAAAAGAATCAGCCATGATTTGAATAGGTGTACACCGAGAAGAGTCAGTAAAGGCACCTTCGGTCTACAGCATCAGCCCGGAGGATTCATAATGGCTGTCACCGTGAAAATAAGTTAAAGAGAACACGCCAAGTGGTGGATTTTGTAATGGCGATTTTGCTCCTCATCGAGCGTCAAGGCAGGCGAGCGGCGCCGCGTCCTTGGAGGACGAGGCGTGAAAAACATACACAAGGCAGAAGGGACATAAGTGAGGATAACGTCGGAGGATTTCGCCTGGCTGGGCTGCCGGGCTCGGGATCGTTGCCGGGCTCTTGTCGGGCTCTTGTCGGGCCTCGGGGCGGGACAGGGACAACCCTCACTGCGCAGCGCGCTCCGGCCGGCTCCGGCCGGCTGCGGAAGACGTCCTCCCCCTCAGTTTGTCTTGGGGTTAGTCGCTGGGGAAATTCTGGCGGCAGGCGCGCGGGCGGGGCGGGGCGGGGCGGGGCCAGGGGCCGGCGGGGTACAGGAAAAGATCCGCGCCAAGTTCGCTGGGGGGATGAGCCGTCGCGTGGCGCGGGACTTTAATTATCGCAGCGGTAATGGTTTTGTTTGTGCAGCGTGCGCTGGCTGAGGGGCGCATGTGCTGCGCCCACGCCCCTCGGGGAGCCCTCTTGAGCCCCCGCGGCACCATGCAGGGACTCGTGCTCGGCCCACACGAGCCCCGGACGGCTGCCGGCCGTGGTGGTGACGCAGTAATGCATGGACTCTGGTGGGTGACGTGGGGTAGAAATGAAAACAAAATGTAGGAGTGGATTCCACTGTATTTTAGATTTAAAAAAAATAATGGTGTTTTTGCACTCCCGGTGCAAGTCAACAGTGTTGCTTGAAAAAGAATCGATATCGGGTCAAAGTTTTTGTGGAGGCCAGCCAGCAGCCTCAGGCGGCGTAAGACCTTACGCAGATGAACAAACACATCTCCTTCCCCAGGCACTGCGCACTGCGCTCTGCTCTCTCTCTCTCTCTCTCTCTCTCTCTCTCTCTCTCTCTCTCTCTCTCTCTCTCTCTCTCTCTCTCCCCTGTCCCCCCCTCTCTCTTTTCAGACACATAGTACTCAGGGTGCATGACACCAGTCTCGAGATTATTCTATTAGCACTGCTGGCGCAATGTCACAAGGTCACCAGGCTAGTGGTTGCGGTCCCTCAGGGTCACCCGAAAGTGTCTTTTCAGCGCGCTTCCACGCGTGATGACGGGGCACTACAGCTTCGTGGCCTTCTCCTCCAGCCGGGACGTCAGCGTGGCGGTGGAGCCGGCGGCGGCCGCGGCGTCGGCGGCGGCCCCCAGCTCGGCCGCCGTGCGGCGCGCCTGACGCCGCCGCAGCAGGGCGGCCACGGGCGGCGAGAACACGGCGAGCTTGAGGTCCGAGGGGGTGTCCCCGCCCGTGACCAGCGACACGGCCGAGCCCAGCACCATGACGATGAGCCAGCCGATGGAGGCTGTCCACAGGTACGAGACGCGGTACAGCGGCATCACCGTGGGGCTGCAACAGGTACGCGTCAGTGAGCCGGGCGGAGCCGGGGGCCTGATGGGATGGGGCGCTGTGCGCTGTGCGCTGTGCGCTGTGCGCTGTGCTCCCGACTTGGCACGTTCTAATCCCTCGCTCTCCCCAGACGCGGAGCGGCGTACGCGAAAACCACGGCAGCACTCCCGAGCGCGCCAGAGAAAGAGAATTTCGAGTGTCTGAAGCAGCAGCTTGGCAGGCTCTCTGCAGCGGGGCGGTGGTGGCGGCGGCGGCGTCATCCACCCACCCTTTTAGTTAGTTTTCTCGCTTTAAATATTCAGCGGCGATAATGGGGGAGGAATTACTGTTATTTAGTCACCACTCACTCTGTGGGGGGCTGGGGCGAGGGGTGGACGGGGGGATCGCAGCCCGTGACGTTGCTGGGCAGCCGGGGGTAGTTGATGCGGCCGTCCATGGACATGATCTGGGCGCCGACGGACAGCCAGCTGACGACCAGCAGCGATGTCACCGCGCCCACGATGGCACCCTGGGAGCAAAGGGGGTTCATGGGGTTGATGGCCACCGTCGCACGGAGAAAAAAGATTAGGAGTGGAAACTAATTTTTTTAGTTGATTTGCAGACAATAGAGGTTATTCTAATGAGACTTTGGAAACGGAAGTTAAAGAACGAAAACTCTCCCAGACCGGAAATTCTCGAAGACAAGTATGAGAAACTTGAATGGCGTTTTGTGTGAATTTGGAGGTTATGTCCCATATTTGGCGCGCCCTTTGTGCATCGAGAGAGTTTCCGCTTTGGAAGAGTTGTTGTTTTTCAGCTTCCGCTTCCAAGTCTCATTGGAAACCTCTATTTGTTGCGACCACCAGGGCCCAGACCTCATCGGGCCGCGCCCTGCTCACCTTGTAGTTGGCCCAGGGGTTGAACATGCCGAGCGAGAAGAGGCCGAACTGCGTGCCGGCTGCGATGCCCGTCAGCGTCATGGCCACCTGGATCATGTACTCGATGTTCTGCATGGCCATCATGATGCCGACGCAGACCATTCCGAAGACGGCGCACGTCACCTTTGCGAACACGGCGGCCTGCCGGTCCGTCAGCGGCCGCGACACGTAGCTGCGCCAGAAGTCGTCCAGGACCACGCCCGCCGTCGAGTTGAGGGACACGGATATGGAGCTGCGGGCAGGAGGTGGCCGTCAGCGGGGCGATGCTGCCACAGCTGCTGTCAGAGCGACAAGAACACCGACCTGAGCGCCGCGGCCAGCACGCCGGCCATGAACAGCCCCGGCAGTCCGTGGAGGCCTCCCTCCACCTTCATGACGAAGTGGGCCACCAGCTGGTCGCTCGTGCCCACGATCTGCGGGGAAGCGAGAAGGTAGATAGAGGATACGTTCGCCATCGTCAGCGTGACGGGGACCCGCGATAATGACTCACGCCGGCGGCGAGGGGGTCGCAGTCCTGGAAGTAGGCGTACATGAGCAGGCCCACGTACGTGCAGAAGGAGATGATGGAAGCCACGCCCGCCGAGAACATCCACACGGTGCTGCGGACAGTAAAAAGCAAACAGGCGCCCCAAAGTTGTAGCCGCTCGGCGAGGCGATGGCAGCACGGCGGACGGCGGCGCGCCAAGGAAAACAGTGCTTGAGAGAAATTCGGCGGACAAAACCCGCAGTGCCGCGCAGTGCCGCCCAGCGCGCAGACAAACTTGGTTAGAGATACCCGCGCTGCGCTAGCGGCGCTGCTTGTCCGCACGCTGCCGCGTTTTCTTTCGTTTGCCCGGGGCTGACCTGACCCCGTTACGTTCTGCTGGCAGAGACGCCCGCGGGGTAGGCAAGCCCGCCGTGCTCGTGTTTCCCGCCGGGCTGGCGTCGCACGGTCCGTAGGGGCTGCTGGGTTCCGGGAGGGGAGGAGGGGAGGAGAGGGGAGGAGAGGGGAGGAAGCCAGTGTGCTGGCGACTGTCAGTACCTACCGGCGCGCTGTCTTGAGGTCAGGCACAGCGAGGTACCGCTGGACGCAAGTCTGGTTGACCGAGTTAAAGCCCGTCCAGTACATGAAGCCCCCAATCACCGCCCCCCACAGGGTGGTGCGCTCCAGCGGGCTGGGGTCCAAGCTGCACACATACGCAAAAAAAAATTAAAAACACAACAAAATTTATTTGGCAGCCCTTGTTTAAGAAACCAGGTTTGTTTGGTGCATCACGTACTTGAACAGCTGCAGCCTGCCGCCCTCGGAGGCGGCCGCGAACACGGTGCCGAAGCCGCCGACGGCCACCGTGCCCAGGACGAAGATGATGACCAGCGACAGGCAGAAGATGGCCATCTGGATGGCGTCCGTCCAGACCACGGCCTTCAGCCCGCCCTGCCAGAGCATCCAGAGGGGCGTCCATAAATCACGAAACGCTATTTTCATTTTTAACCAAAAATACCGGCCGATAAGCCAGAAAAAAAAAAAGATTAGTGGTCGCAACTAATTTTTAAGTTAATTTTCAGACAAACAGTAAATTTTTGTTCGGAGAACTCAAATTTCGTTGGGGGAACTAAATTTTAGTTGCACCAACGAACCGTTAGTTACATCAACAAAGAGGTTCGTTGCGGGCACTAAACTAATTTTTGCAACCTCTGTTTCTTTTTCAGCGTTTTGCTTCTTTCGCGAACCTCTGCGTTGGTGCAACTAAAATTTGGTTCCCCCAACAAAATTTTTAGTTCTCCGAACAATTTTTTTTTACTGATTGTTTGAAAATCAACTGAAAAATTAGTACCGACAGCCAATATTTTTTCTCCGTGGCTGGCTGTGCTCGGGCGTCTCTGGCGGTGGGAAGGCGGCAGTGCGCAGGCGCCGCTCGTCATCGGCCGCCCCGCCCCGCCCCGCCGGACTCGGCATGTAAACGCCGTGATTGTGGCGCCGGGCTGTGCTGTTTGCTCACTAATTATCCCGACGTTATGGCGGTTCGAGTCCGCTCTCCGTTCGGAATGGGAAGGGATGGAGGACGCACTGATGAGATGGTAATGACATGCAGTGGCCCGGCCCGGCTACACCCGCCGCACAAAAAATTCTTTTCCTCGACCCGCTTTTCTCACACTCACCAGACCGGTGTAGAAGATACAGATGACCATGACCAGGGGCGCGGTCCACATCCTCTTCAGATCCGTGACTGTGGCGATCAGAAAATTCGGTCAAGAGCACGAACGGAAGGCCGCCGCGAGTGAGTGTGCCTACGTAGTATAAATATTCACCTTGCTCCAGCGCCAGGCACGGCACGTACATGTACATCGGTATGGTGATTAGCTGACGAGAGAGCGGCGGTGATCAGAATTGGTGTATCTTGATGAGCGGCACTTTTGTCGCACGGAGGAAAAAAAAAACTGTGGTCGCAACTAATTTTTTAGTTGATTTAGAGAAGCAGTAAATTTTGATTCTGAAAACTAAAATTTCGTTGGGGGAATTATTTGTTCGTTGCACTAAAAAGTGGTTCTTCGACTAAATTTTTAGTTCTCCGAACCAAAATTTACTGCTGAGTCTGAAAATCAACTAAAAACATAAGTTGACACCACTCATCTTTTTTCTCCACCTCCACCCACTTACCTCATCGAAGACGAAGATGAAGGAGGAGACGGTCCTGACGCCGCGATGTCTGAAGCGGACCTGTAGGTACTGGAGATAGGCAGGGGCGGTGAGACGGCTGGCTAACTGGCTGTACCGAGGCTGAGGGGAGGGGCTCGCTAGCACGCAGAAGAATGATCAGTTTGTCGCAACGAACTTGTACATTTTTTTTCGTGACACATTTTGAGAATTTAGATTTTCGTTTGGGTCAACGACTAAAAGTCAGTTACACTGAACGTGGTAAAAACAGAATTTTCGCGAACGCTACCGACTTTTCGTTGCCCAACGAAATCTTGGCTCCAAACACTCAATATACTGCTTGTCTCGAAATCGAGGGTCAAATTCATTGTGACGGCTGATCATTTTTCTGAAGGCCGCAGGGCACCACTCAGAGGCACTACGCACCTCGTAGGAAGACTTGACGCCCAGGCCGATGAACACGGGCAGAAAGAGGTAGTTAATGGCCAGCGCCATGAAGAAGATGCCCACGACGATGGCGTAGTACTGCGTGCCGTAGCTGTAGATGTCGCCCGGCGTCCCCAGCAGCGTGATGCCCGAGATGTACCTGCGGGGGGGCGGGGCGCTCGAGGTTAGATTCCGTTGTCCCGGAGGAGGGCGGCCAGCGACGGCCGAGCCCCTGTCAAGGGCGGCGGTGTCGCTGGGAGATTAAGATAAGCCGGAAGCTGGGCAGGGATGAGGGAGCAGGGCAGCAGAGCCCGCGGGGATCCCGTGCCGTGTGCCACTGGAGGCAGGCGCGGCTACATCTCTGACTGACAGCGCAGTGCTGCCACCAGCCGCCCGCTCCGCTCGCTGTGTCACCGCCGGACTTCGGCTCATTTGATGCAGCAGTAGCAGCAGTAGCAGCAGCCAGTCCAGCCCTTGGCCCCAGCCGGGACCCCGGTGGTATTCGCCGCGCCCACCCCTCCCATGGGCCCCGCCGGGGGTCCGTCCCCGGGGCACAGCTGGCGCAGGCCCATGTTTGCTGTCACAGCCTGCGTGGGGTGGGGTGGGGACTGCAAATAAGGTGCGGTCTGCTTCCTCATCCTCGGGGAGTGATACCCATTAGTTAACAACTCCTTGGTAAACTTTGGGGAAGACGGCGGCAAGGAGTATGACACCACCGTGACCACCGCGGGCGTTCAGTGTGCTGCGCGCTCTTTCTTCCCCTCCTTCTTCCTTTCCTCCTTCGCGTCCCTCGCGGCGGGTCTTTTTGCTGCGTCGAGGGTAACAAGTGAAGCAGTGTTAGTAGAGGGGAATGGATTGCCCAGCTGCGCAAACAGCATTCGATCGTTCGGATCATCGTGAAACGACGTAGACCACTTATCGCAGGCACAACAGGGTCCGGCTCGGGTTCCGGGCGGCGGGGCCCGGCGAGGCCGGACTGTACAGTGAGTGCGGGCTGCGCGTACACGACCACCACCACCATTACAACGCCCGGTCGGGGGGACGTATTAGCCGCCTGCTCATTGCCGCGGTCCGGATTTCTCATACTCACCCGGCGATCAGCGAGATGGCGACGGGCAGCATCTTCATCTCCTTGTTGCCGAGCAGGTACTCGGTGTCGGTGCTCTGGCGCGAGCCGAAGCAGCCGTAGTACACGCCCACCAGCAGGGAGATGCCCAGCGTCAGCACCACCACCATGTAGTCCACCCAGCTGAACAGGTCCTGAGCACATTCCAGCGGGGCGTTCACAAACCACGTGGCCTTTCTTAAAATATTTTTACTCGGCGTTAGTGGGCGGTGCCGGAGCAAACTGTCGTTGGCGCGGGCCTGAGTCTCCCTGGTGTGATGCAGGCTCGGTGGGTTCGATCCCCACGGACGGTTCCACGCACTTCCCCGCGCTGATTTTATTTTCCGAGGTCAAAACGATTACGTGTCCACCTAAATTCCATTCCAGCTCGGCATGCGTGTTCCGGTCGTAGGACCCAGCCCAGCCATACTCGGAATCCGCGTCATTCGCGACATTTCTGACACGCGGCTGGTCTGATTCTGTGCCATATCATGGAGGCTTTAGAGAGGCCATATTTCAAGACTGACAAATCTAGACGCAATGACAGCTGCTTTAGCCGGGCTTTGAGGCGGCGCAGGGCGCGCCTTGCCTCTGCCTCAGTGATTGTGAGCGGAGCTTTATCTTTGGCACGTCGTCTGCAGCGGTGGCAGAGCGTGCCATAGCCGTGAGGTAAGGGCCGCAAGCCGGGGGTAAAGGTTGGTCTACAGCAAAAAAAAATAAATTAAAAAAAAAACTGTGAAATAAATATCACTCGTGGTCGAATCCTGAACTACTGTGAGGTTCATTTTTCTTCAGTTTTCTTACGATTACACGCCTTAGTACGATTATACACAGTGAAATAATGCAAGGAACGAAGTATCATTTGGTTCGAATTTCTAATTTTCGTGACAATTTTATACCGCTTTACTCTTTACGCGATGCTTGGCAGCCGCCGGCCGCCGGAGATCCCCGAAGGTTTCGAACCGAAGCATCGGACCCGACGGGTTTTCCTCTATGGCTTCCTCTGGTCCTTCTGTATTTTGTGGTGTGGGCTGCCGCGGCCCACGCGACAATGCTTTGGGCGCGAAAGGCTACGTCTCAAAAAAGCAGTACTTCCCTCTCACCCACACGTCTGCCCTTGTTGGGAGGGAGTAAGCATGATTACTGAGGAAGACCTCAGAAATGCCATCATTCTGTCTCGGGGTTTTGCCGCGGATAAGAGAGAGAAAGGAGTAAAGCTGACACGGGCCGGCTCGGCTCGGCCATGCTCAGACTCGACGACAATGGAATCGCGGCTGGGACCCATCACAGGTAGTATCACAGCCGGGTTGGAGTAAAAATGCGTCGTTCTCCGTCTCCTATAGTTTGCCGTAGGAGTGAGAGAGAACGAAGGTGGTGACAGTCCCGATCCGAGTCGAGTATTGTTTTTTTCCAGGCTAATCTCCCAAATTGTCGATTCCCATTTCAGCAAAGTTGTTTTTGAAGTAAATGCTTCGCCAATTCAAATTGTAAAGAAAATCTAACGCGTGAACCACTTTAAAAAAACATATAATGAGAATTTTCATAAGGGGTTTGTCTGGAAGATAGTAAAATCAGAAAAACGTCCAGATCCTACACACTGTATAAAGCCACGAACCGATTCCTAACAAACGGGAGGTCACCAGGTGAACCGGTCCGTGGCTTACATTGTGGGTCTTTCTCTGAGGCTACTTCGTACCCAATAAAAAAATAAAACAAAAAAGAAACTGCTCTACACAAGAATACATTACCCACACCTGTCCTGTTACCAGTCGCCGACAACCGTTTTATTTTCTATTCCGCTTTCCGTCCGAAAGGTAATTTGCGAGAGAGAAATACCTGTGACACTTACCGCCGCGGGGGCCATCTCGAGGGAGAGCGGGGCTGGGTGCTTTCAGACGACGGGGGGAATAAATTACGGTCGACTCCCTTCCTGATGCAAAACGGCTCGGAGGGCGTAGGTCAGGGGAGGGCGCGGGGGGCGGGGTCTGCAGGCGGGGGCTGGGCCTGCTCAACAGGTGCTCCCGTCACCACAGACCGTGCGCGGTGCGCGGCGTGCGCCCTGAGGTTCAGCCCCCCAGTCCTCCAGAGCCTCCAGGCCTCGGGACGACCATCAAAGGCGGTCTTATCAACGGAGGCCAGCGATGACCATCAGGGTGGCGACGATCCTCGAGAGGAGGCACCAGGCAGCCCACCACAGGTGGACGTTGACGGCGACGTCTACCCGCCGTCGGCGTCGTCCTTCGAAACCGAACCTCCGAAACACATATTTCAGCGCTGCATCCCAGACCGGTTGAGCGGCGGCTGCGACTGCTACTGGACGGCGTGTTGACAACGGCCAGCGCCGAGGCCCCGCGGCCTGCAGACCCCCCCCCCCTCCCCCTCTGTGTGCATTATGGCCCGGTCTGACGGGTCTTTATCAGCGGTTTGGCCGCATCCGGAAGAGTACCTGCTCCCCTCCCCTCTCTCTCTTTCTCGGACGTGGCCCCTGCTACGGCGGTGAGGTGTGTGCCGGGCCGGCGCTGCCTCGGATACCACCGCCGCCGCCGCCTCACCGCCTAGACACCCACCTCGTCCGCTAGGCGCGGCTAAGTCACGTGGGTGGTGTCGCAGTGTCATCACCCCGCCGCGCACGTGCGGCTGCGGAGGCTGCGGAAACGGTTCGGGAACCTCATCACACTGCACCCGGCTGAAAGCTTTTCTATCTACCGTCTTTCAGCTTTACAGAGCATCTGGTCTCTTGTCTCTCCTTCTGAAAGTTTTGACGGCCTCTGCTTAGGCGTGCTGCCACCGGCTGCCGCGTCCCCGTGTGCGTTGCGATGGTTATGGGCGCCCACCGTCCGCGCCGCGCCCCGCCGTTGCTCCAGTTCCAGGTGTTCCAAGGCCGCCAGCTCCGGCACACGGCCGCCGCTGGCCTCGGCCCTTTTCTCTCTGCCCCCCGGGGGCCCGGGCCCGGGGGCGGCCGGCAGCGCGCAGGTGGGCGGGATGGTGTTCAAGGTGCGCCTCAGCTCATTAGGAGGTGTCACCGCGGGCCGGCGCAGCGCCGTGCTGTGTAAGAAGCGCCGGCCCACCTGGTGCGGGGCGCGTGCGGGGCGCGTGCGGGGCGCGTGCGGGGCGCGTGCGGGGGTGCTCCTCGTTCGGTACCCAGCACAACGCCCCGGGCTGCCGGCTCGGGCCGCGGGGGGCCGTGGGCGGGCAGCGCGTGCGTAAGCAACTCGCAGTTGCGCGGAACTATGCTTACCGCTGTACGATGTAGACCTGGGGCGCCACGGCGGCGGCGTGAGGCGGCGATTAGGTCGAAAAATTATTTAAAAAATGCACTTTAAAAGAGAGCCGAAGAATGAATGAAAAACGCTTGACGCGTTACTGTCCACGGTTACTTCGGAGTCCGGTTTATTTTAAAGTGATGAGCTCGTTACACTCATGCACTGGTCGAATTTTTAGGCACGGAGTGACCTTATAGTTTCACTCAAGATCGGACTTTTTAGGCACGGAGTGACCTTATAGTTTCACTCAAGATCGGACATTTTTAGGCACGGAGTGAAACGGAGTTGCCTTATAGTTTCGTCAGATTGGACTGTTTTTTTTTCTTGGAAGCATAGCCCCATATGGCCCTCTGACAGAAGTTTTTCAAACTCTCCATATTATCGAAGGGTACTCGCGCAAGACACGCTGACGTGTTTTTGCACTTCAAAAATATCACACACCGTTTAAAAACGAGTTTTAAAGTCGGCTTTCTCACTCCTTTCAATGGGGAAAGTAAGAGACAGAGCACCTCGTCAACAGGTACCACTAGTCCAAAATCAAAACGATCTAAAAATTCAAAAATCTGTCTAACAGAATTACGGACAATAGTCGTATTAAATAGTCTAGCGTGTTGTTACATTCAAAAAGTATCATAGTGATCAGAAAAACCACTTCAAACTTCAGCTTGCTCTCTCCATCCAATGGTGATAGCAAGAGACAGAGCTACTGTTACAACGCCTCTAGACGAGCTATGCTCGACTCGTCAGCAGGCTGCATCAGCAACCTCTGCCTGACCCAGTATCAATCTGTCCTTCTCCAGAGCACAGCCAAATCGGACGTCCTTCTTTTTTGTTGCGTAGCCTTTGCCGGGTACCCATTGTCGATGTGGCGAGCCGAGCCGAGACACGCCGAGGCCCCGCTAAAAGGGAGGCGACTCAAGAGTCAGGACCGTTTGGGACCGGTGGGGGGGACAACAGTGCGAGAGCCTTGCAGGAGGCTAGCGCTAGGCGGCCCGCGTATGAGAATGCAAGCGTTACACTGACCGCTACCTAGACGCCCTAGCTCTTCAACTACTCCCTCTCCCCCTCGAAGGAGATACAAACCACCCCGAACCACCCCAAAACTGAAACAAGGCTCAACCCAAATCCTCATTCTATGAATTTTAAAAAAAGAAAGCAAACAAAACAATAAAAAAATACAAACTTAACTTCTATAACCACCCCCAAACCACCCTGAAACTGAAACAAGGCTCAAGCAAAAATCCTCATTCCACGAATTAAAAAACTAAAAGAAGGCAAACAAAACCAAAAAGAACAAAACATAAACTTAACGTCTATTTTAACCAAACCCCCGTGAAACTCCGGGCCTACCAGTATCTCACACAGTGGGATAGTATTTTTTTTTTTAATTTCCTATGGTGCCCCTTACGCCAAAACCGAAAGTCTCTGTGAGAAGTTTTTCAGACCTTCCTGACTTTCGCATAGTACCCATACAAGAGCGTCGAACGTTATTTTGCACTCCAGAAATGCAGCAGACAGTCTCAAAACCGAGTTCAAATTCAGCTTTCTCACTCCATCCAATAGCGAAAGAAAAAGACAGAGCTAGCGTGCTCGGCTCGTCAACTGGCTGCGTCAGTATCATCCATCCTTCTCCTGCCACGCTAAAAATCGGACCTCTCCCTTTCTTGAGAAACAGCCCTTATTGTTGATGTGCCGAGCCGAGTCGAGCCCTGGTTAAAAGGGAGGCAACTCAAGAGTCGCGACCGCTTCGGACCCTAGAGTATGCACGAGAGGCACAACCCTCAGAGCGGAACATTGTCGATGTGCCGACCGGTCAGTGCCAGTGAGAACTAGGGGGCCGCGGGCCGCGCCGCGACCAGCCAACCTATCGACAATGAAGTCTCGCCACGATTCCCCTCACATTTCCCGTTTTACATAGTTTCTTCAGCCGCTGTACCCTACGACTTTTCGGCATACCCCGTATACCACGATGTCTGCCAATGCACCACCCATCCAGTTCTCACCTGCAGGCTAGAGTAGACACTTAAATTTAAAACAAAAAAAACTTTAAGTCATCCACGTTCACGTCCCCTTTGTAAATAAAAATTAACTACCAGCTAATCATAAAATTCTTACTTACAAAAAATAATAAATACGAAAATTGCACTAAATCCAGTTTTGTGACACTCCGGGCCTACCAGTATTTCACGCAGTGTAATAGTATTTTTTTAATTTCCTATGGTGCCCCTTACGCTAAAACCGAAAGTCTCTGTGAGAAGTTTTTCAGACCTTCCTGACTTTTGCATAATACCCATACAAGAGCGTCGGACGTCATTTTACACACCAGAAATGCAGCAGACAGTCTCAAAACCGAGTTGAAATTCAGCTTTCTCACTCCATCTAATGGCAAAAGAAAAAGACAGAGATAGCGTGCTCGGCTCGTCAACTGGCTGCGTCAGTATCATCCATCCTTCTCCTGCCGCGCGAAAAATCGGACCTCTCCCTTTTTTGTGAAACAGCCCTTATTGTTGATGTGCCGAGCCGAGTCGAGCCCTGGTTAAAAGGGAGGCAACTCAAGAGTCGGGACCGCTTCGGACCCTAGGACATGCACAAGAGGCGCAACCCTCAGAGCGGAGCATTGTCGATGTGCCCACCGGTCGGTGCCAGTGAGAACTAGGGGCTGCGGGCCGCGCCGCGACCAGCCAACCTATCGACAATGAAGTCTCACCACGATTCCCCTCAAATTTCCCGTTAAAACAAAAAAACTTTAAGTCATCCACGTTCACGTTCCCTTTGTAAATAAAAATTAACTACCAGCTAATCATAAGATTCTTAATTACAAAAAATAGTAAATATGAAAATTGCACTAAATACAGTTTTGTGACACTCCGGGCCTACCAGTATTTCACGAAGTGTAATAGTATTTTTTTTTTTTATTCGCGGTTTTTCTCTTTTCTCTATTAATTGGTAGAAAGCGTTTTATTTCAATATTTTTTTTTAATTCAAAAGTATATTGAACCCTCAAGATTCAGATCCTGCAAATAAAAAATACAACAAAAAAAAACGGCAAAAATGGGTGGGTCCTACCTCGTCCCAGACTTCCGTCCGGAACCGTTCCTGCTTAACTTCGGTGTTCGGATGGGAACCGGTGTACCAGGAGTTGACCGCCGCTAAGACACAGGCACGACGCAGCCACCTTGGTAGGCAGGCTTCCGCAACGGCCAACATCGCCCCTTCCGCTGACCAGATTTCAGGAGTCAGCCCCCTTCGACCAGCCAGTTGGTCTGTGGCCCTAAAGCCACTCCCTCGCGGATTGAGAGGGAGGTAGGATGCCCAGATCGTACACGGCCGAAGCCGATTGTACTCTACTCTTCTACGCCATGTATCCAAGTAGGTGTTGCCCGAATACTCCAGATTCCGAGGCCTTACGCTTGAAAAATGTAGAAGGCCGAACCCTAGGCCTCTACATTTAACTTCTGCCGAGTCTTGGCAAGCACCATTCCCCTGCTTGGGCGTCGAACCACTGTTCCTCAGCAGTGTATTCAACCTCCGGGGTATGGCCGCGGCCCAACGTCCGCGGTCACTCAGACAACACACTTTGAACACGTTCTTTTGGTATATTTTACCCACCATCCTCGGTCGGCAGACTTCAGAAAAATTTTTACTCCGGCAAAGAGTTGAACCCCGGACCTTGCGTTTATCGGCCGGTCCGCTAGCCCACTACGCTACGGAACTGCGATGGAGACACGCAGCGCGCTGCCGGTACTATAGCCTCTGTCGTTCCGCAGAGCAGAACTGTTTGGCTCGCGCGGTGTGCTCTCCGCCCGCTGAGCCTGGACAGCCGCCTCGTGCCGTTTGCCATTCACCGCTGTCTCTCGGACAGCGCTGGAATTGCGCGCGGTGTGCTCCGTCTGCGCTCAGGTCTGGTCAGTCGGTGAGTACGTGAGTGGGTGAGCGGGATTCGTGGTGAAACGCAATGTTACGAATAAATATTTTACTTCCAAGTTCTTAAAAACTAGTTTACAAACGTTTCCCTTATCACTACGCCGAATGCTAGACATACAATTACAGTTAATTTACAATGACACTAGTCAAAAATCGCAAAAGTAATCTTTCCTTACAATTAATAACAGTGAGCTCTTTCACAGTCCATTTGTGGTTCCACTACAACACATTGATCATCTTCATTTTTTTTTTGGCATGCTTCTACGAGCACGTAAAAAAAAAAACAACCTAACATCCGAAATGAGAAAGCTTGATACAACTGGTGAGCGATTGATTTGGTTGAACACGTATTGACACTTCGAAAGCGGACAGTGAGCGATGATTGAAAGTACAGAAGAGGTAAAGAATGATGAAAATTGAACTAAAAACGCGTCCTCCCGAGGCACTGAATGTCCGCTGCCCTGCGGCCTCCGACATCGGGAGGGTGGGAGAGCCGTCCGCTCACACGGCCGAGATGGCGACGCTGGGCGCACGGGGCCCCGCGATGCGGATGGTGACGTGGTGGCGGTGCAGGCCGTCGCGGTGGTCACGGCGCAGCCCGGGGGACGTCCCCAAGTGCGTCACCGTCTCCGTCGCAGCGGAGTGGGCTTCCACGGCGTGGGCGGCGGCGGGGACCTCGCGCGGCGCCAGCACCCACGAGAAGGGTGGCACCTTCCTGCAGACAGACACACAGCCACGTTAGGTATTGGCGGCCGGGCAGCAGGGGAAGTATTCAAAGCGGCTTGCACTGCGCAGATGGTCTGGTCCGGCCGCCCGGCCCTATGGGGGCGCAGCGCGCAGCGTTAGCGACGCACATCCGAGAGCTCCGATCTGATCCGCTCCGCTCCCCACCCCTTCCCACCCCTTCCCACCCACCACAAGGATCCGCTCTGAACGCTTGGCCCGCCTGGCCCCTGGGAAACCTCATTTGGGATTTGGCGGCCAGGAGAGACCGTTGGCTGAAGAAGGCGCTCAAGCAGCAAGGACTCCGCGCCTCACCGCACGCAGAAAAAAATATTAGCGGCCGCAACTAATTTTTCAGTTGATTTCCAGGAAAGCAGTAAATTTGGGTTCCGAGAGCTCAAATTTGTTTGGGAGAATTATATTTTTCTTGCACCAACTTAACACAAAACCACAAATACGAAACTATTTTTTTTCTCTCTGCTTCTTGCTCCTGCAACGCAGTTCTACGTTAGAACTAACGTTTCGTTAGTGCTTTTAAAAAAATAGTAACTCCAACCAATATTTTAGCTCTCAGAACCAAAATATACTTCTTGTCTGGAAATCAACGAAACAATTATTGGTAGCGACCACTAATCTCTTTTCTCCGTGTTTCACCACGGCCCGGCTGCTTTTCTTGTCCCGGCACAGCAGTGCTCACCCCACTTGCTAGACGTGATTATTACGGGCCACGAGCTGCGAATAAGCTTCCATCGACTATGTACACGCTCCTGCGCGATTCGAGTCTGCGGATAAGCCGCCGTGGCGAGCATGACGGCGCAGGGGCGGGGCGGCGGGGGCCGCGCACCGCGCACAGCCCGTCCCGTCCAGCAGCGTTCGCCAGCACGAAGCCCATCAACAAACCAGTGTCAACGGCGCACATATAACATATACTCCGCTGCAATTTTACGGGCGCGCGAGCAGAGGACGGTCCGGAGCGGGGGCCGCCGAGCAGCGCGGCACACGCCGAGTACAGAGCAGCGAAGCAGCAGCGGCCAATGCAGCGACGCAAAAAGGAAGAAAACAAAAATCACCTCGCTTTCCTCGCGGTCAGTCGGCCCCGGCAGGGATTCGAACCGCTGCCAAAGGCTGTGCACCTGCGGCGTCCGGCATCGTCAGCCCCGCGGCCGGGGAAACCGGGCAGCTAAAAAAAACAACGGCCGGGACGGTACTCGAACCCGGGCCACTCACAGACCACTTTTCAAAAAAAAAAAAAAATCGAAGCTCAGGGAACACATTTTAGAAATGCGAGAAAAATTGGGGACAGTCAGAGATTGAGTCCACGGTCCACGGGTCTTCCGAGAGAATGCGAGAAAAAAAAATCGAGTGCCCGGGATCAAATACTATCCCGTTTTGCACGGTTTTCTTGTGCGTTGCTGCGTGGTCTGCAAAATTCGAAGAGCTTGGGCGTCACACTGTCCCTGACGTGTTTGTAGAGTGCAAGTGCGGTTTCTCTGGCGGCACCTCGGCGGCGTCAACCCCCCGCACAAGCCGGCCCGGGGGGCTGGTGGCCCGGGAGGCCGGGGGGCTGGTGGCCCGGGAGGCCGGGGGCTGGTGGCCCGGGAGGCCGGGGGCTGGTGGCCCGGGAGGCCGGGGGGCTGGTGGCCCGGGAGGCCGGGGGGCCGGTGACCATCACCCCATCACCTCAGCATGGGCCTCCCCTCGGCGGCGTTCGCGGTACGGCTGCTGCCCTTGGTCTGGGACCCGACCAGGCTGCGGGGCCTGCGGGGGGAAGGGAAGGGGAAACACAGTGTGTCCAACACTCGCGGCTTCAGACACGCCAACTCTTCCAAACTTTCGGCCGGTTAGAGAGCAAAAAAAAAAAGAAGTAAAAGTAAAAAAAAATGAGTGCAGCTCCACTACCACCACCACCACCACCCACCTGAGCGTGCGGCAGACGTGTGTGGAGAAGAGGCAGTAGATTAGCGGGTTGGCGGCCGAGTTGAGGGGCGCCAGGCTCTGCACGAAGGAGGCCACCGCGATGTTGGTCTGCGTGCGCGGGATCCGGTCATATACCTGCAGCAGGTTGAGTACGAAGTACGGGCTCCAGCAGAGCACGAACACTGCCAAAAAAAACGGAAAAATAATTATTAAAAATGCTGGAATGATCATAGAAAGTAGAGGGAGCGAGCGAGAGAGAGAGAGAGAGAGAGAGAGAGAGAGAGAGAGAGAGAGAGAGAGAGAGAGAGAGAGAGAGAGAGAGAGAGAGAGAGAGAGAGAGAGAGAGAGAGAGAGAGAGAGAGAGAGGCTCAAGTGTGTCAGGAAGGAGGAAGAGCGGTGCTCAATGGGTGAGGTGTGAGTAGTGCCACACTTGCACCAGTGTTTGTAGACATCCTCAGCGACCGGTGGGGGGAGCAGGGGAGGGGGGAGGGGCAGCAAGGCACGTGGAGGACGACGACGACGATGATGACGACGAAGAGGTTTCCTTGACCGACTTACGAGAAAAGCAGAGCAGCACACACGGCACATCAAGCCAGCATGATGGGCAGCACACGAGTGTGCATGTGTGTGTGTGTGTGTGTGTGTGACAAAGAGAGAGAGATAGGTGATAAAACTCTCATAAACGCATCGTCCGACAACATCGCAGACATGTGTCATGGACGCATCGCGTCCCCACGGCGAGACAAGATTGTTATTCACGACACAGGAATATAAAAGTCCGCGCGCGTCGTCTGCTTGCGAGGATGGGAAGAATGAATGAATATGGAAGCAAGCGACCCGCCACGGCCCACAGGTGTTGCTGGTCTCACACTGGGAGACGTGATATATGTATACATATAGACATGTATATGCGAGCTGTGGAGCGTGGATGGAATCCGAATTGACAGCGTCCAGAAACATCAGGATTCAACGCGGGAAGTGAAAGGCTTCCGGTTTCCACTCGGTCAATTCGTTTCAGTTGGAGCAGCGTGGTCGGATGTCCCCGCTGTTTGCCTTCCCAGACGGAACGCGCAGTGCGAACTCAAGGCGGCGTATGAATACGTCGTTAAGGACTCACCGAACACGATTACGAGCGTCATCTTGACCGTCTTGACCTTGGCGCGCGGAATAATGCCCCGGGACGAGGCCCGTCTGGAGTCCGGCTCCTCCTTGGGCCCCAGAGGCCCCCCGGCCCCGGACTTGAGGCTGCCGTTGCCGCCGCCGGGCGGGTGGTGGCTGTTGTGGTGGCTGTTGGCGGCGAAGGGGCGCGGCCGGAAGGAGCTGACGCGGAGCCCCTGTGAGCCCCTGCTGCCCCTGCTGCCGCGGCCGCCCTGGGCGGCCGACATGAGCGACGTCTCGGAGGACGGCTCAGGGCCGTCACCGATCTCCGCGTCCACGGCGCCGGCCACGGCGCTGGGCCCCGAGCGGCTCCAGCGGGAGGGCACGCTCTTGACGCGCTTCAGGAGCGGGCCGGGGATGAGGGCGCGCTGAAGGCCTCCGCCCTTAGGCTTGGAGGTGCCTGCAACAGACACGGTGCACTGTCACACACACACTGCCACTCTCCCGGGTTTGATAATAATGTTATGTCAAGTTTCAAAAAAAAAAAAAAAAAAAAAAAAATAGTGCGCAGGAAAAAAAAACACAAAAAATTCAAATTCAATTCAAATTAAAAAAAATTGCGGTTCAGTAAAAAAAAATCCCCAACCCCCTCCCACTTGCAGGCTCTTTGCTCCACCCTTTTGCGACTTACCCCGCCGCTTTGGCGTCAGCCCGTGGCTCTTGTTCCAGATGGTGCACACGATGACGGTGTAGCACGCCGAGATGATGAGGGCGGGCAGCGCGAACAGGACCAGCGCCACGAGCGTCATGTAGAGGCGCCAGTGCCAGCGCTCCGGCAGCTCGATCCAGCACTGCTGGCGGCCTGCAGACAGAGGACGCCACGTCAGGTCCTGATCACAAGATTCCAGTTTAGGCCGCGGCCGCTGTCCTTGTGCGACCTCTCCGACGTGACGACGCGGCTGCTCGCCGCCGGGCAGCAGCTGCGAGCGGGGACTCTTGCGCGGAATGCCGAGACGAAAGCCGAAAGTTTCGACGAAAGCCACTTACGAAGCCCGGAATTTCAGCGTATTTTCACCCTCAAAGGAGCAAACTTACCGCTTCACACATTTCACATCCCAAACTGGGGTTCTGCACACACACACACACACACACACACACACACATTTGTGCTAGTCGAGCACCTGACACCTGACACGCCTGGAGAGGCCGGGACCCCTGGCCCGCCAGGTTCACACCTCACACCCGTCCCTCCACCGGACACCGCTGCGGTCAGACGGTCAAACGCAATAAGGGGTCGTTCGAAAATGACGTCACACGGTTAAGGGTTGGCAAGTGTGACCAGCTGTGACAGGGGGGCTGGGTGGTTTTGGGTCTGTGACGTCACACTCTTCTTTTAACCGGGAATCAAATTTTAGGACGACAGCGCTTCGGTTTTACTTTTACTTTAATAAAGTATCAGTGATTGTAGACAAAAACTTGCCACATGTATATGTCATTGCTCTTACTGACCTTAAGACAATATATTTCACCCTATTTACATGAATTTATACAGTCTCAACATTATATTGCTGAAAATACAAGCCCAGGACAAATGTAAACGCTAATATGCAAACAGGCATGGAAAATTAGTTCTTCGGGGCACATATGGGGAAATGTGACGTCACAAGGGGGGGGGGGGGTAAGGGCTGGGTACCCTGGCGTTTGTGACGGGCCGTGACATGGGGTGACGGGGGGGTCCAAAATCGGGCCAAACAGTGTGACGTCATTTTCGAACGGCCCCTAAAGCGATCACAATCCCTTCCCTCCCGCCGGCTCCGGTACTTTCCTGCCCCCTCCGACACCCTGCTCCGGCGCTCTCCGGCTCCCTCCGGCACCCTCCAGCCCGCCGTCCGGACACTATCCGCAATCGAGTCCACTATTCGCACCAAGTTTGACCCCCCACGAGAATGGTAATCAGAGGAATAGGGGCTCGCCGCCGGATTTCCGCCCCCGCTGGCCTCGGCTCTGCTCCGCTCACCGCCAACTCCGCAGGGGATGATTCGCTTAGTCCCGGCCCAACCCATCCCGCTCCGCGTATTCATTATAAAATACAACCCCCTCCGCTTTTTCCTGACCGCATTTTTAGTTCCCACGGGGTGTGTTTCAAGTTCTAAATGGCCCACATCCCCCCGGTAAGCTCCGCTGTCTGTCTCTCTCCCACCCCATGTCTGTCCGACACCCCGCCCCGTCTCGCCGCCAACAATGTAATAATGACAACTACAATGCCGCTATCTCTCACTCAGCAACTCAAAGTTCTCCAACACGCCGCCAATTAGGCACGGCTTATACCTGCCAGAAGCCCCCACCTGACCTGGACCCCCCTCGGAGACCCTCTCCTAACTAGGCTGCCTAAAGGCCAGTCGCGGGCGAATTTGTGTCACGTGTTTCGTTTTGGTAGTTTTAGTCCTTTAGGGTTCAAAATTCGCGTCGCTCGCTTGATTGTAATTAATCAATAAATATTCAAGAACATTCAAGATATTACAAGAACAATATTTCAGTTATCAGTTTCAATCATCGCGTATAAGGAACGTCACTGATATGCACCCATAAGGCGGTTAGCAGAGGGCACACAGTCCCCCTGGTGTGCCCCCGCAGTGAGGCGGTCGGCAGGGGGGCACACGATCCCTAGGGCTAGTGTGCCCCCAAGTGGTCCCTTTTACATAAACTTGCAGATAAAGTTTGACTCCGGCAAAGAGTTGAACCACGAACCTTTCGGTCGCCGACCAGTCTTCCAACCCACTACTCAACGGAGCTGCGATGGAGGCAAGCAGCTCGCTGCCGGTACTATATCCACTGTCGTTCCGCAGAGCAGAACTGCTGGCTCGCGCGGGGCGCTCTATCCGTCCGCTGGGCCTATGTGGGCCTATATGATGGTTTACCATTCGTTTTACATGATGATCAACACTTGCTGTGACGATACGTGTTATTGAACAACGAAAAAGGATGATTTTGCACTGAATCATGATCATTACTCTTTCATTTACAGTGAGTTGGAGGGCGGGGGACGTTTGTTTGCGCGCTGTGTTTTGCGGGCTGCGCGAGCTGATACATGTTTGCTCCATATCTGCTAGCCGTCACAATAGGCGCGCCCCAACGTCCGCGGGGACCGGCGGGGACCAGCCAATATGGGGGGGGGGGGGGGGGGGGGGCAACGGGGCCCTGTTGGACGCGAGGGGTAGTGTCTCAAATGACAGCTCGCTGTTTCTCAGCATATCTCGATAACATTTCGCTTTGCATACCGCCAACCATTCGCCTCGCAGCAATACTCGGTCGAGAATTCCGCAGTTTGAAAAAAAAAAAAAAAAAAAAAAAAAAACGGGGCATTTTTCGAGAGTATGATCCTTGTATCGTGCGTCCTGTTTTGTGAGTCAGCACGAGCCCATACCATCACTCACGCTAATGACAGGCTGCTGCTTCTGGCACAGTCGGAACGGCTATATTGTGAACAGTGTCAACGTGTCCTCTCCTTTCCTTTCACTTCCCCCCTCGGAAACGTGACTGAATCTCTTGCTGTGTCGAGCCTTTCATCTTTTATCCTCAGCCTGCCAGCGGCCGCCGGAGGTCGTGATATTCACTTCACACGCCCTCGGGGATGGGCACGACCGGATGCCCCCCGGCCAGAACCCGATCGGAAACAGGCCAATGCTCCAGCCGCCGCAGGAAAACAATTTTTGTTTTGCTTGTCTATATTTTGTTTTGTAACAATTTTTTTTTTCTCTAATCAGAAAAATAAAACGAGTGTCCCAGGCTGTGGCCAGAAACCGCGGCGGCTAGTGTTTACAAGAGAACAGACACAAATCACGGCCTCAGCAGTTTGTCTGGCACAAGCAACACAATCAGCGCTGAGGACGGGACGCCTCGTGCGGTGCGGATGTCTCGGTGCCGCAGCCACGTCGCCAACGACGTGGCCGGGGCCGGGGTGCCGCAAAGGAGGCGGCGGGGGCGAATTTCTGACCACGCCGCCGCCTTCCCCCGGCAGCTGCTGCTTCCGTGACAAGTGATTCATGTGGTGGGGCAGGATGGTCTGGAGAAGCTGGAGGAGTCCCGTGCCAAGGCGGATGACACTCGGCGCCTACGGCCCCCGCCGGCGGCCCCCGGTGGCCCTCGGGCTCCCGCGTCCACAAATAACACACAAGACGAGGTCCCCGTCGAGGCCGGTGCCTGTCCCGTCTCCGGCCGCTGGCTGATGGCGAGACAAAGGTGGCCCCCGGCTAGGCCTTTGTGAAGTTGGCGACGCGAGCTGAGAGTGAGCTGGCGCGGTAGGAAAACTTCAGACTGTCAGAAAATTATTTTTGGAATGCTCTGACAAAATGACAGAGAAATGCCTATCCTAAAAACATTTGGAATTTCCCGGAAGAGAAAACTTGCTAAAGGCCTGGTGACCAGACTAGAGATGCGAATGAGGAAATTTTTCCTTTCCCCAGGAATTGTCCGTTTTGGCAGTCTGTACGGGAAAGATTTAACGAAATATTAGGTTGGGCTAGGTCAGGTTGGGTTAGGTAAGGTTGGGTTAGGTCAGGTTGGGTTAGGTCAGGTTGGGCTAGGTCAGGTTGGGTTAGGTAAGGTTGGGTTAGGTCAGGTTGGGTTCCGCTCCCAAGACTCGGCCGGCCTCTGCGCAGCCCCCGATAACTCCTCTCGCCTCCCCTTCATCGCCCGCACCAATCCACTCGCGGCGCCGCTGCCGCCGGCGTGCCCCGCTGCAATAAAACGCACGCGCGCGCGTGGCGCGTGTCGCGTGCCGTGGCGCGCGTGTCCGGCGGGCGCGTGGCGGGGGAGCAATGGCTCGCTCGCTGCGCTGGGCAGTGCCGCGCGCAGTGCGAAAGAGTGGGCGGCGGCTCGCCAGCGTGACGCCGGCCACCGCCATTACGGGGAGGAGTAGGAGAGGAACAGTGCCGTGCCGCGGAGAATAATTCGCCAATCCCCATCTCTTTCACTCGGGAGCTCGTTCCTCCCGCGAACTAAACCAGACGGGCAGCGAGCGAGACGGGGGAGCTCTTCTTCGCGCCTTTATGGCGTTCTCTGTCGACAATTTTCTGGTGTTTTTTTCATCTCTTTCTTGTTTATTATTATTATTAGTCAAAGTGTGGCGCAGCAGGGGCGCGGCGAAGGGACGATACTCTGGGAGAATCCGTGTTCAGGGGATACTATACAGCTGTAGTGGATACTACAGAGTCAACAACACATAGATTTTTCGAATACATTCTTAGTGACTTATGAGTGTTTCAGCTCCAAAAAGTCGGGATTACCAACATAACACGGATTTATTATGGCAGTAATACAGGGTACTTCGTGTAGGGTATACTACAGGAGTGAGTCGCATATCGGGCACAGTCAGCATGCCCTTGCCGGGGGTCGGACGACAAGACGAGGACAGACATGGACGCCGTCCGCCGCCGGGAGCGATAGAGTTCGATGGGGACAACATGCATCCGACGGCGGACTGGTGAGGTGGGGGAGGGGGGGGGGGGTCAGACCGAGAAACGTGAATGTGAGGCGACGAGGGGTCCCGTCGGGACCCGGCCACGACCCGGCTACGACTACCCCATTGAAGGTCTTGAAAAGAAAGGAAAAAATTCCAGGAAGATTTATTTCCTATAAAGGTTTTTTTTTCGCTTCTTTCGTCTAAGGTTGAGCTTAGGTCCTTTATGGTAGATACGGACGTATACAACGTTGCTACGTTTCAATTTTGTTGCGTAGCGCACCCTTTCGATGTGATGTAATAATAAAAGGAAAAACTTTTTCGTCGCTTCTGGTGGGGTAGGTTTTTCTATTGCGGCTAATGAGGAGACACGTTCTGGTCCGGTAGCTTAGGTCAGCGCGATGAATGTACCCAGGTACAGAATGTCGCTGAACTTTCCGGGATTTGGGGCTCGACCGTTTCCTATATATCGCCGGAGCGGCCTCGGCTCGACTCGGCGGCCGGGTGGAGACGGAGCCAACGACCCGCCGCGCCGCCGCCTTTCAGAGCGCATTCCGTCCGGACCCCCCCCCCCCCCCCTCCCCCTCGCCCCCCGCGGACCCTCCTAGCGTTCGAGTTGCGTGCCTCTCGTATCGGACGGCGGTCCGCGCGCGTCGTTTTGTAAAACGAGCCGAAAACGCGGCGAAAACTCAAGGCGAGGGCCCCCAAACTTTTTCTCGGCCGTGCAGCCGGGGGCCGGCGGAGAGCTCCGCCCTCAACCCGCTCCTCCTGTCCGAGCAAGCAGTCCGATATAAGCGACAACACTTGGTTAATTGAAGTAGTAATTAAAATCTCTTTGGCATGCCGCGCCCCCGCCGCGCGGGAAATGAATTCAGCGCCGGCAGCAGAAACATTTACGACCTCTTATTTTTCTCCCCGCGGTGCGCGCAAGGAGTGGCGGAGCGGCGCGGGCTCGGGGTCGGGGTCGGGTACTTCGGGGAACCAGGCGGGAACTGGATGGGTGTGCGGGCACGGGCGCTGCGGGGCTCGTGCTTGTGACCACTTGTGACGGAGAGGCCTCCGAGGTCTCCCCGCATAACCCCTAGCTCTGTCTCTGTCTCGCGCCCAGACGGCGTCATCCAGATAAATTGAGCAAGCAGGCCGCAGTCGTGGGCGAGCCACTGCTGCTGCTGCTGCTGCTGCTGCTGTGCGAACGGGAGCCGCCAGCCGGGAGCCGATGCGTCATCCATGGCGCCTGCGAACGGCAGGGTAGGCCACCCGCGCGCTCGCGCGCTGAGCGCGTTGCCTACAACCGCAGGCGTCCTCCGCTCCCAGGCCAGGCCCGCGGGGGTATGGCGCGTGGCGCGTGGCGCGTGGCGCGCTGTGCGTGCCCAGTATCCCCGCTGCGGGGGGCTAATGGATGCGGGCCGGGCTGCCCCCGAAGGGGCTCACGGATCACACACAAGTGGTCTGGGTCCCCCAGACACGCGCATGGTCCAGTGGTGCTGCCGACAAAGGGGACACGGTTAATCACGGCCAGATTTCCCTCCTAGTGTCTCTCCCATCCCGGGGGCCCTTCACCCCTTCGCCGACGGCAGCCAACGCCATTTTCGACAAATTCGGCCTGTCAGGGCGTCTCCCCTCCGCGGCGCTCGCCGGCTGTCCGGAGTATGTGCGGTTTTTATGTGCTGTGATTCCCGGATCCGACTCTGCCAGTGGCGTGCTCCGTTTTAATACCGATCCCGTTTTTTTTTGTTTGTTTTTTTAAACTTTTATTTCGCCACCGTGTTTCGCACTCTGCAGGGCGTCAGCAGAACGAACCATCGAAAACAAAACGAGGAGTTACAGGGAGAGAAGCCGGCAAAACAGCAGTAGCGGCATAGTAGCCCGGGGCACCAGTTCCATTGTGGTGTACAGTACACTCCACACCGTGCCGGCCATGGGCATCCGGCAGCAGACCAGCTCCACGGTGGCAATATAATAACGTCCTTTATATAGCAGTGAGATTGATCCCCGGATTCGCTCCATTTTGTACGTGTCGTTGCCGGGAGACCGAACGACGCCATATCGGATGGGCAGCCATAGCGACGCCTCTAGTGCATTACGGGTCCGCGGGGTTTCCGCGCAAAAGTATGAGTCTCGGGATTACAAAAGCTTTTCGCTCATTCCGCTACAAAAAAAAAAAAATGAAAAAGAGTCACATGGTTTGAAGTATAAGTACATTTTCTTTTCACACGGCGCTCTCGCATATTGGTCGCTCGTATGCTACGTTTGTTCAGCGCCGGCGGCACATGCAGGTCCAATGAAAGAAAAGCGAACATGAAACACACGGATAAGCATCTGGTGCTACGGCGAGCGAGCGAAGCGGGAAGCGAGACACGAGGGCGTGTAAGGAACGGGTGCGGAGCGGCGCTACCACGCACGCACACACACACACACACACACACACACACACACACACACAAGCTAACGTCTCGCGCGTCATTAAGCGCCGCTGTCGTTGCCGTCATCAAAGGGATTTAAGTGAATTAAACGGGCAACTCGATTTTAATAACTGTGACCTTGGCCTCTCGTCCGGAGCCAGCTTAACCTGTGCGGCGGGTAGCGTGTGGTGTACTCCACCTCTACAACTGTTATTCACTATTATTGTTCACAATTGTTCTTTTTTTTGTTTTTTTTTAAAACATCGCTCTGTCCTTGCTAAACGTGTTAACATTAATTGCTCATTAGTGTGGTACCAGCTCGACACTCCCATCACACGGCTGCTCCCTACAAACTGAGCGAATGGCGAATCCCCGTCCAACCCTTCCCCACGAGATTTAAGTGCGCTAAATTTGGAAAGGCTAAATCATCATCACCGCCGCGCTGCAAGTTGGGGCTGCGCAAAGTTTGGGTGACACGCAAAGGGATTAGTCGCAAAAGAGCGGAGCCCTCTTCTCGTCTGCCCCGCGGCGCGACTTGACGGTGACGAGAGTGGGGTCGGGGAGCCGGGCCCCCGCAGCGGGGTCGTGCTTCAGCAATCCCTTTAAGTGCGTTACGGAAGCGCGACAAAAGCTCAAAAACAAGGACCAACTCCAGCGCCGCCGCCGAAGCGCCCCGAAAATCAGGAAAATGGAAAATAAAGCCGACTAAGAATAACATTTTCCAATCGGCTGTACGCGGTCGCTTTTAGAGATCCCACCTTTAGTATCAACACACGCTAATTTTTTTTTTTTTTTTTTTGCTAAACCGTCCGCATTGACTCTTTGTCCGAGGCCTGTAGCGCTTACGTAATCCCAGCCTCCGCTGCCTCCGCAGTCCACCGAACTCCATGTCGTGATTCGACGAGCTACGCGAACTCTTGTGACGGCGTGTCCAGACAATCATAGTCATTATTAAATGAAGGGCGCTGTTCTAATTGACTTGGAGGCTGGCGCTCTTCTCTGCCCCTGCCGCTGCTGCTGCTGCTGCCGCTGATGGTGGGAAGGTAATGAACGAGCTACCCGGTCCGAATCCAAATCCTGCCGGCGCAACGCGCCCACACAGCCCGCGCAGCTACGTGAGTGTGACTGCGGCTACTGCGCCGCGACAGGGCGCCTGATGGGGGCGGCGCGGGGACGGCGCGGGGGCGGCGCGGGGGCGGCGCGGGGGTGGGATGTTTGCACTCCTCGTTCCAGCGACGCGGCCGAAAAGGCGAGAGGAAAGTAAGGAGCAGCGGGCCGCCGCGCCGCGCACAGCTCCATCGTAAAATGGATGAAAGGCGCGGCCAGCGCGGCGCCTAGCCGAACCAGAGACACGCCGCTTGACGGGGTCCGCGAAGCAGCTGCGGCATGATGCCTGCGGAGGCCGTGCGGGGGCCCGGCGGGGGCCCGGGGGCCCGGGGGCACGGCGCGGTGCCGGGCGCGGTCCTCACGCCCCTTCTTCTGCTCACACCATGCGGCCCCAATCTATGTTACGTATTCTCCACAGGGGGTCGTTGACCTGCGCCGCGTCCTGCCGCACACTATTCTCCTTGTCAGCGGCGATCAATCGCGAATAGAGAAGAAGAGTGGGGAGGAGGAGGAGGTGGAGGAGGAGGAGGAGGAGGAGGAGGAGGAGGAGGAGGAGGAGGAGCAGGCGGATAGGCGCTGCTGTGTGCTGACTGCCCCGCTGCCGTCGTCCATCGCAGTGCACTCAGACTAACAGTGCATAAAAGTTGGACGTGAGTAAAGGATCTTGCGTGGTCACATTCCCCCCCCCCCCCCTTTCGATTTTTCTTTCAGTGATGCCGGGGAAAAGTAACTGTACGTGCTTCAGAACGGTGTGTGTTTGCACTGTGATCCTCCGGCCGTAGCCGGGCTCAAGGGGGCGCGCCCTGATGGAGCGGCCTCGGACATTGACTCCGGAGGCTGGGCATCGCCGACGGCCCGGCCGAGGAGTAAACCACTCTCGATTTTAGTGTACACTGAATATATTCATTACTTGAATATTGAGGAATTTTTTTTCCCCCATGTTAGCCTGGACCTGGGGCCTCCCGGATGCTATGGGAATCCCTAACTAGGACCAGGAGAGGTAGCGTATTTTTCATTAATTCCTCGACCTCGAAATGTATTGCTTTTTTGTTGTTGTCTTTCTTTTTGTTCTGCTCCGTCCATTTTGCGCGCACCCTCTTTTGAAGACCCATTTGAGCCGTTTGCGGCGTTCCCGTCCGATTCCGGCGTCTCAAATTGCCGCCGTCGTAAAGACGTCGGCTGTGCGGCGCTACGGCCATGGCTGTGTACGCTGTGGCTCTCCGCCGGCGGCACTAAAAGAGTGCCCGGGGCCGGGGAACCTGTTGATTGTGGCGTTCGCTGACCCCCCGCGAACACAGCGTCGGTTACAGCGCTCATTGGCATTTAAGGAGGTGCTCCTTGGGGGGACTTGTCACCAGAGGGTGGCCGACACAGTGCGGCACACCGGGCAAGGTTAGGAAAGATCAAGTTATAGCCGAGCCTGCAGGCCCAGCAGCCAGGGGGGAGTGCACAGCCGGGCGCTGCTGCAGTCTCCGGCGGCGAGTTACCGAAGCGTTACGCCGCTCGCACTACCCAAAGACACGGCCCGGCCCCGGCCAGCCTGCAGCTGCCACCAGCCTGGGCCGCTGGGCCGTGCACACGCTGCCTAATCGCTTTAAACAATTTTTCCAGGACTGCCGCTGCCTGGGGAGGTGTTCCAGGAGAGTTACCCAGGAGCTCCGAGCACCGGTTCAGGCTGAGAGAGCAAAGGCCCGGAGCCCGGAGGCCCGGAAGCCATTTGGCTCGAATCTCGGAGGCCCGAAGCTCTTAGGCCCGGAGCCCGATGGCTCGAAGCTCGAAGGCCCGAAATCCGGAGGCCCGGCTCTCGGACCGTACAAGGACCTTCGGCCTTCGGGTCACTGACCGAGCCGAGCGGCTGCTCCGGGCCTCTCCGCGAGAATATTTTAATATTTAAATTGGGGGGGAGTCCGTCTGGCCTACTCACCCTCCACCTCGCGTTCCTCGAACAGGATGAGGATCGGCACCGCAAACAGGCAGCTCAGCGTCCAGGCCCCGGCTACCAGGAAGCGCGACCGTCGTCCTGGAACACATACACACACACACACAGCCGTGAGACAGAGCAACTACACTGAACAGATGTCGGTGTAGTTTCGGGCGTAGCTCACACCCGGAGCGCTACGGCACGGCGACATCGGCATTCCGAGTGCCCCCTTCAGCAGTCACGCCCTCGGTAACCTATTCACTTTTATTTTCACTCACACCGGAAGCTGTGCGCCGCTGCAGAGTGCCCAGACCCAGACGGGGTGAGCGGTCCCAAATCCTATAAAGGTTCAAGGGCGGCGCTGAGCCCTTTCCGCACGTCCCCTCTCGTCGCACCCTCCGGAGCGAACCCCAACTTCTATGCGGGCACTCGCCGCCCTGCGCACTTCCGCCTGGCCTGCCATTCAACTCGTCCTGATCGAGTTTAACTCGCGCATCCCCGTCGTCCACGACTGTATCCCCGGCCGTAGTGGCCGTTGTTGGGTGGGTGGTATATGACACTTGGTGACCCGATCCCGCGGAAGAAAAACACGGTGGACGTCCACGACGGAGCCGGGGGGCGAGTTCTGCATGGCGCCTGGTGGGTAGGCAATCCCCGCTCCAGCATGCACGCGTGTCGTGCGGGCTGGCCTACCCCGGCTCTCGCAGGCGCTCGGACGTTCGCATGGTGTACCAACCGTGCCTGTATGTCGAACGGTAGCGACAGTCGAAAAAACAGTGGAAGCGCTGTATTTACGCCACGCCGTGCTGAGCAGCGTCGCATGCGATGAGCCCCGCCCGGCCACGCCAGAGGCCGCAGCGATGGATGGAAAGCAATCACAAACAAAAACTCGATTCCCAGACCCGCGGCGCCGCGCGGCGCCCGTCGGCACTCTGCACCCGCGCCAATCCGATCCGAGAGTTATTTCGGCTGTTCAATGGTAATCCCGTTAAATCCCCAGCAGACTATGGAATATTTTGCCGCGCGCATATAGTCAGGAATCCCGCCAAACAAATTCGTGATTTTTTTTTTTTAAATGGGTGAGAGGGTGCCGCCTAAGGGTGCACACTTGACAAGGTCTCACTGCACAGTAGTCAGCCTTCCTGGCGTTAACCTCTGGGCGCAATCCCGGCGGCGTCTCTGGCGTCTCCTGCCAGAGCGCAGTCTGTACCTTGAGAGCGAGAGAGAGAGGGAGAGAGAGAGAGAGCGAGCGGAGGGAGAGAGAGAGAGAGAGAGAGAGAGAGAGAGAGAGCGAACGGAGAGAGAGAGAGAGAGAGGGAGAGAGAGAGAGAGAGCGAGCGGAGGGAGTAGGCGTCGCCAGGCGTCGCGCACCGGCGGAGAAGCGGCGGCACCCCTTGGACTTCCAGTAATTAATTTACCGTGCCGCTTCTGACTTGGCCCCGTCTCTCTCCCTCCCCCTCCCCCCTCCCACTCTTTGACATCCCTTTCACCCCCCTAGGGTTCCCAGGCCCCAGTCGGGGCAGAGTGAGGGCGAGGCGCGCCCCCGCCGTGCGTCTGCCCCGCGCCACCTTTTCCACTTGACACGATCGCCGGGCGTCGGCGCGACACTGCCCCCCCCCCCACCCCGCCCCTGTCCCCCTCAACTGCCTCAGCCTGGTCGCGTGCCGGGCTCGCTTCTCACCCCTGGGTCGGGAGCAGTTCACGTACCTACCCATCCATATTTTAGTCCGCAAGAAATTAATTTTTTTTAAAAATAGTGATGTCCTCAACTTGACTCAAAACCTTCTTTTTCCTCTCTGTCTTTTGATGGTCCACGTCGTATATTTTACTTAATTTTTTCTAAACCTATATTTTTCTTTCCCCTTTTAAAATGTTTTTTCCCCCGACTTCGCTTGCCACTGTACGGCGAATTCTTCATGCAAAGCTCCCTTGGGTACACCGCCGCCACCGCCCGCCGAGGGCCCATCGAGCCGAGGGCCGTCCGGCAGCCGTAAACGGTGGCGTTGAAAGCGGCGCCGAGAGTCTCTGTGTGTGTGCCTCGCGTGGCATCAAGTCGAGGGTCATGGCGGGGGACTCGGAGAGGGGCCCGGCGGTCAGGAGGGCCGAGGGCTGAAGGGCCGAGGGGAAGAAATAGGGCCGGAGCAGTCATAACGGGGCGGAGCGGCGGAGCGGCGGAGCGCTGCCCCCTCGGCTGCCCCCGAGGCCAGCGCTGCCGGAGGTGTCATGGAGGCGGAGGCACGCTTCCGAGTAATTGCCGAATAGCCGCTGTTAAATTGGGGAGAAAGGAAAGTGTGTCAGGCGCTGCTGTCGACTCGGCAGCCAGGCGAAGAAGGGCAGCCGGAGGCCGGAGCAGCATCACGACGTTCATAATATTCCATTACCATATTTTATCCTGGAAATTATTCACCGTGCGGGATGGACGGACGCGGCGCCGCCTCGCTATGGAACAGGTGATTTATTCCCCCTCGCATCAAATCTGCAGGAATTCTCTACTCAGAAAAAAAAAAGGGGGGGGGGGGGGGGGGAGCAAAGGGAGGCCCGATGAGTGACGGATGTCCTTTATTGGGCTGAAGGAGATCCTGATCAAACAGATTGGGGCGGACGTCGCTCCCCGCTCTGTTTGGACACTCCCCGACACACACAGAGACGAGAGCACACAAGGGGCCGCCTTTCTCTCTGCCCGCCGGCCAGCCCCTTTCTCTTTTCCACGCTGGGCGCATCGAATCGTCTGCGGCGGCCGCCGCTGAGGCTGCCGCGGGGACCTATCCCTCTCATGGGAAGCTTGGTAGCGCATTCAGTAGAGGGTCGGAGGTCTAAGTGGAAGGGCGGAAGTTCGAATCTCCAAATAAACACATTTTTTCCCAATAGGAAATGCATTTCCAATAGGGATCTACTTCTAATTGGAAATTCGCGGCATAAATCCATGGGTTTTGGCCTCCCGGTAACCCATGGGAAATGTCCAAACCCTTTGAGTCCTAATGGCGTCCCATGGGAAATAAATCCCCATTGGCGACCCCATGGGATTCCTAGTGCGGGCCGTGCGTTGAGTGGGGGGGGGGAGGACGTCAGAGGGGATGAAGAGCCGGCACGATGACCCCTGAGCGGAGCCGCGAAGCCTCCCTAAGCCGCACACGTACGCACAAGACCGACAAGGTGTGAGAGAGACGGAGAAAGAGAGAGAGAGAGAGAGAGAGAGAGAGAGAGAGAGAGAGAGAGAGAGAGAGAGAGAGAGAGAGAGAGAGAGAGAGAGAGAGAGAGAGAGAGAGAGAGAGAGAGAAGAGAGAGAGAGAGAGAGCTGCAAGGCACTAGGAGAGACACACGGGCAGAGGATGAGAAAGACAAGCTGGGGTATGTTTGCATATAGAAAGGGGGGAAAATCCGATCATGATGGAAGGAATTGGACAGGCCTATGGATACACGCGACGGGGGAAGAGATAAGTAACAAGCGTTGCTATGCAAATAGAAAAAGAGAAAGTTTGTGAATTGCAGATGGGAACGGTGGGAGGCGGGGAGGAGGATAGATATGCGGGGGCGAGGGTGGAATGGGAGAGGAAGGGGGTGGAGGGGATGCGAAACCAAGGCGTCGCCTTGTCAAACACTTCATCAGAGATTGAAGGCAAACACAGCAGTCAGACCCGTCCTGCCTGCCGCTCAGAGGGCTTGTTCAGTTAGACGCGTACCCGCCCACGGCGGGGGCCTTGTTGTAGAGGGCCCCTCCCTCCCCCGCACCGCCCCCTAAGCGCGACAGAATAACTACAGTCAGGGTCAGTGATTTTGGGGGTGGGGGCCGGTGGTTGTGATCGTGTGTGTGTGTGTGTGTGTGTGTGTGTGTGTGTGTGACTGTGTACTTGTTTGTGAACGTGGGGGCCGGGATCTGCTCCGCCACTGCGTGGAAGTTGGGAACACGACGAAAACCACACACTCTCGCAGACGCACAACACGCTCGTGCACACACACACCCACCCACACGAGTGCACGCACACGCACACCCGTGTTTCTTATGCTACGTTACATTCGCAGGGTGGCTGAACACACACGCAGCAGTTGGGATTTGACTTAAGCCTCATGAGCAGAGGAGCCTCAGACCCAGACCCAGCCCCTGCGGCAACCGAATACCCCCCGAGGCGTGGGGCGGTTGCGGCCGGGAAGCGTCTCCGTGACACACAGACACGACAGTGGAGTCGGTGGCAGGAGCCCGACAGGGGAAGCCGTACGAATACCGAGCGCGCCGCGGCTTCAAAGGCCAGGTAAACCCCACAGCCCCAGTGAATGGCATATTCAGACAGAAAACCGCTGCTCGGTCGGGCGCGGACAGTGTGGAGACAGTGGAGGGGACAGGTGCGAGCAGAGAGGTGCGAACAGCCGGTTCCAATAAGAGCTGAGGCGGGTTAGACTTCGTGGCAACGCGGTGCCGCCCGGCAGCCGGCCGCCAGCCAACGCCAGTAAAAACGCCATCAGGCGGTTCATTCCGGACTCCGGGGGCAGGACCAGGAGCGGCTGGAATTAGAGTGCCATGGCATCGTAAACGGAGCATGGCGGCGGTGGCGGCAGCAGCAGCAGCAGCAGCAGCAGCACCCCGTGGCACCCGTCACCCCACTGGCAGCTCCTGCGGGGGCGCTGGCCGCTGGCCGCTGGCCGCTGGCCGCTGGCCGCTAGCTGCTGGCCGCTGGCCGCTGGCCGCTGGCTGCTGGCCTCTGGCCGCTGGCCGCTGGCTGCTGGCCACTGGCCCCTGGCTGCTGGCTGCTGGCCCTGGCCGCTGGCTGCTGGCTGCTGGCCGCTGGCCCCTGGCTGCTGGCCGCTGGCCGCTGGCCGCTGGCTGCTGGCCGCTAGCCGCTGGCCGCTGGCCGCTGGCCGCTGGCCGCTGGCCGCTGGCTGCTGGCCGCTGGCCGCTGGCCGCTGGCCGCTGGCCGCTGGCCGCTGGCCGCTGGCTGCTGGCCGCTGGCCGCTGGCCGCTGGCCGCTGGCTGCTGGCCGCTGGCCGCTGGCTGCTGGCCGCTGGCCGCTGGCCGCTGGCCGCTGGCTGCTGGCCGCTGGCCGCTGGCCGCTGGCTGCTGGCCGCTGGCCGCTGGCCGCTGGCCGCTGGCCGCCGGCACCAGTTGCCGTGATTCCCAGCGCTCACGTCCCAGTGTTCCGCGGGCGGCGGGCACAGCACAGCAGCTTGGAGGGAGGCGCGACCGCGGGGGCGAGGCAAGGCGAGGAAGGGAGGCCGCTTCTCCTTCTTTCACTCCCTCCCTGCCTTCCCTCTCTCCGTCTCCCTCTCGTCTAAGACACACTACACGTACACAGTCGAGCGGAACGGTCACACACACACACACACACACACACACACACACACACACGCTCACTAGTACGCCGCTTGGGCCAGCACGCCGCTCCCCCTCCCTCCCCGGCCGCTTCAGCAAGTGTCTCTCGCACTGAATGCGAAAGATAGCGAGTCCTTGGCCTTGCCACGGGCCCAGTCATTCATCATGTGTCGCTCACCCCGCCCCCGGGTCTGCCCCCCGAGCCCGCCCCGGGGGGGCTGCCCCCCCCCCCCTCCCCCGGTCCGGCCCAGTAATGGTGTGCACGCGCTCCCCCCCCCCCCCCCCCCCAACCTTTTTTTTTTTTTTTTGGACCGCAGCGGGGAAGTCTCTCGTCAAATCCAGCCATTTACCCTCCGAGGAAGTGTTCTGTGACTCACCGCTCCTGGAGAAGTTCATCGGGTGGGTGATGGCGTCGTAGCGGTCGATGCTGAGCGCCACCAGGACGTAGGTGGACGAGTAGGTGACCAGCACCTGCAGGTAGCGGATGAGCTTGCAGGCCAGGTTGCCGGCGTGCCACTCCACCGTGATGCGCCACACGATGTCCGTCGGCACGCTGATCAGCCCCACCAACAGGTCTGCCAACATCCGGAAACAGGAAATGAAATCTTCAATGTAGAAGTAAGCCAAGACGGCATGAAAATTAAAAGCAAATGAAAAATTTAAAAAAAAAAATTCAATAAAATCTCTAATAGGATTTTAAAAAATTACAGCCCATCCCTGAACCCGACGACAGTCGTGAATAAAGGTCCAGTGCTGCCACCTGCGAACGGAAAGCAGCAGAGAGCACGGGTCAGCAGGCGGCAGCAGGCGACAGCAGGCGGCAGCATAAGACTGGAAACGCCCTTCCTGTCCTCCCACCGCATCCGCCGGCGTCCTCCAGCATCCTCCAGCATCCTCCAGCATCCGCCGCCCTTTGGACTGCGGTACGCGCCCGTAAGCGCCATTCAGCTGGAAGGCTTCCGACGCTTTCACGAGCCTCGCCGCCGGTCCGGGAATAAACCGCACGCGACACTTTTGGTCCGCGGTAAACGCAGCAGAGAGAGAGAGAGAGAGAGAGAGAGAGAGAGAGAGAGAGAGAGAGTACAGCGATAGCTCCTTACTCCTCTGTAGAGATATAATTGTTCCACTGTCGCGGTCGACCTTTGTCGACCTTTGACCCCTCGGCAAGAGAGGCTCGGCGCGTCCACATCTCCCAGCAGTATCGCCGTATCGCGGCAGGGTCGGCGCCCCGCTCCGGGGACCGCCGCGCTGCGTCTACCATAATAATTACCGCTTTTTTGGGGGGTGGGGGTGGGTGGGAGCGGGCGGGTACAAAAAATTAACCGCTGCTGCTTTTTTTTTCATTTTTTAAAATTTCCTTCTTGATCTGCGTTGCGGCTACTTCCAGGCGCCACTCTGCTACGGCGCGGCCACGCACCGGGCTCGGGTCACGCCACTGAATGGCGGGCCAAAGTTGGTCCGACCGGGTCAGCGCAATGCAGAATTCGTAGACGCAGGTTGGACGGTGCGACACGGAGACGGCCTCAAACGACACGGACACGGACACGACCTCGAACGCGTTGACGAGGACCGAGGCGGTGGCAAGGGCCCTGCCCTGCGTCCCTGCCAGGTGAGCCTTACCGCACTGCTGGCCGAGGCCCGTACTGCGCGTGTGAGTGTGTTTGTGTAATTGGCGATGAATTGGCCGCTGATTTCGGGTCGTCAGCATCACTTCTGCGAGTAGTTTGTTGGCCCACCCTACCCTCACATCAGCAGACAGCGAGGGCCGGTCCAGAGCCCGCTTTTCAGATGTATGGGGGACCCATTCATTTTCGCGCGCCCACGTAGTTTAGTCCAGTTTGTCCGTCGAGAACGAGAGAACGTGCCTCGTAGGAAATAAATTTCATTCAATACGACGTGCGGAATGTTCCAAGCAATGTTCATGCAATGGGGCCTCGCCAAGTGGATCACCACGAGGATTTCATCCTGGCCTCTTCTTTTCTCGCTTTTTCTCGGCAGATGGCTGGTCGCGGTGCAGAGAAACGACGGCATGGAATTAGAGAGTTGGCATGAGTGAGTCCTCATGTTACACACCCCCCGAGTGCCGTCCGGCACGAAAGTGGCCGCCAAAACCGCCGCTCCCTCTTCTGTCTCTGTCTCTGTCTCTGTCTCTGTCTCTCTCTCTCTCTCTCTCTCTCTCTCTCTCTCTCTCTCTCTCTCTCTCTCTCTCTCTCTCTCTCTCTCTCTCTCTCTCTCTCTCTCTCTCTCTTTCCGCAATTTCTTTCCCAGGCCCTTTT
Source organism: Odontothrips loti (assembly GCA_038380765.1). NCBI lineage: Eukaryota > Metazoa > Arthropoda > Insecta > Thysanoptera > Thripidae > Odontothrips > Odontothrips loti. Next base: position 11,743,204 of record CM076251.1, read on the forward strand.
TTTCCGTACCTATTTGCGGGAACCTAATCTCTTACTGTGGCTTGCCGCAACTCTGTGCGTTGCGCTCTCTCCCTCTCTTTTCCCGTCATCTGGCCTTTCTCCATGATCGACGTAAGTGCAATCGAAACGGGCACAGAAGCTAGTACGCCGAGTGATGGCTCGGTAGTAGCGCTCAGCTCCGCTCCGCCGCTGGTGGCGCTGGCTCTGCTGCTCGTAACCATCCAGACATCAGCCACCGGTCACAGCGCGATCCGGCGAGCCAACAGATGTTCCCATACGGCCCGTAAGCCACGGACTGCACTCCCGAAAATAACCTACTGCGTGCTCAGACCGAAGCGGGCTCCAACACAATATGCCGCGAGAATGTGGGCCTGACCGTCTCGACCTCATTTCATTAGCAGAAAGTCATCATCGCCAAAAAATGTGGTCAAGGTTATTCGCGGTGGACGGCGAATCGCAACGTCGGAGAGACTTCGGTCTGGTCTGCGGCTAGCGCCCGGATGGGGCCCCGGCCGCCGGCCCTGAGTCTGAGCCCCTGAGCCCCCAGGGGGGACTCCAACTCCACGCCAGCGCAGGTGTTCGCAGTAGCAATGTCAGACTTCCCTCACTCGTCCTTTTCAGGTGCAAAAGGGCTCACATACATCTCACATGGGACTCGACCGACCACAGGGGAAGGTAAAGAGGAAAACACTGGGGGGGGGGGGGGGTCGCTCAGACCTGTAGGGTGAGGGAGAGAGACGGAGGGACCGGCCAAGGGGAGGGAAAGTAAGACGTGACCTAGAGGTGACAGCGAAATGCAATCAGGCAGGCCTCCTCGCGGGGTGGAGTGTAGTAGAGGGCCTTGAGGTCTAGGCCCGACGCCCGCGTGAGACGAAAATATCACGTTAAGATCAGAGACCAGTTATGCTAACCCGGAAAAACGCAGGCATATTTTTCTTTCCCCCCCCCTTTTTTTTGTGTTGAAACCGTCACGGATGCGGGGAACATCAGAGGTGCAAGGCATGCAGCCAGAGTGTTTGAGTACACGACCCCTGTTCGACACCCACCAACGAAGAAGAAGAAGAAGAAGAAGAAGACGAAGAAGACCGCCCCGTAGTATTCGACCGCGGCATCCTCAAAGGGGCAATGAGTGAGTCAACTCGTCGTGAGGGGAAAGTCTTTGCCCGAAAAGTAAGAGAGGGGAAAGGGGTGGGGTAATGAGGGGGTACCGCGAGAGACAGTGGCAGGGCTGGAGGGCCGGCGAACGTGTGCGGGCAACGCTCTTTCAGTATGACGTTCGGCGAGAAGGGAGGGCGAAAAAAATAATACCGCCTTGCCGCGCGTCCCTGCCCTCCAGGACATGGCAATAACGTCCAGTAGGACCCTCCCGTCATCATCATCAAGCTGCCTGAAACAAACGGGGGGGGGGGGGGATCCGAATGAAGTGCGTCGGTTCGGCTCCTGCGGCCGCAAATGAACCACCCGTCCCGCTTCGTGACGCACGCGAAGCGCCCCCGCGAGGTAGGCAAACCGTGGTGCCTAAGCAGCCGCGCGGTTGCCGTGCCGGGCTGTGATTAGTCGCGGCGGGCTTTGCAGTGAAATTTCCGCCGCGCGAAGCCCGGAGAAGCACCAATGCTGGCCGCGCGGCAGGTCCGCCGGCACCGCTGCTATGCTCACTCGGTCCCCGCGCTGCTCCCCTAATAAGACGCTTTCCGCGACTCCTGAATGCCGCACCCTTTCGTTATTTGAGTTTAGAAAATGTTTTGCCGGCGGTGGAAAAGCCAACCGGCGCGCTTCCTCCGCCGCTTCCGCGAAGCAGAGTGAGGACTCGGAGCGCGCGTCGCAATGAAAATACCGTCGGCGCAGATTTCCTGCTAGCGCATACAACGAGCGAACACGCGTTTTATTTGTGCTTTTTTTTTCTCGCAGTCGGGCGGCGTCCCGCCCCAGTCCCCTATCAGCCTCGTGAATATGCAGAAAGCGGTGGGCGGCCGACGGCGCCGGCGCCTGTCTTTGGAACACCGGCCGGCCGCGGCGCACCGCTTTAAACTTCGGCCCGCGTTTGATTAGGGGCCTTGGCTGTGTGCTACAGGCCGGACCGGAGCACCCGGAGCCACCACCCGGAGCCACCACCCGGAGCCACCACCCGGAGCCACCACCCGGAGCCACCACCCGGAGCCACCACCCGGAGCCACCACCCGGAGCCACCACCCGGAGCCACCATCCGGAGCCACCATCCGGAGCCACCACCCGGAGCCACCACCCGGAGCCACCACCCGGAGCCACCACCCGGAGCCACCACCCGGAGCCACCACCCGGAGCCACCACCCGGAGCCACCACCCGGAGCCGCCACCCGGAGCCACCACCCGGAGCACCCAGAGCTACCCGGAGCCCCTACAGCTCTTTCTCCCTACCACACTGACGGCCACACCGCGATCGTCTGTCCAACCCGTCTGTCCAACCCTCCTGTTTTTTTTAAAAATACTTTTTTTAAAAGAAAGAAAGCGGCTAAAACAGTGTTTTTCTTTTAATTTTGGAAAATTGTTGTACATGTTTTTTTGGAGTTATTCGGCACATAGAGAGCCCCATTCTGTGCTGCGTGAACACATTTAGGGTGCGCTGTTCGGGGGGCGTCCTCCCCCCCCCCCTGTCCCCGCTCGCCGGCTGTTAGCATGTAAGCCCGCACCTATTTATCGCTTTTACCCTGAGGATGAAGCGGACAAGGGTGGAAAGGGTGGCCCATTCTACCCTGGCTGATAACACCAAATGGAAGCAGGGGGAGGGGTGCTGGCCGGAAAACACTCTCGTGAGAGGGCAGTGTTTCCCCCCCCCCCCCCCTTCGGTGACCCGGAGAACCGCTGTCCCGCTCATCGCGTTTGATTCGCACGTGTGGGGCAGCAGCCGCCGCCCATACCGCGCCGCGCCGCCAGACCGCGAGTGCAAACTTTTTGCATTGCGGGATCGGCAGTTCGCTCCACTCCGCGCGAGCCGCATCAAGCTGGCGCCAAGCGTACGCGGGTGATTATGGGATGACGTGCCTGAAACTTCCGTCCGCACTCCGCAGCAGCCCGGCCGGGGCTGGGCTAATTACTCTCGTCCTGCCCCCGCCGCCCCGCCTGGAGTTAGGACGGTGTGTAGCGGCAAAGAAACTATAAGTGTGGAGACGAATGTTGTCGCACGCACTCAAACGCCCCCATCCCCGCCCCCACGGAGCCCACAGCCCCCCCCCCCCCCGTTTCATGCAACCGCAAGATTTATGATACCCTCGGTACTTTCCTTTTTTTTTTTTTTTTTTTTTCTAGACAAGGAAACCGATGATCATGTGCTCCTTCGGGAGGCGATCACAGCCCCCGAAGGAAACAGAATGGATACTGACCGGCGATGGCGAGCTGCATGATGAAGAAGTTCATGCGGGACTTGCGGTGCTTGTTGAAGGCCAGGGCCAGCAGCACGGCCGAGTTGCCCATGACGATGAGCACGAACAGCGCCCACAGCACCGCGAACTGCGCCGTCTGCGGGACAAAACGGGAGGCGGGTCAACACAGCGGGAGGGCTAGGGCTCCAAGGCCACATTTTCGATTCCATATATCAAAGTCGCTTGATGGATTCGACGACGGACAAGACAAAAACAAATGCAATTTCAAAACCTGGGCCTAGGACGTTCTCCTTGTTTTTCAGTAAAAAAAAGTTCGTCTTTAATTTGTACAGTAGAACTACCTCCACCCCCAACCCGCACCCACCCAAAAAAAAAAAAAAAATTATCAAAGAAGAATTTTGAAGTCGAAGTTTTTTCCTTTCCGACCCAACAACAGCCCGATTAGTGCCTTGGCTAAGCCGTCGCGTATCTCATTCGGCTCGGCTCGGCTCGGCTCGGCTCCTCCCCCGCATGTCGTCTCCTGGGCTTTGTAGGGACGGCGCCCTCTCTGCCTCCCCCCAGCGGAGCAGCGCAGCGCACAGCCCCCCCAGCTTCATTCCGGAAAGAGGCCTTGCAGCGCCACTTTGCGCCGCTTTCCGGCATTTCTGGTCGCCCCCGCCGCCCTCCACCCCCCACCCCTTCTCGATTTCTTCCCCTAATTCCAGAGGCCGCTCGGCGCCCCCCCCGGCCTGCGCCGGCCTCCTCTCCGCCCCGAGCGCGCTGCGGGCTGCACTGCTTTCCATCGTAATTGGATGAATATGGGGGAATGCAATGGGTGGAGAGGGGTTCGGAGTCGCGAAGGGGTAAAGGAATGTTTACCGATGGTGGGGAGGAGGCGGGGGCGGGCAGGGGCCGCCGAGCCCGGCCGGCGCCAAGCAGGGCGCGGCCTTTGTGCCGGAGGACGGCCGACACCTGAGGACCGCTTCAGCGCCGCCCTGGCTGCTCGGGCGGGAAGCCAGGAGGCCGGGGCCGGTAGGGGGATGCTGGTGGCAAAGTAATTAATGCACGCTCCGCACGCTCTGCACGCTACCGGTCCGAGGGCAAAACTATCACGCCTGTGGGAGTAGCTGTATGGCACCGGCGCAGAGTCCGGGGGCGACACCGTCATGCCAGCGGCCCACGCAGTCATCCCCCAGTGCAGGGCTGTAAATCACGATGGAAAAACGATCACATGCAGGTAAAAAAAAAACACACACTTGTTTCAAAAGTTACTATTTTATCCTTCTAATTTGCAATTCTTTAGATGGTGTGATTTTTTTTTTTACTTGTCACGATTTTTTTACACTGTAAATTTCTTTTTCGTTGTGTTTTTCCACTGTGTTTTTTTTTCATTGTGATTTTTTTTTACCTGCATCCAGGCCCTACCAGCGACGTGCAAAAATTGAACATGTCTTTTTTGTTCCACCCATGTCCTATCCGTTGTCCTCGGACACGCTGCCATTTGACACTGTGAAAAAAAAAAATCTGGATGGAGCGGTCGTCAATGGGGGGGAGGGGTCTGTGGACGAGGAGCGCTCCTGGCAGAACAGATTCCCGGGGGAACTCCCTTGGGCTGGGCAAGCGAAAGTGGCCGGCTGGCTCCCGTGGGACTCTATTAGTGCAGCCCGGCGCAGCCCGCCCGCAGCCCGCCCGCGGGTGTGCGGAGGGGAGCCGGCGGCCGAGATGGAGATGACAGGGACGGTGGCGCCGGGGATGGACGGGCAGATTTAGACTCTCCCGCAGCCGCGCAGTCACTGCGGTGAGTGCCGGCGCGGCGCGCCGACAGCTGTTGTTTTTTGCGGCCCCGGCCCCGGCCCCCCGCACCGACGCCCTTTGCGGGACTACTTGAGGTCGCAATGAGGAGAATCCGTCGCAAGCCAACCTCCCTGCTGGAGGAAAAAAAAATAATAAAAAAAAAACTATAGAGCGACACTCAAAGGAAAGGCGCGAGTCGTCCTGCTGACGCTATGCGGTGCGGGCTGTCTCTTACCCCTATCAGTCACCGCCCCCGCCCGCCCCCACCCCGCCCCCAAGCCCACGCAGTGGTTTCAAGTTTTGAACGCATAGTTTCCTCGAGTTCCGTCATGCATAGAGCGGCGTCCGCTCATGGCCGCCGCCTATGGCCGCCCCCCCATCGTTGGCGGGGTGCACATCGGACAAGTTTCAAGGGTAGCAATCAGGAAGTCGACGCCGGCCGACGCCGACGCCGTCCCGCCACCGTCCGCACCGCGCAAAAACGCGACCCTCCCCCCCTCTCTCTCTCTCTCTCTCTCTCTGTCTCTCTCTCTCTCTCTCTCTCTCTCTCTCTCTCTCTCTCTCTCTCTCTCTCTCTCTCTCTCTCCCCCCCCCCCCCCCTTCCCCTTCTCTCAGCCGCCCATCTCGTCCAAGAATATAATTCCCGACGAATTTCAAGTCGCTTTTTCTTGAGTGGGCGGCGGTATACAGGACTCTGCACTTGGGCTGAACCGGACCGGATACCAGGACCAGGCTCTTCCAGGAGGCGATTCGTCATCTGCTGAGGGATGGCACGTCGCGCTGGCATGCCATGCCGGCTGGGGAGGGAGAGAGAGAGTAATAGATTGGGGGGGGGGGGGGGCTCGTCTTTGGTATTTTTGATTGATTTCATTGCTGTAAGAGCTTTGTAGCCAAAGGGCGGAGAGGGAAAGAAGAGAGGCGGATGACACAAGCCTACTGCACCCGATGAAATCATTTTAAAAAAAAGTATTTCCTTCCCGCGAAATGACTGGAAAATTTCACTACACAATTCTGGAATTTGCGCACTGTACAACAAAGAGTGTCGAATCAACGGCGGGGACCTACTTGTGCTTCCTGCGGAGTGCGAGGGAAAAGTCAGAACACCTACGCGGTGCTCGCCAACGACCCCCGGGGCCATCCGGGACCGTCCGGGGCTGCTGGGGTCGGAGCCGCAGGCCGCCGCAGCCGCCGCAGCCGCCGCAGCCGCTTAGCGGCGGCACACGGCGAGTTTCGCGTCAAGGATTTTATTGTGCCGACGTCCATCATAATGCTGAAACACGGCCGTTGTGTCTCCCGTAAATCTCCCCGATCCTCGCCCCGCCCCCACCACGCAGTTGTGCTGGTGATTCTACCCCCCCCCCCCACCCCTGCACTCGTTCTCTCCGCAGCGGAAGTGCCCCCTCTCCCCCACCTCCCTCCCCTCCAGCCCTCTGCCCTCTAAATATGATGTGTGCAGGGTAAAGGAGCGGAGAGGATCCAGAGAAAAGGCCCCTACCAGCCATAGCCAGCCCCCCCGCGATGCAGATACGTAGATGGGGGCGAAATTATGTTTTCTGAGAAGGAGAGAGAGCGAGAGAGAGAGAGAGATGGGGCCAGTGGTGGGGGGAGCAAAGGATAGAAACAAGGAGGGCAAATCCCCGCAGGACACTCGAGCGAGCATGGCAGTATATCTGACCGTGAATGTTACTCTGCTAAAATTATTATGCGCTGCGGCGAACGGCGAACAAGTCCCGAGAAGTGAAGAGGAAATTGGGAGGGGGAGGGGGGGGGGGGAGGAGAGAGGAGGAGGGAGAGGAGAGGGGTGGGGGTATATGGCTTGGCCCAGCGAGGGCAGCCCGGCCGTGCCCAGCGCAGCCTCGGCCTACGCAGCACGGGGCCTCGGGTTAGTCTGGGCCGGATAAGGCAGCCAGCGCTGGCTTCTTGCGGGGCTTCGGCTCTTATTGAATCCTGCTTGTTTGCAAGATGCCGAAACAAAGCGACTTTACTTGTGGCGGGCGGACTCGGCCTCGGAGCCTTGGTTTGGCATGGCCGTCCAAGGTGATTGATAGCGGCCGCTAGGTAGCGGACAACGGCCGCTAATCGGCAGCCGGCTACGCGCGCCGCTGTTCCGCTACTGTTGTTGGTGTGCGTTACGGCTTAATTAGTTCCATTAGCTGCGCGCCGTAAAAGGAGATGTGCTCGCGTCGTCAGCAGCCCGGCTCTGCTGTGAGCGCTGTGAGCGCTGTGAGCGCTGTGAGCGCTGTGAGCGCTGTGAGCGCTGTGAGCGCTGTGAGCGCTGTGAGCACTCCGTGTACAGAAGGCCCGCTCGTAAATGACGGAAAGGTCAAACGCTAAGATAAAATAAAATCGACTGAGAAAATCAATACCACAAACAGTTGTCGTTTTGGTCTCATCGAGACATCGAGATTTTTTTACAAGTACTGAGGGTACGTTTTCCGTAATTTATGGATGAACCCTTGCGCACCCTGGTCCGCCCTCACTCCTGCGCCAGCAGCAGCAGCAGCAGCAGCAGCGCCGGTCGCTCCGCTCTCCATCTCTCCCTCTCTCCCGCTCTCCACATCTCCCTCTCTCCCTCTACCCATGTCATTTCACGGTCTCTGACGCACGCACTCTTAACCCTCCACTCTGTCCGCCCAACCGTCCTGGCCAGACCACCGAGAGCTGCCGCTTAGGCACCTGGTCAACGTGTGTGTGTGTGTGAGAGAGAGATGTGATGAGTGTGGCGTGTGCGTGTGCGTGCGTGTGTGTGTGCCCAGTGACCACGATGACCACAACGGCCAGCAGCCAGCACACACCGTTTGGGACGACGGCAGAGGTAAGAGTCCGGAGTCCACTGCCTCGGGGACGCCGCCATGCCGCCGCTACCCACCTAACTACTACAACTCACTTTCAGCAAAATAAAAATAAAATACTGACAAAGGTTGCTGTCCTGGTCGACTTGACGGAAACTCGACCAGTATGACCAATTGTCTGTTAAAAGAAATTGATGTAAATAATTATATCATTCCGTCTTTGAAAAAAAATTCTCGCGTGAGAGCGGGCTCCTCAGTTATCATTGAAATATGAAAATGTTGTCAGTGAGTGTGCACGTGTTGTGCATGGCACGTTCTGCGCCACACCATGTGTGTGTGTGTGTGTGTGTGTGTGTGTGTGTGTGTGTGTGTGTGTGTGTGTGCCCTGACCCGGAATGACAGACGGACGCATGCAAATAAGAAATAACGAATGCCATCTGTTCGGTGGGGGAGCCCCACCCGAGGGGGACCCAAGGGGGACCCAAGGGGGACCCAAGGGGGGAACCTTTCGGCAACTCCTCTGTAAGCCTTCGGGAACCCTCGTGAACTCTTCGGGAACCCTTCGGGAGCCCGCTGACCGCGATGTCCGCGCAGGGGTTCGACCACACACATGCCAGTAGGAGGGGGAGGGAGGAAGGGTTGCACCCATACCCAAGGAATGCGCCGTATAGCGCCTTCGTAGGACACAGGAAAGGGGTCGGGGGGTGGGGGGGATATCACATCACAGAAAGGAGAAAGGGAGCGATATAGAAGACGCATCGCCGCTCCGTCTGCACCTCGTTCCCTGCCTCCTGCTATGCACTCCCGTAAAAATTGTTTTCTCTCTTGTTTCTCCCTCCCTTTGTCACCGATTTTTCAAAATTCCAGGCGTGTCGTGCAATGGGCGGGAAGGCATGCTCTGCAGTGGTGGGGCTGCACACTGAGAAAAAATTTTGGCTCTGGGCAAAGGACGTTTAGTCCCCAGGCCGAAAGTCTAGGAACGCCCTAAACGATTAGCGCCAGGCACTAAACGATTAACGCCTGTGTCTTGAGTTTTGCTCCCGTGTCTATAGAGTTTAGACCTACGGATTAAACGTTTTAGATGTAGGGTCCAGGTGGAACGCACAAAACTACCCTTTGGTCCAGGAGCCAAAGATTTTTCTCAGTGTGGGGGCCGCCGGGAGGCGCCCGCTGAACTTTCAATATGCGTCGTGGCCACGCGAGGCTGCGAAGCTCCTTGGTCCCAGGGGCAGCGGGGTGTGTGGGGTGGGGTGTGGGGTGGGGTGTGGGGGGTGGTGTGGGGTCTGAGGGTCCGGCCCGTGCCCCGTCGTGACAGAGGACCGGGCCAGGCGGCGGGCGGGGCGGCGAGAAGGAATTCAAAAAGACACGTGTCGCGTTGTGCCGCTATGCGTTTCTGAGAGAGGGAAAAGGGTGGTAGAAGGGCGGGGTACAAGCGAACGAAATGTGTGTGTGTGTGTGTGCGCGCGCGCTCTGAAAGGGTCCTGAATAAAGACGCACAGCTTGGACAGCTTTCGGGTGTTTTTTTTTTAGGGTTGTGTCGCAACCAGTAGCGCCGCCCTTGGTGGTTGTTGCATATGTTACATACTGGACTGGCCGATTCAAAGGAGTCCATTTCCCCGCCCCGATGACATTCTTGTCAGTATTACCCCCGGCTTGTATGCAGACAGAGAAAAAAGATCAGTGGTCACAACTAATTTTTACTCGTTCTTTGCTTACTACTACTACTGCTACGACGTAGAAGCTAAAAAGAACAAGTGTTGCACTCGCCTTGTCCGTTAAGACCCCCTTTCAAATGAAAAGTTTTGAGTTTTTGTGGTGAAATCAAATGATGAAAAGTTTTGATTTTTTTAAAGTGATGAGATGAGCTCGTTACACTCATGCACTATTGGTCGAATTTGTTTTTTCGCGGTTTTCATCTTTTCTCTATTAATTGGTAGAAATCGTTTCATTTCAATAATTTGTCTGAAAATTAACTTAGAAATTAGTTGCGACCATTAATCGTTTATCTCAATGTGGGGGTTGAACGTGTCGCGCTGTTAGCCTGTCCTCGCATGACCCCGCGGCCGCGGCCTCGCTTCCCGGAACTCCGGGGCCATCGCGGGCCGACACCGGCCGGGGCCGGGGGGCCCCATCCAAGGCTAATGGACCCATTATAGGAAACTGATTAGGGACGGGCCATTGAGCCGCCGGCCTGTAGAGCGGACCGCAGCCCCAACACCAGCGACAGTTAGTACCGCTGCCGGAGACCACTCGGCCAGCGAGTTGGAGTGGAGTCGCCCCGGCCCGCCCCCGAGCCGCCTCCGGCCCGCCTCCGGCCCGCCCCCGGCCCGCCCCCGGCCGCCAACGCCACGCCACGCCCTTCCTGCGCTGTACGAGAAAAAAAAGTTTTTCCAGACCTGCCGATCCGAGACGTCACTGAAAATCCAAGTGTGCTGCATGCTGGCAGTAGCAGTGAGATGAAACCTCACTGAATAACTTGTCTGCCGTGCACACCTGTCGAGAGAAGGTACAGGTGGAGTGTGGACCGCGGTTCAGCGTACTGCTCTGTGGAGCCCCTGGGGACATGGCGTGCTTGTCGCGCGTAGAGTTACTAGCCCCGTCTCCAGACCCGCGCGCTTCCCCAGACCCGCTTGCAGCCCCGCCTCCAGACCCCGCACTGCTTCCAGACCCGAACACACGAACGCCTGCCAGGGCCGATCCGTTAGAGCCGCCTCATGGACACCTCATCCACATCCCGCGACTCATGACTTATTCACGTGTTTGTCCGCGGTGAGAGATATTTCCATGACTAGTGTGCATGTGCCTTCACGCGCGCTGCAGGAAATAAAGCAAACGAGAAATGTGTGTGTGAGGGAGTTGAGAGGAGGGGGGGTAAATATCTGTATACACAGAGGGGGGGGAGAGAGAGAGAGAGAGAGAGAGAGAGAGAGAGAGAGAGAGAGAGAGAGAGAGAGAGAGAGAGAGAGAGAGAGAGAGAGAGAGAGAGAGAGAGAGAGAGAGAGAGAGAGGGGGGGGGGGGGTTGGCAGCGACATCTGGCGCGTGATGATGGGTCGCCAATTAATTCCCAATTAATTAACACGACGACGAAGTCGAGGCACAGTGACTCGGCGCCGGCCCATGCCGAGGGTGGAAGGGACGCGTCACCGAGGGGCACAATGGGGACAGGGCGATAAGGAGAGAGAGGTACAGAGAGAGAGAGAGAGAGAGAGAGAGAGAGGGGGGGGGAGGGGTGTGCAGTGCACCGCCAAACAGCGGACCTGGCCGGAACTGGGCCGGGGTGGATCTGATTTCGACATCGACGCCGTGACACCGCCGTAGTCGAGGGACGTCAGCGAGTAAGAGGGAGCAAAAGAAAGAGAGAGGGAAAGAAGAAAAGAGATAGAGAGAAAAAGAGGAGAGGCAACACGTCTGGTCGACAAGAGATTGAGAGAGACAAAAGATACGAAGTGCAAGGGACAAGAGGGAGCTGGAGGCTCAACAGGCACCGCGTCCTGGCCCGAGGCTGACAACTACACACATACCGTTGCCGCAGACACACCTTCTCCTCTCTCTCTCTCTCTCTCTCTCTCTCTCTCTCTCTCTCTCTCTCTCTCTCTCTCTCTCTCTCTCTCTCTGTCTCCCTTTCCAGGGTAAAGACGACGTAGTCCCGCATAATCGCCGTCATGTCCCTACAGTCATGTGTGCCGCGCGGTAGTCGAGGTAGATTGGGACGAAGACAGACAGACAGACAGACGACAGACAGATAGACAGACGGGGGTATAAGGGTGCCAATTAGCGGCGCTGCTGGCACTGCCATCTCCATGCACTCGAGGGCCGGGGCCAGCAGGCGGTGCCGCGCTGCCCAAACGGAGCGGAGCGGTGCCTTGGTCCTCCAGTCACAGCAAAAACCAGAAACTACGAGAAGGACGGAGGACTGGGACCGGAATAAACAACTGTGCTGGACGATGTCCGACAAGTGACACAAGTGACACATGCACATGACAGTGACACGCTCTCGGAAGAAAAAAAAAATGGTCTCGATATTTCCGACCCGAATACTGGGAACCCCGGGACAACTTTGCCGTTGTCGTTGTCGATGTGCCTATAGCCGCCTGGTTTGGGCCGGGCACCGATATGGCGGTGTGCTGCTGAGCAGGGCGGGCAGGGCGGGCAGGGCGGGCAGGGCGGGCTGTGTGTTCTTTGGTATGGCGCTCTCTCGTTGTCAGTCACGTGTGAGTGAGGTACTCAAGGGCGAAGGCCGGGGGAGGGGCGCCGAGGGGAAGGGGGCTCTGCGGGGGGCCGCCAGGCCACACCCACCCGATCTACGCTACGCACCACCGGCTTGGGGAAGGTCAGGCCGCCCACGGCACGGTCTACACTCGCAGAATAGCAAGTGATTTCGGCAAAGCAAACTCCCGCGCGCGGTTCAGGGACGTATCGAATACGTTTGCGCACCGCGGCCCGCCTGCGATACCCAATTTCTGACGAGAGGCCGCGTAGCAGCCCGAGGCAGAGAGAGAGAGAGAGAGGGCCGGTTATTGCGGGCTACTTTCTAATTTATTCAGTTATTTTTAATTTAAAAGTTGACTGGTGTGGGACACGTTTTTACGTGATTTCACCTTGGGGCTGCTCGGTTCCACAGCTGACTGGAATAATTATGGCACGTAAATTACGACGCAGACTGAGAGGCTTCGCCGCTGGCGTGTGCAGCGTGTGTAGTGTGTAGGCTCAGCGCAGCGGAGCAGCGGAGCAGCGGAGCGCCTGGGAGGTAGGCTCTCGGCGGGGCCGCCGCGCACCCGTGTCGTGCGGGTCTGCCTATGCCTCCGACCGCAGGCGCCCGCAGGGGTCCGTTAGCCGTCAGCACCGATACCAGGCCAATGGTGACCGAGACAATACTGAAGGGCGAGGCCAAATGAGAAATCGGCCGCGTTCCTGCAAGGTCGTTTCCAATTCGTGAAGAAAGAGAGAGAGAGAGAAAAAAATAAGTGAATCGGCTGCTGCGGGGAACTTTTCGTTTCGCTCCTCGTTTTCATCAAGGAGGAGGCCTTTTTCACGCATCGATAACCGCGACGGAACGAGCGCCTCGTCGGAGAGAGAGACAGAAGGGGAAAAGAGAGACAGAGATAGAGACTGACCTGGAAGAAGTAGAACGAGTTGAGGTCCGGGATGGTGTCGTTGGCGAAGCTGTGGTTGGCGGCCAGATACGAGTCGTTGGCGAGGAGGCTGTCGTTGGCGGCGCCGTCGGAGTGCAGCGCCACCCACACGGCGGACAGGGTGACGTCCGGGGCCGCGGGGGAGGCCGGCAAGGGCGTCATCGTGGACAGCGCCTCCGGCAGGTCCGGCGGCAGGGCGTGCAGCGGCCAGCTCATGGCGCTGTGGGCAGCAAGATTTAACTCATGTCACCGGATGCACTTCTATAATTTTTTTTTTTTTTGGAGGGGACGGGATTGGGAATGTACCGACAAAGTGTCTGGAAAACTTTGCGCCCCAATTTTTCGGTATTTTTCGAAACTTCCAATTTGGTCTGAAGAGAATCAGTCCCTCCCTCTGAATCAGGTGACAAATTGCACCGAGTCAGGGGCAGACGAGAAGAGAGCACGATTTAATCGCTAATAGTGCTCTTGTTCAGCTAACTGGGACGATTCCAGACGAGAATTTTTTTAATGGCCTCAGTCTGGGAACCTCAATTCGGTACAAGTAGGGGGTTGGTATGTCATCGCCGGGACCGAGAAGACGGGGCCCCGGCTGGCTACAAATCGTCGAATCTAATTTAAAATTAATTCCTCTCAGCTGTCGGGGCTGAAGGAGGGGGCGGAGGGAGGATACTGAGGGACCCAAGGAGTCCTGGGTAGGCGCCACGGCGAAGGGGCCACAGCCCCCATGGAGCTGACTGCCGCCACGCAGTCTGCGGCGCACTCGATCGGAAACCCTCATCATCGAATTCACTTGCAGTCCGCTTCATACGCAGCCCGATTCATGACCAGAAACTGCGAAACGACATAATTCTTAGCACAGACGCTCATCGTTTGGTGCGTGGTGCGTTCGCTCTGACTTTCGGCTGGGGACTAAACGTTGCCCAGCGCTAAAAAAAAAATAATCTCAGGGCAGCAGTGTTGGGCGATTGATTTTTTGCGTAACGTTATTCATGGGCATGGGCAGGCCGGTGCAGACTGCGGTGACAGGACGAGAGCCAGCTGAGCCGTGGCGAGGCATGGCATGGCATGGCCCTGCCGCCGGCTGCCCCTGACTTTGACTGATGCCTCTGTTAAAGTTACAGAGCCCAGAGTCTAGCCGGGGCGGGGCGGGCCGGGCACAGCAGGGCACAGTCTGTGTGCACCGCAGCACCGCAAGCCGCAGGCCCCAGGCCGCATAGGCCAGGCCACAGGGCGCCGCCTGCAAGTTGTCGCCTTCGCAAGAATGCACCCAAGGGAACCATGGATCAAGTCAAAATTACTTGTTCAGCCCCCACCGGGGGTTTTCAGGAATTTTCAGGATTGGTGTGCCCCTCGAATGTTACGGCTCGGAGCGGGGTGTGGTGGGGCGGGGAAGGACGGCCCATAGGGATGCCGGGCGGACGCAGCACTTGTTGCCGTGCGGCACCCCCAGCACCCCCAGCACCCCCAGCACCACCATAGCACCCCCAGCACCACCAGCACCACCAGCGCCCCAAGCACCCCAAGCACCCCCAGCACCCCTAGCACCCCTAGCACCCCCAGCACCCCCAGAACCCCCAGCACCCCAGCACCCCCAGCACCCCCAGCACCCCCAGCACCCCCAGCACCCCAGCACCTCCAGCACCCCCAGAACCTCCAGCACCCCCAGCACCCTCAGCACCCCTGCCCGCCGCTCCGCTACTCCACGACGGCGGGCCCGCCCACGTGACATGAGGCGGGTAGGGTTTCGTGTCGTCGGGAACGTGATCACAGAGGTCAGGGACCGTCAGGGACCTCCGTCTCGGCCGCGCCGGGCTCCGGCTGCTCCCCGAAGAACGGGCCCCGCACTTGCGCTTGCACTACGCGCTTGCCTGCTTGGCAGCCTTCTTTGAGCGGCGCGAGGGCGAAACGTTATGCTCGTGAAAATATGGCGGGAGATTTGAGGGACTCATGGTGCTCGTGTCACGATAACGTCCAGTGACAGCACAGCTTAGCCTCGACTGACGGTGCGGGCGAGGGGTGAGGGGGAGGGGAGAGGAGGAGGGGCACAGCCTCGCTAGGAATTGTGGGATAAAAGAGGCTGCCAGAGGAGTGAGGTTTTTAGGGAGAACCATCAACAACAGCACCAACACGCCAGACCAGATTCCGGCTGTGACTTGAAGATGGCGGCGGGGCGGAGGCGGTGGCAGACCAAGAGGAGAGAGAGAGAGAGAGAGAGAGAGAGAGAGAGAGAGAGAGAGAGAGAGAGAGAGAGAGAGAGAGAGAGAGAGAGAGAGAGAGAGAGAGAGAGAGAGAGAGAGAGAGAGAGAGAGAGAGAGAGAGGGCCACCTCACAATCAGAGCCCCTTCCGGCAGCCCGGGCATCTGGCCGTTCCACGAGGGAATGCCAATTCAGTTTGACACCTCAAGTGAATCTGGACGCTCCGGGGGCGGCTGGCGGCCGACTGCCGCTGTCAGACCGTCGTCCGGAGAGTCAGAAAATAATCTTCCGACTGGCGCAGTGGAGATAAGGGGTTGGCTCCCGGTTCACTTTCCGTCTCCTACCTACGGGTTAATGCAGGTCCGCTTGCCTCGACATTCCTTTCTCGACCCTCTCTCTCTCTACCGCCCTGGCTGTCTCTCTCCCTCTCTATTACGGCGCCCGGGGTCGTTTGAAGGTCCTCAAGGGTCGGTAACGCGAGACACCGCCGTCCGCCCCCGCCCCCACCGCAGTCCTCCCCGGCCCCCTCCACCGGCTATCGCCTGGTCTGGCTTGTTTGGTACAGGTGAGCGCAAGGCCTCACGCAGACGCGTGACCGCAACGTGCCTCTGACGGCGGCCTCTGACGGCGGCCTCTGATGGCGGCCTCTGACGGCGGCCTCTGACTGCGGTCTCTGACGGCGGCCTCTGACGGCGGCCTCTGACTGCGGTCTCTGACGGCGGCCTCTGACGGCGGTCTCTGACGGCGGCTTGTGACTGCGGCCTCTGACGGCGGCCTCTGACGGCGGCCTCTGACGGCGGCCTCTGACGGCGGCCTCTGACGGCGGCCACTGACGGTGGCTTGCTCTGACGGGCTTCCGAGACGCCTCGACGGCCTCCGTATGGACTCGGCGGCACGGCGGCGCGATGAATGCCTAACATTTGTCGTCGTTGTCGCAGGAGGAGATTTAGGTTACTGCCGCTGCCGCCTCTGCCGCGTGATTTGTCCGGAACCACTTTGGATGCGCCGCCGGCGGGCCGCCCAGCCCGGCCTAGCCTCTCCGCGGGGCTTAGAGCCTAAATGGGCCTGGCAGGCAGTGTGTGCGTCCGGGACCAGCCCGGACAGCCGAGCCGCTATCGCATTCATCTCGCAGGGCTGCGAATCGCAACGCAAATGCGACAGAATGGGGTTGGGGGGGGGGGGGGGGGGGCAATTCCGCCGCCGACACCACGATCGCCTGTTCCCCTGCGTACCTCAGTCATTGCATTTTTTTAATTTAATTTTTTATTTTTAGAAAGATCAAAACAAGTATTGTCTAATCTTTCTGGAAATATTTTGATGGTCATCGAGTGTCTAAGGTAGGACAAACGGTGGCTGCACCAAGAACGCAAGAGTTGGGTATCGCACTTGTCCGACCGCGGAGAACCTGGGCATGGTGGTGCGCACAGCGAGGATGTTCAAGTACGTCTGCACCCTCGTGGACTAACGGACACGAATTCGAGAAAACGTCTGCCCGCCGTGAGAACAGAGTTGTTTCCTTCCGCTTTCGGCACGGGCCGTGTGCGGCACCCGGCAGAGGGTGCGGCGCGGTGCAAGTTTGGGACAACTTCCGTCCCTCTGAATGAGGCGGCGGGCCGACCGGGCGTTCCCCCACGCCAACTCTTGGCGTGGGCGTGATTACAGCTCCGCCGCGCTCCACTCGACTCGTGTTCTCTCTCTCCAATTTCGCCTGCTTTGCTGTATATATATATATATATATATATATATATATATATATATATATATATATATATATATATATATACCAGGTGTATCATTGGCCCCGGGCAGTTTCGGTTTTAGGCAGTCCCGCAACGCACTATCTCCGTCTCTTTCTGTCTCACGCCTCTGGCCGAGCCAGAAAGAGACGGAGATAGTGTGTTGCGGGACTGCCTAAAACCGATATATATATATATATATATATATATACACACTGTCACGGACACGCGACGTGGTCTCCGGACGAGCATGACATATTCCGTCTCGATTTTTCTTTAGCAGAAGCTATGGGAGTAGCCCGGTCAGTCCGCCTGAGTAGTCCAAAAAGTAAGCAGGCGACCCGGATCACAACACGCCCGCACCGTGTCGTATATGCTGTCCCTGCCGAAACTATCCACCTGCACTCTGGCACTCCCAAACTCCAGCGGAATGGCATGTCTCCCCCCTCCCCCTCCCCCCCCCCTACCCTCCATGAGCATCGATATGGTCCTGCTGCAGTCTCTCTCTCTCTCTCTCTCTCTCTCTCTCTCTCTCTCTCTCTCTCTCTCTCTCTCTCTCTCTCTCTCTCTCTCTCTCTCTCTCTCTCTCTCTCTCTCTCTCTCTCTCTCTCTCTCTCTCTCTCTCTCTCTCTCTCTGCCTCCGTCTCACTTTCCGAACAGTTCCGCTCGGGCTCGTCTCCTCAATAGGGGAGTCCCTTCGGTTCCGTTGCCAGTTCCTGTCCGCCTCCGCCGCTCCGCTGCCGCAGCGACTCGACCAGATTCTGAACGGCGCGGAGGGAACGTCCCGTTAGCAACCCGCAACTCGCCGCGCGCGCGCGCTCCGCCTGGCAAACAGAACAGGCGGTGCCAGTCTGCTACGAGACCGATTGGATACTTGCTTTGTCCGCGTACCTCCGTTACTGGAGAGACCAAGTTTTTAGGTCAATTTTCTAGCTTTGATGCGACCTTTCCGTAGGCGAATTTTCAGAAATGTGAAGAAAGCCCGAGAACAGCTCTTCCGTTCTTGGGAAACTTTTAATTCCGGACTTGTCTACAAGATCTCCCCTCCGGCCTCCACTCCACACGCATACGTTGTACTCTTTTGGGTCGCAGAGGCGCCCTTGCCAACAGCGCCGACATCCACCTTATAATTTGCTGTGGATACAGGTGTGCGGAGCCGACAGAGCCCGACGAGATTCCGAGAAAGGGAGGAAATCTCGGAGGAAATTAAATCCACGTCGTACAACGCTACTACACTTTCGCGTCAGTTGCGTGGATTCGGAAATTGATATTCAAAAGACGGTCCTCGGATTTTTTTATATTTTTTTTTTTTTTTTTTTGGGGGGGGGGGGGGTAATAAGGATGAGGTGATCCCCTCTTCAACCCCCCCCCCCAACCTTCCCCCTACTTCCTTTTCAGGTCCAATGGAGCAATAAGTGGCGCGAAAAATGAGTGACTTTTTCCAGTCCGATCACCTCGCCCCGTCATGCGCCTTCTTTGTGCCCTCCTCTCCCTCCAATCATCATTGAATCTCCCGAAAGAATAACGCCACCGTTTCGTTCACTGTTAGAAAAGGTCGTTCAAAACCATTCAAAACGTTTTTCACCACAACTTTGTCGTCCTGAAACAAAGATAACTGTTTCAATTCGTAATGACTTTTTCTGTTCGTGAACGACTAAATTCGTTTGAAAACATTTTTTATGTTTTGTTTTAAATCGAATTTAGTCGTTCACAGACGGCAAAAGTCATTTCAGAGTTCTCTGTATGGACTTTACAGTGTGTCGGCCACCTTAGAGACGACGACCCCAGACAGGTCGATTATCCCTGATTGAGTTCACCTCGAGTGGACACCGGCGGACACCGAGGCGGCGCCGGGGCGAATCCTCCGGTACGTGTCGCCTCCTCACTCTCAATCTCAAGGGCTGAGCCGCTCAGGGCCTTGGCAGGCCAAGGACGCGTCCGACAATCCCTTTTTGCGTGCCCGTTGTGAATTATCAAAATTTCCTCCACTGAATTGATTTCACATTGTCGATTGGGAAATCTCTATAGGAATCAAGGAAAGGCTTTTAAACGTAAAGGCGAATTTCCCACCGTACGTATGAAGAAAACTTTCTCCAAGTCAAAGAATAGAGGTCACGCAAGAACGGTGTCTAAGAACGGTCATAAGGAAACGATTTTCTGGGTGTCCGTCGGTTGCAGTCGCTTAAAACCTTTTGCGTGCCGCGGTGTAAAAGCAGAAAAACGAATCTAAACTGAGTTTTTCTTTGAGGCGAGCCGTCGGAGACGGCCGAATGCGGCCGTAGAGCACAGCCGGAGCATAGCGCAGCAAGCATCAGCAGCAGCAGCAGCAGCAGTGGAGCTCAGCAGAGCGAAACCCGACTCGGCGGCGGCGGCAGCGGGGGCGGCAGCGGGGGCGGCACTCCGTCAAAACGCTCTCAGAGTACACGTAGTACACGTTGCGGCGCGCTCTTTTATTGCCCGATAAACTCGCCGCGGCACAAGTGGTTCTCCTCTCGGAATAATGGCTGCAAACCAAGAGCTTTCCTTCTGTGTGTGTGTGTGGGAGGGGGGGCAGTTTTCATTTTCCGCGGTATCCACTTAGCGACAACTCCAACCGAGCACGATGCGTTGTCATTGTCTGCGGCGATTTTGATTGAGATGGGACATCTGATTCCGTTCAAAATGCGTGTCTCCAGCAAAACATCAGTTTTGGAGAACGAAAAAAAAAGTGGATCTGCGAGGAAAGTGTCGGACACGATAGATCTGTCTGGGCCCGGGTCCCTTGGGGCCTTGGGGTCTGTGGATCATAGGACCGAATGTTACCCACACAATTCTCCGAAATCATTACACAATCCTCCCAAAGCGCACGAGGGAGGAAGCCGGCTACAAAACTGCCCTCCCCCACCCCCGCCTTTTACAGACCGCCTGGGCTGCGTATTGTGAGAGACCAATCTTTGTTTTTCGTTTCTCAGTCGGCTTGTGTCGGCCGCGCCCCTTTCACCTGATGCCAGAATCAGCGGCCCCGGCTGTCGTCCCGGATGGTCCTGGTCGGCATCGGCAGGGGTCGTGTCCAGTCGTGCCGCGGCGAGCTCCACTTCGCGTCCCCCGGACACGCTGAGCGGTGCGTGTCTGTCCGCCGTCGGCTCGGCTCGGGGGTTGGGACGGGACTGGCAGGGGTGGCGGCCCCAGCCTCCGCTCTCCGCTGCCGGTGCTATCCGGCCGGCTCCGGGCTGGAGTCGAGTGCGCGCAGGACCGCCACCCGCGTCCGCCCCCGGGGCTGTCCCCACCTCCCCGCGCAGCCTCTCCGATGTACGTACCGAGGGGTGTCTGACTAGGATGGGTTGTGTACGGAGGAGTATATGTATACCTTATATTTGATAA
Organism: Odontothrips loti; assembly: GCA_038380765.1. Taxonomy (NCBI): domain Eukaryota; kingdom Metazoa; phylum Arthropoda; class Insecta; order Thysanoptera; family Thripidae; genus Odontothrips; species Odontothrips loti. The sequence goes on from CM076251.1 coordinate 11,763,553, forward strand.
AAATTTGGAAAACTGGCCGAATTTTATTTAGTTTATTTCATTTTTTAATTTTCATTATTTTTATTTTTTAATAAAAATAGGTAGGACAAATAAATGGTAGGCAAAGTGACCTACACCCGTTTTTTTCTGATGATATTTTTTGTCTTTTTGTCATATGTTTTGTCATATTTTTTTACCTTTTTCGAATTTCACTGGACCTTGTTTCTGCTTTTTCTGACTACGTTTCCCCCCATTTTCAAGACGCGAAGTCCTCCTCTACGTACGCCACAGCGGCACTGATCGCACCTCATCAAATGGCTAACTACTTTCGAAGCGCGTGGGGGAAGACAGCTTTGACACCGGCAAAACTTTAACTATCTTCCAGACTCGTTTCCGTAAAAATTTACGCAGAAATGCTACTTTGTAACTCGTTTATTTGCGCGGGTTGCCCCCCCCCCCCCCCCCCTGCTGTAGATCGCACAGCTCCTGGATAGAGGGAAGCCCAGCACGCACTCGCACCCGCCGGGTTGCCTACCCTCTGGACGACGGGCGCTTCGCTGCGCCGCTTGGCGACTCGTTGTTTTTCCCGCGGCCCCGGGATATCGTGTTGATGTGCCCAGACAATGTGACGCAACAGCCGTCGCCCGATAGCGGCCGGATCGCGTGTCGTTTGAATATGCGCCGCGCAGACAAGATATTCGGCGGGAAGGAAGGAATTGGCATGCCGCGGGAAGTGAAGTGTCTCATGTATAGCACCCGCCTCTTCCCGCTCAGCGATGCATTATGCATGCCCTTAAGAGGTCCGCGCGCCGCGACAAACGGAACAGCGCTGCCAGATTTCTCACATCTAGTGGACCTCCTCCCGGCCCCGCTGGGGGCCCTGCGGACGGAGGGGGGTAATGCCCGTGAAGAGGAGTGCGGCCGGGCGGCGACGCGTGTATCTGCGAGCGTCGCAAGAGTGCGTGTATGCGAGTGAGCGCAAAGTGCAAAAATTGAAAACAGGAAAAGGGCAAGGATTCTGGCGGTATACATGATAATTTGGTGATTGTATTCCTTGAATTCAAGAGGAAAGCATTTTTTTTTAACTTTTCGTGTCAAAAGCGACACAGAACCGCAATTTTATATTTTTTGAGAAAAGTCACAAGTTGAGTCAAAACCGAGGGGCGCACTAGTCCTGAAAATTTGTACAGTGACTGAAATACCAAATGACTGGATGTGACTGGAGAGAGAGTCTGGACGGAATTACTGAAAGAGACTGGAAAGCGAGGTTCAATATTTTCCTTCATGTTCTGCTTTGAGGACAGATGCTACAGTATAGGAAGCTTCGGGCGAATGGTATCGTGGCGTGGTAGCTGTACCGGTTGAGGCGCAGTTCGCTAACGGACTGTGCCACGGGTTCAAATCTTGCCTCCGCTTCTAAATTTTTTCGCGACGTTCAGCTCTGCTCTGTGGAGCTTGAGTGCCAGGAGCGCGCATCGCTTACCATCGTGGCTTGATAGCCGCATGGGTTAGCGGACCGCTCGGCAACCGACAGGTCCGTGGTTCAACTCTTGCCGGCCGCCTAACTTTTTCTTGTGACACAGCTTGGCGGACAGTGCCTAAAATATACTTCCGAACGTAACGTAGGTATGGCTGTCCAAGCGACCGTGCGGGCTAAGGCGCCGCCGGCACAAACCCCCGGTCCCGAGGGTCTTGGGTTCAATTCCCAAGATTCGAGGGTCCCGCCCGGGGGGCGTTCTGTGCCTCGGGAGCAATCCCGGGGGAGACTCGGGGGATGTGCAGAGCTTCTAGGGTTCGAAGCTTCTGTTTTCCTCTCTCTGAATCTGGCAGGTGCGGACATGCCGCTACTCGGTACGTAGCGAGTAGAGTACAGCGGCTTCGGCCGTGTACGAAGGGAACCTATATCCTCCAAATCTTCGCAGGGGCGGACTCCCACGATGAGTGGGGCCAAACCAGACTGCGGTTGAAGGGCACTACAGTATGATGGAGTCCCGGAGGCCGTGGTTAGCGGAGGGGGCCTCGCGCAGTAGCGCGGGCTAGGGGTTGCCGGGAGATCCGTCCGGCGCAAGCCGGGTAGCGGGTTCTAGTGCTGTGTCCCGGGGCCAACTAGCAGCCGTAAAGCACCGGTTCCCGTAAGATCACCGAAGTTGAAGGCAGGGGTCCTGGCGGAAGCCGGGACGATATAGGTTTTGTCACCAACGGTCAAACATGTCATCAGGCGTTTTTTCTCGCTGAATTTTTTTCGGAATCATTTTGGTGTCTGGTGATTGGAATGATTGGGAAGGGACTGGAAGTGACTGAATATGAGACTGTTCTGTTGGGTGTACAGTGACATGTGGCGTACCCCTCGGTCAAAACTGATGGATTGATGAGCTGTTGGCCGCTGGGGACACAGCGACACAGTGTGCACTGGTACTGCCTCTAACCCACCCGACACCACGGCATAGGTAGACCTGCCCACCCGTCCCCTTGTATTTAGCTACTTATGGTGTAGGTGTAATGGGCGCCAGGTAATGAATGAGTACACGAATGAATAAGGGGAAAACTTTTTAATGTTTAGAACAGACATTAAATTATCTCACACGTCTATGTACATATCACGAATCATGTACATATTTACATACATACAATTATTATGCACACAAATCAGCACTGCTGAAAGTTTTTAAAATTCAGTAATTACAAAACTTAAGTAACATTCGGCATAAATGGACTCCCGAGTAGTTTAATCAAAACTAGAACTTTCATAAAACCTTTAAAAAATGGCGTATTGGTACTGGTAACACAGGAGGAAGCAGAAAATATAAGAAAGTCAAGGGAGGGGAGGAACACAACCGGTTTTAGTTTAAACTACCACATATCACCAAACTATAGAGGTGCACAAATCAGAAATATTTGGACCTCAAATCAAATCCGCAAACATTCGGCCAAAGCAAATCAAATCTAGCCTGATTATATTCCAGCTCAACTCGGCCAGACAAGGAAGAGTGTGAATTAAATGCAAGCGCAACTTAATTTTACAGACAACTGCAATTAAGTTGTGCTTACTTGGAGAAAAATGCATGTTACAATTTTTTTTTAGGAATTTTCTTTCCGGCAGTAGTACATATCACATACATGTCGCTCAAAACATTTATCAGTTCTGGTTAAATGAGATGGGGTCGTTGGGAATGAGGAAGACAAGATTCATATGTCATAGAAAAGAGTCAAGTGTTGAAAGAGAAATGTTTTTACCAGTGTTAGCTTTGAACCTTTGAACTCAATAATAATAAGCTTTCATCAAACAATGTATTTCACTGGACCTAGTTGCTAAATGTCATACCACTTCATATTTGAAAACGAATTTATAACATTATCTTCATGGAGTCTATTGAGCAATAATTGGCACTTAAATCAACCAGTACACTTTAAAGTAAAACAAATCCTTTCTTTAAACTCTACCCAGACCTTTCATTCTAACAAAAGGAGTGCAGAGAGCTATTTACTTTGTAAAAACACAGTAACATGAATGCCAATAAAATAAAACTGATGAGCATGAAATAGGCCGATTGGTGTACTCATCTTTAAAGCATCTACAGAGGCAGAAAAACAAGAGATGTTCAGAGAACAACAGAATTTATACTTTTGACAACAAAACAGGAATGATATATTTCTGATGAAAATGCAGACATAAATCTCAAGGCACAAACATTTTTTGACAGATTTAAAAGTAAATGAATAGAGATAAATGCTTTGCATTTTCTTTTTTAAATTCTAGAAACTAATGAGAACACCAATATAGGCTCCCAGTTTCAAGACGTGAAAAATTCTTCAGATCACTTGCCTCTAGCAAGTATCGCACAAAAAAACAATCTCATACGATTCAGATCACAGAGGTGAATTTTCATTGAGTTGGTAGAATAAAGAAATGGTCCACAGAACAGAGACGAAAAAACAGTGTTCATACCTCAACTTTCGAATGGTGAGAAAATTGTAAAGTGAAAAAATGGAAGTATTCTAACGAATATAGCTACTGAGCAAAAGTATGTGGACCACAAGATATAGAAAATTTGGTTACCAAATAGCTGCCGTCTCATTTGTTTAGTGCAAAGCCGGGGTCCCATACAAATTCTAGCATGTGAATAGTTGATGCAGTGATAATGGTCCTTTGAATGAAATACGATTGGCAGTAACCGTTTTGGCAGCGACAAATCAACAACTGGCGATTGACCTTAACGATGATAACTCGCCGAAACTTTGACAATCGCGTATAGCGCGGTCATGTGAGGGGCCGTCCTGAAGTGATGGAACCTGGCCTTCTCGTGGCATTATCTCGGGTCAAGCACATCCTATCGGAAATACTTAAGCCCGACGACCATGAGAAACTTTTCCAGAAATTTTTCTGAGTCCAGGACAGCGATGTGGGCGGCGCGGCCGATGAGGGCGTCCGCGGTGTGGGAGCTGAACGAGTGGTGAACGTCGTAGCGCACGAAGGTCACGTCCGGGTTGTTGATGATGGGGTGCAGGATGTTCTGGACCATCTCCCGGTACGCGGTACCTGCAGCAGACAACGGTATTGTAACTCCGACTCGACTGTACCTCCCCTCCTCATTGCCTCAGGCCCTGGCCCTCACCCTGAACGGAAGAGTCCTTGACGGCGGCCTTGCACAGCTCGATACGCGCCGAGTGCAGCGGCACGTAGCGGTCCTGCGACGAGCCACAAAGCAGCACGTTCTTGAACAGGTGCAGGTTAGACACCTGGCTCAGCTTGTACATGAAGGTCTGCCGGAGGTCGGCAGCGTCCCGGCAGGACAGCTGCACGATCGAGTCCGAGCCCTTGAGCCGGGACAGCAGCCACACGCCTGGAAGCAAAAACACGTTTAAGACACCGTCCCGTCCCATGTCCCGTGGCCTTAGGGTCGGCCACCTTCACGTCCACGACGCGCATACCCATGTTGACGAGGCCGCTGCTGTTGTACAGCGTGCCGAGGTGCGGCCCCACCAGCGACAGGAACGTGTGCAGGCGGCCCAGCAGCGGCTTCATCCGCGGCTTGGCCAGCGCCGCCCGGATGATCACGTTGCCCAGCGAGTGGCCCACGAAGCTGATGCGCGCCGGGTTGAGCCCCACCGTGTCCACGTAGTACAGGATCTCCGTCACCAGCCGGTCCCCCATCGTGTCGAAGTCCGTCTGCGTGTCGCACTGCGGGACAAGAGGGGGGAAATTGTCAGCGTGAGCGCCTGCGTACTCGGGGATAGGCAAGCCCGCCAAGCTCCAGCGCGCCGCGGGCTAGCCTACCCGGCCATTCGCAGGCGCTACACCTATTCACCCAGACGAGTGCTGCTTTTTCGGCTTTAGAAAAAAAAAAAAAACTATGTGTCACATTTTTTGCTTAAACATATGTGGATAAATTTGTCATATTTGGCTTCTGTATTTTTTTTAATGCTGTCCTTCAACATAGATTTTTGATCCTGCTTACCGAGTTGCGCTCCGACATGATGAACTCCAGGTTGGACGTGGGCAGGCCCAGCTCAAGGAAGGCCTTGACGAGGCGCAGGTCGTACGAGTTGCCGCTGAGGCCGTGCACGCACACCACCAGGTGCAGGCCCGACGGCGAGTACATGCGGCACGAGTCGCTCATGTAGAAGTACGGCAGCGTCGAGGCCAGCGTCGCGAAGTCGCTGCGGAATTTGATGTGAGCGATAAGATTTGAACGCCAAATGGCATATTTATCCTCGGGGCAAACTCCCTACCTGTAGATCATGCCAGAGAAGTTCATCTGCCGCTTGAACTCCTCCTTGGCCTTGGCGAAGCTGACGATGGCCTCGTAGTCGGAGCCGGACAGGATAAGCTGTTGGTGGTCCAGGTCCTGCGCTTCGTCTTCCTGGCTTTGGGCGGCGGGGGCGGCGGCGGGCGGGTCGGCCTGCACGGCCAGCATGGTGAGCTCCGTCCTCCGGCTGGCGCTGCTGCTGGAGCTGCTGGTGCTGCTGTTGCTGGCGCTGCTGCTCGTGCTACGCAGCTTCTGGAACTTGTAGTTGCCGGACTCGATTTCCCGTTTCACCCTGGAATACACGAGAAGACGGAAGTGAGTTGGTTGCGCTCGTGTTGGACCGGGTGGGTAGCGTGAGAGGGACGCGGGCGACTTACTTGGCCTTGTGCTTGGTGGCTGGGGTGGAGGTAGGCGCCGGCGCCGGCCTCTGGGTGTCCTGGGGGTCCACGCCGCTGGTGATGGGGATGGGCCGCCGCCACGGCCGCTTGTCAATGGCCTGGCCGCGGCCGTGGCGGCCGGCCGTCGGCAAGGTGTGGTACGTCGGGGACTGTGCCTCCGGACTGGCCTGCAGTGACAGCGGCGGCGGGAACTTGTGGCGCTTGGCGGGGATGGGCCGGTCCCCCTGCCCTTGCGCGGCCAGGGCTGCCTGTCGGGCGGCGGGCCGGGGAGACAGCCGGCGCAGCAGCAGCGAGCCGGAACCGGACGACACCGAGCCGTTGCCCAGCGACAGGTTCACGGACGAGGAGGCCGTCAGCTTGGCGCGCACGCCACGCACCCCCATGGACGGGGACACCCGCTGCGACTGGCTCCGGGGAGGGGTGTCGCCATCGATGCCCGCCTTGGGGCTGCCCAAATCGCCGTTACTGCGGACGGGAGACCCCACCTCGACGGGCAGCGCGGGCGACGACCTCGACGGCGACATCTTGGCGATCATTCCCAGGGGCCCCGCCGAGGGCCTCTTTGGCAACGTGGACGCGACGTGGGAGGGCTCGGGCTCGGGCGGCGGCAGGTCGGCTATGTTGGGGGCGGCGACGTGGGCGGGCGACGCGGTCGCGGACGGCGCGTCATCCCGGAAGTCTTCGGGCGGCGGCGGGTCGTCGCTGAACATGGACGGCGGCGGCAGCTGCAGCTCCTCGTCGTCGAACGCCGAGTCGGCCACAGCGATCGGGGCGGAGCCAGGGCCGATTGGGGGCCCGGGTGCGGGCGAGGGCGGCGACACACTGCCCGGAGCGGCCGGCGGGTTGTTGGTCGGGTTGGCGAACCAAACCGGCGGCAGCAGCGGGCTGTTGCTCGACACCAGGTCCGGGAAAGAGAAGGCGGGGCATGGCAGCGACTGCTCGGGGATGCTCTTGGCCACCAGGTCGGGCACGGCCACGGCCACGTCCGGCAGGGGCAGCGGGCCGCGGCGCTGCACGCGCGACACCTGCGCCAGCTCCTTAAGGCGGGCGCGCAGCAGCTCCCCGGACACCAGCCCGCGTCCCGCGGCCCCGCCCCCGTCAGAACCCCGGCCGTTGACAGCCACGGCCGCCGGCCCCGGACCTCGCACCGACCGCACCACGGCCAGCTCACGGTCCGTGTCCGGGCTGAGCTGGCCGCTGGACGCGTCGCGCGAGGACCGCCTCGACGAGTGTGACACCCAGCCACTTTGCTCCGAGGTAACGTCGCCCTCGACCTCACGGTTGCCCTCGCCGTTAACGGACAGCGACAACGACGACGAAGGTGGAGAACGCTCCCCGACGGTGCTGAGAGGAGAAGGGTGCAGATAGATCAGATATTTTCAACAGCGCCGCCATGCGCAATAGATGCTGGCCAAACAAACATCTTCGTGAAAACTCAAAAAACGAAAAACAAAAACAGGAACCCATAAAAATAATCTTTAACTTCTGAGAGGGCCATCCATTTTATATAAGGAATGCCCCTAATACTCACTTGCTGACGATGACGGTGGGTGACGTCGGCGAGGCGGGACCGCTGGGCGGCAGCAGCAGGGCGGCCTCCTGCGCGCGGCTCAGGTCCGCCAGGTTGGGAAGCGACTCGCAACTGGCGGCGCGGCGCGCGGGGAGCGGCCGCCGGGCCTCGTCGTCGACGTGGTAGCCGTGCAGGACGGCGACCACCTCGTCCAGGCCCAGGCCCAGACCCAACCCGTTGGCGGCCAGCGCGCCGGGCAGCGACACGGTGCTGCGTGACGGCGGCAGCGGCCGGCAGGACTCGACCAGCCCGTCGGCGTCGTCGTCGGCCTGTCCGGGGCCGGCGGGGCCGGGGCCCTGCGCGCTCAGGTCGTACGGCACGCTGGCGCTCGTCTCCAGGCGGCGGTAAGTGCCGTTGCTAAGCCGCACCAGCTGCTGCTGCTGCAGCGGCGTCGACTCACTGGCCGAGTCCGAGGAGGACGCAGCCCCATCGCCGCCGTCGGCCGAGGCGCGGAAGCGGGGTGGCGGCGGCGGCAGGCCGGCCTCCAGGACGCCGTCGAGGCCCAGCCCCAGGACAGCCACGCACTCGCTGCTCCGGGACGACGGCAGCCCCGTCCCGGCCTCGCACGCCGGGTCACCATCGCCAGGCCCCCAGCCGTCCGCGGAGGCAGTGTCAGCCTGGTGGTGCGAGGTGCCGTTAGTGTGTCCCGGGACGCCGTTGGTGCCGTTGGTTCCATTGGCCTGCAGGGACCGCAGCTGGTCCAGTGACTTGCTGTGACGGGCGCTGCGCGCGTTGGCCGAGGCCCCCCGGACGGGCAGGGTGGCGGTCTGCTCCGGAGGCCTCTGGCTCTGGCCGTTGTCCTGCCCGCCCCGGCCTCGGTCTCGGCCACGGCCTCGGTGCCGCTGCTGGGGCTGCAGCGTCAGAGTAGCCTTGATGACGTTGTCCGCGAGCTCCGACTCCTCGCCCACGCCGACCAGGTCTGCATGGCGACACATAAAACCGGCTCAGACCTCGGGACCAACACGGATATTATTCCCGCCGCCCTCCCCCGTCAGCCCCTCGGCCCCTTACCCGTTGACAGCGTGCTGTTGCTGACCAGGGTGGCGCTGGCTGTGGTCGACGCCGAGCTCGGACGCTTTTGGGCAAGGGCCGCCGCGGCCGCCAAGGCCCGCGACTCCAGGATGGCTGAGATGCCGCAGCTGCAGTCGTCGTGGTTGGACAGCGGCGCCATGGGGCGGCTCGGAGTCTTCACGTCGTCTGGTTTTTAAAACAAAATTAGAGCGAGGAATACGAATACGATCTGAAGACAAACACCTGCCTCCTCGCCCTCGCCCTAACCTCTCCCGGACCCCATCCCGGACAGCCCTGCGGCGCTGCGCCGGCGCGCAAACTCGTCCACCTCCTGGTACTGGTCCTCAAAGATGATGGGCAGCGTGGCGATGTCGCCATCCGTCTCCACGCACTGGATGGGCAGCGGCGGCAGCGAGGCCAGGTAGCGCGACCGCCGCGCCATCTCGCTCACGGCCAGGTAGTTCTGGTAGTTGGCGTCGTAGCACCCCGCCGCCGAGTGCCGGGGGTTGTCCAGCACGAAGAAGGCCTCGGCAAAGCGGCGCACCTGTCAAAAAAATAATAAATATTTTTTTCGTTTATTTAAAAATAAATTGGAGGCAAGGAGTCCGTGATGTTATCAACCCCGTCCACAACACTTACCCTCAGCTGGTGGTGCACCTTGGACAGGTGTTGGTGGATGGGTTCCTTGAGGGTGAAAGCGTCCAGGAACTTCTGCCACAGCATGATGTTCTCGGCGCACAGCTGGGCGATGTCCTTGTTGGCCAGGGCCGCGAACTCCTCCTCCACGTCGACGCCCTGGGCGGGAGAGAACAAGCAAAGCGTTTTCATCTCTCTCCTGCAAGGCGGACGCATTCAAAGACTACGCCAAGCAGCCCAACTGTCGTTACAATAAGCGTGCTGATACTTTTGAAAAATAACGAATGTTCGGTTTACAGTAGTATGACGGAAAAAACGTGATGCTGAGCATGCAAACAATCAGACGACTACCTAAATGTAAACTGGCTACGGGTTGCTGTTTATGTGCGCGGCAGCGAACGCAAAGAAAAGGAGAGAGGGAAAGAGAAGGAGAGAGTGGCACAACAGCGCCTGTGGACTTGAGGGTAGGCCAGCCCACACGACACGAATGCCGAGCGGAACTGCCTATGACGAAGGGGCTATCCCCCTCCGCCTAAACTAAACTAAAACTCTGGCAGATTGGAGACGATGAGGTGTTGCATGTCTGACATGTCATGGGTTCACGTGCGAAAGTTTGCGACTTTTGTGACAAGAATGAGGATGGAAATGTGGCGCACGAGTTTCTCCAGCCGGACTGACGCGTGGAGCTCGTTACCCCGGGTTGGGTGACCAGTGCGGTGGTGATGGCAGCGACAACGAGTCAAAACTACGGCTTTTGCCTACGACAGAACGGCCCAAACTGGCTGGGAAAGCCGCGCACAGATACGACAGTCAGTACAGGGGTGTGTGTGGGTGAGAGGACAAACAAAAAAGCTATCAGCCGGGGACAGCAGCTACGGGGCAGCGCGCCGCTCGCATAGCAGCTCGCAGGCTTTGCTGGTGTTGTCTGTGTGCTCTGTTTACCCGGTACTCCCGGTACTCCCGGTAGTCGTGGCCTCCGTGGCGGCGGGGCTGGTCTGGCCGAGTCTCTGGCCCCGGGTGCCCCGGGTGCCCCGGGCCTGGCCCCATCCCCGCGCCAGGGCCGCCGCCGGCTCCGCCAGAACCGCCGCTCAGGGAGCCGCCCAGCGTGCGATGGCACTCCTTCAACACACGGCACACACTGTAGCGGTGCAGCAGCATGCGGCGGTGCACCGCTACTATCGACTCCCGCACCGGACCGGACCCCCTCTTTTACAAATTTTTAAAAAATATTATTTTTAAAAAAATTATTTGTTATAAATACGCAACCAAAGTCTGGACCATCATATTTGGAGCTTGGAGAAGGGGTGTTTTCATTTGCACTTGCACTCCATAGATTACAGACTCGGTCGCTCCCCGGCCGTGCGATGTCCTACATTTGTGATGGGCCTGTCTTCTGCTTCGGACAGTGAATAATGACAAAGAGGAATGATTAAAGAGAGACCAGGGAGGCGTATATAAATTTTCTGTGAAAAGAAAAAGAAAGGTGCAATCGCCAAGCTATGTGTAGCACCCAACAAAAACGGAAACGGATTAAGAAAATTGAATAAAAACACAGGGGAGTCTTATTCTGAAACGAGAACAAAAAGTTTACAGTGTGCAGGAGTACCCCATTCACATGTCGAAATACTTGCAAAATTGCACCAAAAAAAAAGAAGTGGTGAGAATGTGCAGTCTACTACGACTTTTGCAGTAACAGTGCGACATAAAACAAGAGACGATTTTTAAAAAATTACCATGGCGAATACACACACGTACAGGACAAGAAGACATAACCCAGATAAGAAAACCACACCCTAAAGAGCCGAGCCATATTTCGACACAGGCGGGCCGTCGTTTGTGCACTTTCAAAAGTTCCGGGTTCGAGTACCGGCTGCCCAGGATGCAGTTTTCTCAGCCCCGCGTCCCCGCGTCGCATACCTTGGCGAAGTCGCTGAGGGTGTTGAAGCGCTGCAGGCAGTCCTTGGTCTGCACGGCGGACTGCTGCCACTTTGGTAGAAGCTTCATATACTTGACGAGGCGGGTCTGGAGCGCCTCGTAGGCGGCCAGCAGCAGCGAGCACACCTCCTGGTGCACGTGGCGTGCGTGCGCAAGGCGGCTGCTGCTGCTGCCGCCGCTGGCGCACTTAGTGGCGCCACCGCCGCTGCTCTACAAAAAAGAAAAACAAGAGTGGGTTCAAATACTATACCGCAGCGTGTTTTCTCTGCCTTTTATTTTGATATTTTGAACTCGCAGGGCGGAACTCACAAGGTTGCCGAAGAAGGCGGGCTCGTTCTTGTTGTTGGACGGGTGCCTCAGGTTCAGCCGCTGCGACGCCCCCAGCCACGGCTTGGTGCTGCGGGGGTTGCTGCAAACGGGGCAGGACGGTCATTGGTGCGGAGCTTAACCACGTGATCCGAGCGGCCAATAACGTTACGTTATTCGTGGACCACGCCCACAGCGGACAGACTGTTACTTACCAGCTCTGCACGTAGTGTAAGATGCTCTTCCTTTGGTGTGGCGGCAGTAGGAAAACCAGGTCCACATTAGCAAAACAAAGCGAACACACCCCGGGGGTCAGCGGAACGGTCAGCTGGAGGGTCAGTGAGGGTCAGCCCCGGTCAGCAGGCGAGGCGGGGAGGGGGGAAGAGGGAGAGCGGAGCGGCCAGCGAGCTGCACAAGAAAACCAATCCAGCATCCCGAGTGGAGCGAGGGGAAGTCCCTTCGATCGCCTGTCGGCGTCGAAATGGTCCACTTTCGTTATCACATTAGCGAAAGCACTACGGTTGAACTCCCAACCGAGGTAAGTAGAGATACAGATATGTTACTAAGGTATTTTTTTTTTTTTTTTTTTTTTAAATTTAGTGAAGCACACGACACGATAGTGCAGGGCAGGCAGGCCAGAGGGGCAGGCTGTTGCCCGCTGCTCACTTGACATGCGGCTGGTGCAGGGCGACGAGGGCGGCGTGCACGGTGATGGTGACGGCCGCCAGGTGGCTGTAGTCGAACAGGAGGGGCACGTGGTCGTGCAGGCCGCGGGTGGGCAGGAAGTGGAGCCGCAGCGTGCGCGCGCACACGGACTCGATGCAGCGCTGCTGGTCCGGCCCGAACGGCTCGTCCGTGAACCACAGCTCCACCAGCAGCGTGAAGTCGGCGCGCTCCAGCGTCTCCTCAATCTGAAAATGCACCAATGAGTGAGTGAATGATTGAATTAATTCATTCATCCATTCATTAATTAATGAGCGGAGAGAACGATCCCTGCCTTGTGGCTGTCGACGAGGATGAAGGCCCTGAACAGCATGATGTCGTCCAGCACCACCTCGTCGTTGCGGTACAGGATGTGGAACGTCTTGGACACGGCCGTGCCGTCCACAGTGCAGGCCGGGAAGATGATCTCGACCCCTGCGAGACGGTGGAGGACATGGCAAGATCGTGAACGCGGCCGGCACAGTCTCGCTGGAGGACAACAAGTACGACAGCACGGCAGACACTTACGTTCCCGAGGAGACCTGGGCTCTCGACTGCTCTTCCTCGGCGGCAGCGAGACGTCCACGCGAACGGGCAGCTTCGGGGAGGTGCGGAGGGTGCATCGCACCTGATAGTAACTAGGGCAGGGAGTGATGAAAGGTTAGCTGGAGCCAGGAGTGATTGAATTCCCTTGAAGCATCCACATGGGAAATTTGGTCGTGAACTCACCCCCTTTGGAAGAGATCGACATTGTAGAATTTGTGTAACTCTACTGAGAACTCAACCAAGGCCTGCAGTTCGGTCATAGCTGCCGTCCGCCAGAGCTGTCCATATCTTACATGAAGGTGACGAAATAGAGGTCAAGAAAGCTAGGAGGAATTTCATGTGGACGTATCCTGTAAGTGCATTAAAATGTTTGTCAATCTTCAAAAATCCTGGAGAGCAGCTTTCTGTATTCATACCATTCATTACTGGCAGGTCTTATAAAATTCTTTCTTTGTGAACAAGAAGAAACTAACTATCAACTAATCACCAAGATCATAGCAGATTATATATCACCTTTCAGTGCATGTATTTTAAGGAAAGAGGTATTTGGATATGACAGCATTATTATCATGTCACTGATATTAAATAATTTTACGGACAAGACAAATTATCTTGCTTTCCAAAGGACCTTCCAGCTGTCAAAATGAGTAATTTTTTGATTGATCATGGTGAAGGAAGTGAACTAGGACAGGAATGACAGGTTTCTGTTAGTATTTCTCTGAAAAACATTTATGACAAATCATAGGATACTCTCCCTCTATTTGTTTTGAAATACACAACCAACACTTTACCAGAGGTTACAATCATGTAACAAGAGATAATAATTCAATGAAGTGTCAAAGCGTCGCAGGAGAGGATAAGAATAGTAATACGCTGACACGTATTGAGCTGTCAGGTAAGGTATAAATTTGCATTCCACTAGTGTCAGAAGTGAACTGTGTGCATACCCTGAAATTTCGTCTGCTGGGCATGAAAATATTCCCTGCATTCATTCCAGATATATCGTAAATGAAAACCCATGGACACTTACATTTCATGTGTTCATCTGCATCATTCATGCTAAGTCACGCATTTGTCGTTCTTTAGAATCCAAACAGTCGACAAGGAATAATGATTAGAACTTCGCAAAATCTTGTATTTCTGCAAAACTCTGGAAGCAGACACCATTGGTACTGCTTTGTAGAAAAACAACCAGGTGGCGCTAGTGCTGCGCCACTCACGGCCTCTGAGACAGCCCAGAAAGCGGCCGGCTGATGGCTGATGACTATTCTGGTCATCCTTGGTCACATTTCTACTAAGGCACGACGGCGCGACGTTACAAATTCTTCCTCACACGGTATACATCCCAAAGTGTTTTGCATACCCAGTTTCCCAGTGATCTCGTTAGGCTGATTTAAACAATCATCCTAGTTTTGAACTTCTGAGGGGGGAAGGGATGACTAAGAAGACATGACATATGTATCCTGATTTATTGTAATTCTTCTTCTCCTCGCAACTCCATTTCAATGGGCAGTCCAACTTGAAATGGCGACAGTAAATCAAATTTATGTACAACATGTAACGCTTTAACAACTTATCAAGCATAAATCTTTTCCTCCCGCCTTTTCTTGGCAACCATGACTGTTCCTGGTTTATGCTGAGCATCTGGATGGTTCATGAGTTCAGGAGGACAAGTAGATACAGGTGAAGACATAATGAGCTGCTTGAGGTCATAGAAGAGTGCTGAATCTTCTTTAGTACAGAACGACACAGCAACACCATTCTTGCCAGCACGTCCAGTACGACCAATACGATGAGTGTAATCTGAAAAAGAGGAATTTAGGGTAACCCTGAGTTATAAAGGAACCTTAACAAAAGCACTTCAACCACAGCATCACAAACTTTATCTTTACCTTCAATAGTTTTAGCCATATCATAATTGATAACCATAGATACATCCTTAATATCAATACCACGACCAGCAACATCAGTTGCCACCAGGATGTCTTTTGTTCCATTCTTGAGGCTAGCAAGGGCAAATTCTCTCTGTTCTTGGCCTTTACCACCATGAAGCGTACATGCATTGAACTGAAACAGGTAAAAATAACATTAAGTTTTTTAATCCATAAGCCGAATTACATGTATCAAGCCAAATTACATGTATAAGGGTACTCACTCCAAGTTTTTCTAAACCACGAGCAAGTACATCTGCACCCTTCTTCTGGTTAACGAAGATAATAACAGGAGGCTCCACACCACGACTGAGAAGTTCCATAAGCTTACGGCGTTTGTCCTGTTCAGCGACCAAGTACACAATCTGTTCTGTGCGTTCTACAGGTTTACCAATAGAACCAATGTATACCACAGCTGGACGCCGCAGATAAGTTCTTGCCAATCTTTCCACAGCAGGAGGCATAGTAGCCGTAAACATCACAGTCTGAGAAAAGTGAGAGGAAAATGAGGTAAGTTTCAAAGGAGAGAAGAAATGTGAATGCATAAATTAAATAAACAAGTATCCGCACCTGCCGGTATTTCTTTTTGGTATTGTAATTAGCCAGTAGTTTAACTTCATCTTCTGCATCTTCATTATCTGGTTTCAAATTCGTAACAGGCATGTATTCAAGAATTTTCTGGACATCAGGTTCAAAACCCATGTCAATCATACGATCAGCTTCATCCAAAACTATGTATGTACACTGACTCAAAACCAAATATCTATTTTCTAAGACATCAATTAATCGACCTGGAGTGGCAATTACAATCTGGAAAGAAAAATTGACATCACCATCAGAATTATGATAATAATCAGAAAACATTGAATATCTTCATAGTCATTCCATTTACCTCACAACCTAAACGAAGTCGGAAACCCTGCTCTTCACGGGACAGTCCTCCCACTACCACAACAGTGCGTATACCAAGAGGTCCCCCAATTTTGATTGTCTCTTCTTCAATTTGCTGTGCCAATTCACGTGTAGGAGCTAGAATGATTGCATAAGGACCCTGAAACAGATCAGTTTAAAAATGAAATGAGTAATTCAGAACTTAGCCGTCATAGTATTTCTACAGTAACATCGCACAACTATACAAACCTGATCAGCATCTTCCATGCGCTCAATTTTTGGCAAACCCTGGATCCACATAAGCAGAGGAATGAGGAATGCCAGTGTTTTACCAGAACCTGTCTCAGCAACACCAATAATATCTCTGTTCTGCAACCCAATTGTAATGGCTTGTCTTTGAATTGGTGTCGGGTCTTTGTAGCCTACTTTGTCAATGATTTCAAGAATTTCAGGTGGTATAGAAGATTCCTTCCAATTACGAATCGGATCTGGTATGCGACCTCCCTTGATGGTAATATTGTAATCTTCTCTGAAGATACGCCAATCTCGCTCAGTCATTTCATCACACAATTTGTCAGACCAGTGACGGTCATCCCACCTCTGCTTCTCTTCTCTCTTCTTTACCTTCTTTAATCTCACTTTCTCTTGTTCCTTTTCAGCTTCTGTTCTTCTTTTTTCAAGAAGCTCACCATAAAACTTTGACTGGTCCCTTTTCTGAGCTTTTATGTCAATCCCAGCAACATTTCCTCTACCAAAGAACTGAACCTGCGAAAGAAATCCCAGATTGATTAGAGTTACTAAAGCACTAACCAGACAAACCAAATAATATTATGGGAAGAAACAAACCTGGTGACGCTCCTTGTAAATATTATTATAATCAACTGAGGTATCTTCTGATGCATCCCAATCAAAGACAAATTTGCGATCATTTAAACGCCGAACTCTCCGTTTCTTTTTAAGGAGGCCCAAGTAGCGTTCTTTGATAGCTTCTTGCTCTTTTTCTCTATCTTTCACATGTGATACTTCGCCATCTCTTTCTCTTCGACCATCCCTGTCTCTTTTATCTCTGTCTCCTCCTCTATCCCTCTCACGGTCTCGGTCCCTATCTCGGTCTCCATCCCTTTCTCTATCACGGTCTCCAAATCTGTCCCTCCTGTTTCCAAATCGGTCACCAAATCGGTCACCAAATCGGTCACCATCTCGCCGCCTATAACAAAAAAGAATTTTAATCACATAAGTACAAGAAGAACTTTGGTAAAGTTTTGACAAAACTGCAGTGAGGGCCAGAGCATGTCTTTCAGCACGGAAGAAGTCATAAGGGGTAAATAATCAATGCTTCAACTAAAACTTTGATACAAACCTGTCATGGTCATCATAACGACCACGTTGAGGAACTGGTGCAGATGGCACTGATATGGAAGGTGCAGTTCCTGCCTCCAGAAGACGACTGAATTCCATCCTCTTCTTCCTCTCTTCCTCCTGCTTTTGACGTATTTCATCAGCTTCCAGCTGTCGCTTGCGAAGCGCTTCTGCAGCGCGCTCCTCTTTTGTTAAAAACTTTGGCTGCAAGTAAATTACAACAGAGTGTAAATAAAATTAATTTGGGTCTCCAAGTAACATCAATGAATTAAGATGCTAGGAATGATTCGGAACATACTCGATTGCGGGCCTCTTCCTCAGCTTTTTTCTTAGCAAGAAGATCTTCTAAAGATAAAGGTTCCTTGCGAATCTGCTCTTCCTCAATTTCTGTCTTTACTTCTTTCTCAGATTCTTCCTTCTTTAACTCCTTCTTCACATCTTTTGCACTGTTAATAAAATATCACAAAATTAAATGAAAATTGTAAGTGAAAGATGAAAGCATGATGAATAGTGATAATGCTTACGGAGATGGTTTCTTATCACGAGCACGGTTTTTGTCTCGGTCCTTGTCTCTTTCCCTGTCTCTATCACGTTCTTTTAGGTCTCTGTTGTCTCGAGCACGGTCTCTACTGCGACTGCGGGATCTTTTCCTGAGATCATCTTTGTCACGACCCCGGTCTTTTGATCTACTTCGACTTCGACGCGGTTTGTCTTTGTCTCTTTCTCTGTCTCTGGCCTCCCTATCTTTCTTCTCCCTATCCTTTTCCTTTTCACGGTCTCGATCCTTCCCTCGGTCCATTTTATCAGTCCTTTCCCGACTTCTACTGCGACGTAATTCTTTTCTGTCACCAGCCATTTTATATCACCTGCAAAATAGTAGAATGTAAGACCAAACACTTGTCACAGGAATAAGAAAAACAGTATGAATATCACTGCCAGATCACTTTAAACACTTGATGGAGAAAATCAATTGGATTGTGAAGATTTTCAAAAACGAAATGAAAGTGACACAGTGATAGAAGTAGGCAACAAATATTTAAATATAAAGAAAAAGATACATAACCCTCCAGGAGGTTGAAGGCATGTGTAAAAGATTGATTTCGAGAAACAAAAAAATTGAAATGAATGTCCATACCTGCCAGCAGATTTGAATGGGAAAGCTTAAGACCTTAATTCTGACAAAACTAAAGTATGCACATTAGAATCATCTTTGTTATGGTCGTAACACAAACGTACCGAATCGGTGATTTTAGTTTACACCGGGATCGGGTGGGTGCTTTCCAGAATGAGTGTACCCACCATATCGCATCATGGAACACGCCCACCCATCCGAATGTCACCTGTTTACGAGGTTTACGTTTATGATGGCGGCTGTACAGTTAGGTTCTTTTAGCTGAATCTGAAGTAGTTATTCCCTTCATTTTGCCGTCACGTTCTGAAATCTACGTGAAACTAGCTAGCTGGGTTTGACAGAGCGCCAGGTCGCAAAGGGACCCTTACCGAACGCAACATTCAGTATTAAGAGACCTTGACAGATAAGATGATATGTCCAACCTGGCAGAAATGGCTTCGCCGACCACAATATTTACGTTTGTGAGATGTGCCAGAATGCGACTAGTGCCCGCCGGTGATGCATCTCAGTGAATTCTCTCCATTTCTTGTGGCCGGTGGCATTATGGACGGAATCGGAGACGCTTTCGAAGAGGGCAAACCGTCGTTTTGGAAGAAGACCAGTAAGGCTGTCCCTGGGCGACCCAGCCCCAAAAGGGACGTCAGGACTAACTCCTACAAAAGCTCTTCGACGTCCACATCCTTTCAAGACTTTCAAGAAAGTGTGAATGATGCCTGGGACCTCGCCGATGATGACATTTGCGGCTCGACTGGAGTTACCATCTCTAGTCGAGTATCTCAGTCAGCCGCTCTCAGTGTCATCAACAACCATCGCAATACTGCTTGTGGAGATGAGGAACGTTCCTCCCAGCAGCCCATATTGTCTGAACAAAAGAAGACTGAAGCCATTCAGCGCTTAGCATTGCTCCAAAATACCCAAGCAGCCCCTGCAGCTGCTGTTCAGCACACACCTCATCATGCACGACAATTCCCTGGAAGACCTCAGCCTCTTCGAGGTCTTCCAAATTCAGGCTCAAGAGAGGGTGAAGAATCAAGCAAGCTGGAACGCTTCCAACCTTTACTGGAGAGTACTCTGCTAAACCTAGAAGATCTGCGCCAACTGAGTTGGTCTGGAATTCCCGTTAAAGTTCGTGCTATCACATGGCGTTTGCTATCAGGCTATGTTCCTGCTAATTTAGAGCGACGTCAGCATGTTTTGGAGCAAAAACGGCAGGATTACTGGAACCTTGTGAAACAGTACTTCAATACTGAAAGAGATGAGGCTTATGAAGATACATATCGCCAAATCCATATCGATATTCCACGCATGAGTCCTCTTATTGCTTTGTTTCAACAGCAAACTGTACAGGAGATGTTTGAACGTATTTTGTATATTTGGGCTATTCGCCACCCAGCCTCTGGCTATGTGCAGGGTATGAATGACCTTGTGACCCCATTTTATATTGTTTTCCTACAAGAGGCTATTCCCTCAGACAGTGATCTAGATACCTTTGATGTTTCTCGACTGTCTAAGGAGCAAAGGGATATAATTGAAGCAGATTCATTCTGGTGTCTTTCCAAGTTTCTTGATGGCATTCAAGACAACTATATATTTGCACAGCTAGGTATTCAGAGGAAAGTAAATCAACTGAAGGAACTTATCCAGAGAATAGACACCCCGCTCCACCGCCATCTACAACAACATGGTGTTGATTATCTTCAGTTTTCCTTTAGATGGATGAACAATCTCTTAACACGAGAATTGCCTCTCTATTGTACAATCCGTTTGTGGGACACCTACTTAGCTGAGTCTGATGGGTTTGCTTCCTTCCAGCTCTATGTTTGTGCAGCTTTCCTAATGCATTGGCGACAAGAATTGCTGCAAGAAAAAGATTTTCAAGGCCTCATGTTGATGCTTCAGAATCTCCCAACACAGCGTTGGACTGACTCTGAAATAAGTATAGTAGTTGCAGAGGCATACCGTCTTAAATTTACATTTGCAGATGCTCCCAATCATCTGCAAAGTAGTGATAAGTAATGCAACTGAACTGATCTTCCATGCCTGTTTTAGAGTTTAATGATGTGATTGGCATTGTTATTTTGTACTCAAAAATATTTATAGGGCCAACTTTCAATCATGAGAAACCATAGATTGGGCCTAATGTTATAAATAGTTGATCTGTTTGCTGATTTATTTGCAGATGATAGTGTTACCTGTTGCCAGGTGTCAGTATCATTCTGCTAGTAGTTATAGAAATTACAAATCTTAAATGATTAATTAATGTCAAAGTCACAAGCATAATATTTGTCTGTGGGAAGGTTTGCAATTCTTCATTCTAAAGGTTGTGTTTATCTTTTAAAAATTTGATTATTATTGAAAATGAATATTAAATCAATATTGTTGTTATAGGAATAAGGAGTCATACAACCTTGTGATCTGATGTCACAAACTGTCTTCTTCACTAGTTTGATGTGCTTAACTCAACAATACAATCTTGCTATTGTTCTGGATGTGAGAGCCAATGTTATGTGTTATCTGTGATAGGTTCAAACCAGCATTGTGCATCACAGTTTAAAATGTTTCGGGCAACTATAATTGTGATTTGTGTATTTTTACAGAATCCACTATGCCAGTGCCAGTTTGTATGTCAACAGACATAAAATGTCTCAGTGATACTACTTAAGTGTGCTAGGCAATGCTGTAGGGAGCTTTCTTTGTTGTGTTGTTTTACTCATGTGTCTACTTACTGTATACCGTTCTGTTGCCAATGTTTCATTTATTTTGCTATGTTTCGTACTAAAAGGATAAGTACCTCAGTTGCAACATGTTAGTTGTTAAAAATTGTTGTGTGCCACACAAAGAAAGGTTGTGTGAATGCTGTCAAGCCCTACTTATCACATAATGTTATCATGTTCACTATACTATTTTTGATTCTCCATATGTGTGTGTGTGAGGGAGCATTCTATGTGCATTTGTTTACTGGAATTGCATTTTTCATCATTACTTCCTGCAGTTATCTTATCTCTTATCTTTCTGCCATGTGTTTATTGAATCAGAATGCTATTCAAATGTTATTTGAACTGTTGGGCATTGTTAGCATTGGACCAACGTGAAGGTACCAAGTATGTAAAAACAAATTCATATCGTCATATTATAAATTGTGTACATACAGAGAAATATGTTATTACATTATTATTGAAATTTGTTGCGGGTGTTATGTTCTTGTAAATGAACTGTACCCATAATTTTTACGAAACATCAAATGGGAGGGTCCCAAAATTTTAGAATTATCAATTGGTTGTTTGGCTTATGAGGTCAATTTGTATTTTCAATGTAGTGTTTATTCGTATATTGTAAGGAAACACCAATTTGAAGTATTCTTCCACTACGAACTTCAAAAGCAAAAGCAGATTCTTATGCGATGTCTGACTTGATTCACAAAGAGTAAATGTCTGTTTTTTACCCTGCATCTTGTCTGGACTGGAAAGGATGTTGGAAGTATTAAACTGGTGATATTTTAATACAAATTAAAATTGCAGAAAATTTCTGTCTTGATTTCTTCTTGAACCCTGTACCTAAATGAGCACAGTTGTTGACCACCTCCAAAGCAGCATTTGGTCTAATGAACAGGAATGAACAGTAAATTAAATTAACAGTTCCTCCTAGCCACAAGCACCAAAATTGCCTGAACTTGCATTACCTGTCTTACTCCACCCAGCCTTTAGAGGTGCATTATCTGGAGCAGTTCTATGGAAAATATTTTTCACCTGATAGTTAAATCATCTGTGATATATTCGGATTAAATGTTCCATTAAACTTTAAAATAGGACACTTTCCTCCTTACTTTGTGAGCGGCTTGGGCAGGCTGGGCGATTTAAACGCGCCGCCCTGACGATACCACTACCTCCCCGCACACAAACTGGAAGAACATCTAGCTGCATATCAGCAGCTGAGCGTGTCAGAAAACTACTGCAGTCACGAGTGTTTACTCAGCATGGTGTAACAGTCACGTTTCTTCCTAATTTTTTTTATATAAAATAAACTTTCAAATTAAACTGGACGTATTTTTTATGTGTCTAGCTGGCTAACCTGCTTCCAACCCACCCGGTCAACAAGCGAAAATTTGCGCCAAAATTAGATCTGGGCTGATTGGGAGGCTGCAGCGTTTTTTTTTTTGTGTCTGCCGTTACTAACGTCTGATGTACGTATTTTAAAATGTGTTTTCGATGCATTCGGTTCTATTAAGTAATCCGTGTTTTAATTTTCGAAACGTCATCCACATTCTTTACGCCTTTTCTGAGTTACCGACTTTGCTTAAGTATCATATCTAACCTATCTTTTTTTTTTTTCCTCTCTGATCATTTCTGTTCTTTTGAAAAGTTAACTTCCACCGATTTTGTACCCCAAGGAATTTCTAACCAACTTTAAATTATATTTGCTTGCATCTTTGTCTTTTTCACTACACCCTCCATGTGAATCTTGGTAGTGTTTTCTCATTGATACATATCATGCATTGTTGCCGAATAAACTATCCTTATTTTGCTGCATATTGCTGTATATCCTGAGCATGTTTTCTGACACTCCATGTTTAAATTTCTTCATACAATTACATCTCCTGTGTTTCTTAGAGTATATTACTCTGAAATCCTTGGTTGGCCCACTAAATTCCTCTCCTACTAGGTTTCAAAAATATAAATTTTACCAGTTGGAAGTTCTACGTCTGGTTGGGAGCTAGGAATGAAATTAAAATCACCAGATTCATTTTTGAGTTGTGATTGTTTTTATTGTGGGCATTTTTCAAAAAATATTTATAGACATTTGTGTTGAATGAAAAAAATTAACTAGGGACATTACATTGATGACAATATTGCTGAAGTTGGCTCACATCTTCTGATTGCTTCTGTACCCCTTCCAGCGCCCAGATGAAGCTGCGGACACGAGGAGCCTCGGCACGCCGTCGCCCGGCAAAAATCGTGGAGGTGGAGGACGAGTCCGTGGAAGACGTGGCCGGCGGCATGGATCAGCAGGATGTCGTCGAGGAGCTGCCTCCGCCGCCGCGCCGCCAGCTGCCGAGGAGGTCCGTGGCGCCCCGCGCTCCCTTGGAGCCCCTGCCGCCAGCCCGTCCCCGAGCCAGGGCCGCACCCAAAGGCGGCGTCCAGAAGCGCAAAGTGGTCCGCCCCACAGCCCGCCCGCGGCCGACCGCCGCCGTCCCCGCCGCCCCCAGGACCACCCGAGTTCGACGCACCAAAGTGAAGGTTGACGACGAGCCCGTCGTGAAGGAGGGCAAGGAGGAGGACGTGGAAGGCGTCGACACCGCGGAGGAGGAGGCCGCCGCCGACGGGAAGGGCGCCGACCAGGACAAGAGCACCACCACCATCGACGACCTCCCCGAGGAAGTGATGCTGGGCATCTTCTCCTACTTCCGGCCGCCGCAGTTGTGCTGGAAGGTCGGGCGCGTGTGCCGGCGGTGGGCCAGCTGGAGCGTGTCCCCCTTCCTGTGGCGGAACAAGGACTACATCCTCAGCCCCGACCCCAACCTCAGCGCCAAGCAGAACAACAAGTAGACCGGCGGGGCGGGGGCGTTGGCGCGGGGCGGGCGGGACCCGGCCGGGACGTACTTGTCAGGGGCTCGAGTACAGGCACCACTTCTTGGAGTGTTCTCTTTATCTAGTTGTAGTTCGTATTTTTTTTAACCCACCACGCTGGGTTGCACATGGCATGCATACGCCTGGTCGGGATGTGCAGATATTAATTACCCCCATTTGCTTCATCCGCTGACCTGCCTCACCTGTACTGTACTCTCAAGCCCCTCCTTGTTTTATTATGACTGCCGTGGCCTCCGTCCTTGGCGCTTCATTTGCCTCTCGTACCCTGTGCAGCCTGCGGCCTGGTCTCGGCCTGTGGACTGTCGCACTGCGGTCACCGCCTGCCCCCGCGACACCTGTCCTGTCCTCTGACCTGTTTATTAGGTCAGGTTGACGATCTTTCACGCACGGCATACTTATCGCTGGGCCACAGGCCCGGCCGCGAGTGTCACGTACCCGTACGCGACTATGCAGATTTGTGCACGTTTGGGGTTTTTCTTTGCGGGTCATTTCCCCCTTTTCCTCCTTGATTATCCTCTGACCCGTAACTCGTCTCATTTGCAATATAATTTGAAAGGGATCTCTTGTTTGTGATATTTATTGTGTGTTGTTTTGCCACTTATTTTGTTCCTAGATTGTAAGGTGTTTTTATTAAATTGACTGTGTGCCAATTTCGTCGAGGGTCTTTTCACGGTCGTTGTTGCCATTGTAGCACATGTCATGAATTTCGATGGCAATAAAAAAAAAATTGTGTGCTCTTGAATCGCGTTTTGTTTATTTTCCTTCAAATCCCTGCACCAACATCGTGGGAACTCCCCCCCATTCGCTCCCAGACCTCGGCTCGAATGCAAATTGCTAAACGCAAGGACGCTTTTGCACGATTTTATTCCCAGAAAAGCGGTGACTCGCCGTCTGGCCGGCGCTTTGATCACGACACGAAGCCTGACGTGTCTGGCTGGCACCACACGCAATTACACACTGCCAAGAGAAGGCTGCAATCTCCACGAACTGAAAGTCGGAGCGGAGGCTGAGCTTCCGCCGAGCCCGGCCCAGCAGACATCCCGTTAAATATTAGCGCCGGCCTGCTAGGGGCTCGGCTCGGCGGCTTCGGAGCACCGTACAACTAGAATCCCCCGCACACCGCGGGGTAGGCAACCCGGAGTCACCCGTGCTGCGCGGGAACAGCCGAGAAAATTAAGTCTCCCCTCCCCCACACCAAGCACACACAGACCAGACCTCGTGCCCGCGATCTCATTGAGATTAACACTTCAAAGGGACCCAAATCAGAGACGAGGGAGATGGGGACATAAGGGGTGGGCCTACCGCTGTGCAGTGGCCTGGGCCGCCCGGGGGGGGGGGGGGGGGGGGTCGTTGGCCGGTACGGATCCTCCTAGCGCCGGCCGGCGCGGCCGGGGACATTCGACGCTTCCGCGGGGCGCATGCGCGGGTCTAGCCGCGGCCGCCACACCCACTCCGCCCGCCCGCTCTCCCCGCGAGACGCGAGAGCGGCGAAGGGAAGGGGGGAGGGGGCGGGGCGAGGGTATTGGTCCGCGGGCTGCGGCTGTGCCGCGCCGGGTGGGGCCCAGGCAGCCCATGCCCGGCTGTGCATGGTGGCCTCAGTGTTGTTGGCGCTGCCGGGCCGGCGCGCCGAGGCTGCTGGCGGGGCTTCTCCGAGCGGACCGTGTGCTGGTGGTGGGGTGACTGCGGGCGACGCGACGTCGGCGTGCTTCTCGACACGGACACACGTCCTGCTGGTGCCGTCGGCGACCTGCCGCCTGCTGGAGGAGAAGGACCGCCGCTTCGTAGCGACGGCCGCCGATATGGGGCCGCCGGCGAAGGAGTGAGACGGAGGATCTGAGCCCGCGGCCCGCGGCGGGGACCGTCAACGCCCACCTCGCAGCCCGCTGACGGGGACTAGACGGGAGCAGGACAGGTGAGCGGCTCGGCTCGGGTTACGCACCTCCCGTCGCTGGGGCCGGCCGGCCGAGACGGTGAGGGTGACGGTATCTGCCGGACTGGCGTCGTCGCCGGGATCTGGCCTGTTGCTGCGTCTCTCCCCAGCGTCCAGGATAGACAGTGCCGGCAGCACTTGCGCGTACGGATGTCACCAAGCTGTCACCTCTGCCGGGGCCTTGACCGGGGCCCAGGGCGCGGCCGCCGGGTCCGGCCCGGTCATTGGCACCGCGGGGCACCGGCGGCGGCCGCACAGCGGAAGCGGCTGACAAGCTCGCGAATCATCACGCCGTCGGAAGTAGAATATTGATAACAACATCCGCCTCAAAAATCGCGTCACACGCCTGACAAAGCTCTCCGATACCCTCCTACTGAAACTGCCAGGAAAACCTTGTCCCGCACCGGACTCCGGAAGGAGGATGGCTGACGGGGGCCTTGCTTCCCTCTCCGCTCTCCACGTGCTGCTGTCTCCATGTCGACCGCGAGATCCGTTTCCCTGCGAAGTACGACACCGCGGGGATCAAAGTCCTGGACGCGACCGAAGCGCTTTTCTGAAACGCGATCCCGGGCCGATCGGCGCCGAGCTGCCAATCGGGCCGTCGTCCACCGTGGGAATCCTCCGCGGGGGGTCGGAGGAACCCCCGCGGACCGTCTGCCGGCCTGTCACTGGGTCACTGTCTCCGACCAGGACCCGGCCAATAACTGCAGTTATTAGCCTCGCGCACACGGCGGCGGCGGGCCGCGTGCGAGGTGTGAGTTCGTGAGTGTGTGTAAGGCGGCAGAGAGTGCACCGCAGTGCCGTGCCGGCGCCCGCCGCCAGCGGACGCAGCCCACCGAGCCGCATATTTTTTTCTTCTGCACTCCGTCGCCAATTATTATCCCCTCCTCCTCCTCCTTCTCCTCCTCCCCCCCTCCCCCCACTCGGGTCGGGCTCCCCGCTGCATGAATGCACTCGACGCGCGGACAATGACAGCTGGGGCTGGTGTTGCAGTGACAACGCCCGTGTGACCTGCCGCGGCCTCGCCGACCGCACCGCGCCGCACCGCACCGCACCGCACCGCCGACCCGCGCAGGGGTGATGGAACTTTTAATTGCGCTCTCTCACCAAGCGAACTGTATATGAACCGGACGACGTACTTTCGGTTTCCAGCCAGCACTCACGTGTGCCCGTATCCTGTGTGTGTCTCTCTGAAGAAAGCGCCGTGTCCCCTCTGAACCGCATCGGAACCAAGGGGCTGACCAGACCCTGAGCGCAGACGGAGCCCACCGCGCGATATTCCGGCGCTGTCCGAGAGACAGCAGTGTATGGCGAATGGCACGAGGCGGCTGTCCAGGCTCAGCGGGCGGAGAGCACACCGCGCGAGCCAAGCAGTTCTGTTCTGCGGAACGACAGAGGCTATAGTACCGGCAGAGCGCTGCGTGTCTCCATCGCAGCTCCGTAGCGTAGTGGGCTGGCGGACCGGTCGCTAACCGTAAGGTCCGGAGTTCAACTCTTTGCCGGGGTAAAAATTTTTCTGAAGTCTGCCGACCGAGGATGGTGGGTAAAATATACCAAAAGAACGTGTTCAAAGTGTGTTGTCTGAGTGACCGCGGACGTTGGGCCGCGGACATTCCCCGGAGGTTGAATACACTCGTTAACTCAGTGGTTCGACGCCCGAGCAGGGGAATGGTGCTTGCCAAGACTCGGCAGAAGTTAAATGTAGAGGCCTAGGGTTCGGCCTTCTACATTTTTCAAGCGTAAGGCCTCGGAATCTGGAGTATTCGGGCAACACCTACTTGGATACATGGCGTAGAAGAGTAGAGTACAATCGGCTTCGGCCGTGTACGATCTGGGCATCCTACCTCCCTCTCAATCCGCGAGGGAGTGGCCTCACGGCCACAGACCAACTGGCTGGTCGAAGGGGGTTGACTCCTGAAATCTAGTCAGCGGAAGGGGCGATGTTGGCCGTTGCGGAAGCCTGCCTACCAAGGTGGCTGCGTCGTGCCTGTGTCTTAGTGGCGGTCAACTCCTGGTACACCGGTTCCCATCCGAACACCGAAGTTAAGCAGGAACGGTTCCGGACGGAAGTCTGGGACGAGGTAGGACCCACCCATTTTTGCCGTTTTTTGTTATTGTTGTATTTTTTATTTGCAGGGTCTGAATCTTGAGGATTCAACATACTTTTGAATTTAAAAAAAATTATTGAAATGAAACGCTTTCTACCAATTAATTGAGAAAAGAGGAAAACCGCGAAAAAACAAATTCGACCAATAGTGCATGAGTGTAACGAGCTCATCTCATCACTTTAAAAAAATCAAAACTTTTCATCATTTGAATTCACCTGGACAGTTGTGGACATTTCGTGAACCCCCCTTCCCCTCTTAGTGTCCACGTGGTATCTGTACAGCCCCAAAGAACGAGCCTGTCCTAGAACGGTAAAGCGTTCTCCATGCCTGTCTTGTTATAAACCCGCGAGCGCGTAACGTCACCGGGTGGGGTGCAAGGGAAAGGGGAGGGGGCTGTCGGTTCAGCTGGATGCGTACGGGCCGCGGCGGAGTGGGGACAGATATCGACATAGGGACAGGACGGGACGGGGAAGGGCACGCCTCAGAGCCCCTTACCAGCGGACGGATACCGGCCCGCGGCGCACGGCCGCACTCGGGTTGCCTACCCAGCAAGGCGCTCCCCGACCCTGCCCTTTGCATCGTGCACCCGCGGCCTTTAGGGACGCCGTCGCCGCCGCCTCGCCCCCGCGACCTGAAAGGACGTCCTTGGGGGGGCGCGAGCGGCAGCAGGGTGTAGTCGTCTTAGCACGGAGTTGTCCAGGAGGAGCCGTTCGCCGGAGAGTTGGCTTCGTTCTGTTATTGCCGCGCCGCAGGTAGAAGTTTGTGGAGTCGCGCCAGGGTGTCCGCCGTCCGCCAGCGTGAGCTTTGATGACTACACATGTTTTTGGCGAGATTCGATCGGGCCCGCCGCTGCTGCCCAGCCCCGCCCCACTCTCCGGTTGCGTAGTAGGTCGATTGAGGGGGAATCCTCTCGACTCCGCGCCGAGCCGGCCAGCCAGCCTGGTCAGCCGGTAGAGGCAGAGGCGGGCTGGGGGGGCTCAGGACTCAGCTGAGCGGAGGATAGCCGCCAGGCAGGCAGCAGGCAGGCAGCAGGCAGGCAGCTGGCGGGCACGACATCTGCACGGGCCGATAGAGCCAGGCGTGGCCAGGCTTGGCCAGTGTCAGTGTCAAGGCCGCGTGCCGTGCCGTGCCGTGCCGTGCCGTGCCGTGCCGTGCCGTGCCGTGCCGTGCCGTGCCGTGCCGTGCCGTGCCGTGCCGTGCCGTGCCGTGCCGTGCCGTGGCGGAGGCGGAGAGAAACCGCACGCCTGCGGGGTCCTGGGGTCCTGCGGCGCGGACCCTGCGGACTCCTGCCGAGGACGCGTGTCGACGACGGAGAGGAGTCTCCGAATTACAGAGCCATCCTGGCCAATTAGGAATGACGTCGACGCCGCTGTCGGCGGCCCCGGGACGGACGGGCCGGACGCATGATGTGCGAGCCCGATTTGGCGTAACGGCGTCGGCGGCGGCCTGCTGGCCTAGGAGCCCCCACCCCTCCCCTCCCCTCCCCTCCCCCCCTCCCCTCCCCTCCCCTCCCCTCGGCTGTCCGTCAGAACGCTGTGGCCTTTATGCCAGATCGACGGCCCGGACGGGCCTAGCGCGGCAGCAGCGACCCCTCCCTTAGCACTTCCTTCTTTCTCTCGCCTTATCACTCTCTCCACCCGTCTCCTTCCCTCTCTCTCTCTCTCTCTTTCTCTTGCCCAATCATTGCCATTCCTTTCCCCTGTTTCCTTTACTCGTCTTTCCCCCGCTCCTCTCGTTTCCCTCCCGCGGCTCCAACGTTTCAACTTTTCCGCCTGGATCCTCTATTTTGCCCCTCCCTCTCCGTCTGCCCGCTCTGCAGAAGGGTAACTAGATTGGCGGTCCCGTTCGGGGTCCGTCCACAAGACACCTCACTCTGCGACACCGAGGATCACCCGGCTCCGGCTCGGTTGTCTCCTCCGAGAACGACACCAATAGGGCGGGGGAAGGGGAGGAGACAATAGGCGATATCGAAATCACTCCGAAACAATATGACAAGGCGCAATCAAGAAGCGGGAAAAGGGGGTCATCTTGTGAATGGAGAAGGCTTTGATTTTTCCGAGTATAAATAAACAGAGCCGTGGGAAGGCCGGGCTGAGCGGGCAGCCATGGGGCACACAGGCCGCGGGGGTCCGCAGGGGGCGGCCTCAGGGCCCCAGGACGAGGACGGAGAGTACGCATGCCCCCGGCCTGGCCGCCCGGTCCCCGCCGGTCCTCAAAGTTCTGCCGACCTCGGCCGCGGCCCGGCAACCAGACGTTTATAGGCAGTCTGTGTCGCCGGCGCCGGAGCCTCAAGGACTCCCAAGGACGACACCGGACGAAACCCGTGCCGTGCTGCCTGCTGACCACGACGGCACGGCGAGCCGGTATTTGAACCCGCGGCGCACGCGACGCTTTGAACTGATCGCGCGTGAGTTGCTGCGGCGGCACACGGTCTGTGACGGACTGCTACTCTGACCCGGTGAGAGTGAGACTCTTCCGCCGCGCCGACAAAGACAAAGACAGCCGAAAGAGGAGACGGGGAGGGACCCACGCAAGTAGCGTGACATCAATATTCACGATCCGGGACAGGCGCCGCCCAGCCCGGCGGGGGCCGCGGGGGCCGCGGGGGCCGCGGGGGCCGCGGGGGCCGCGGGGGCCGCGGGGGCCGCGGGGGCATTGTCGTGGGCATGTCGTCGGCCCCACGCCACGTCCTCGTGTGCCCTGCCCTGCCGGCACTATACGCCCAGACACAGACTCCACTAGTCCGCGGGGGAAGAGACAAATGAGGCCTGTGCCCCGCAGCCCGCATAGCCCGCAGCCTGCAGCTCACCCTCCCTACCCTGTGACAATGCCCATACACCTCCTCGCGCCACGACGACCCTCCAGCGCTCCATATCTCTGCCCCAGAGGGTGGTGTACCCTGTCCTTAATTTTAGAAACTTCAAAAAAATAGGAAAACATTTTTTTTTCATTGATTTCAACTTCTAACTTAATTTCAAACTTCAATTTTGCCTATCTTTTAGGCGGTGGGTGACAAAATCCGATCAAAGAAGTTTTACTTTATAAATATCACAAAGTAGTGTATGAGGTATTATAGGGTTGTGTACGGAGTACTTCACGAGTCGGTCCACCCTCGGGCATTACGTTAGGTGCAAGGTCACGCCACAGGCGTGAGCGAGCATGAGTGCTGAGCTCTGGCCGTCGCCATGGCCCCGCGGTGGCCCCGCCCGCCACGGCCAGGGGACCAAAGGAACCGTAAGCTTCAGGAGAGTTACTCGGCGATGCGGCAGCGGTAGTACACTACTGCGAGAACTCTGACTCGGCTGAACCGGGAAGCTCTGCCGGGCGTGCCTCTGTGTGTGTGTGTGTGTGTGTGTGTGTGTGTGTGACGACGTGGTGATGCGGCCGGGAGGGCCCCCGAGACCCCACAAGAGCACGCCCGCGCCGACGACGACGCGAGCGGCAAAAGTTAATTGTCATGTGAAATAATGCAGAGTGCCTCCGTGACGGGGCGCCGGAACCGGAGGGGAGTGTGGAGGACTCCTCTGGAACGGCCCCCGCACGGAGCACCAGGGCGAGGCACCAGGGCGAGGTGAGGAGACGTCTCGGGGCTGGCAGCACACCGCCGACAACTGGCGGCGCCAGGACCCGGCAGCCGGGCAGGGCGGGGGCCCAGGGCCCTATCGCGAGGCGATAAAACCGGAGGTTCGCGCCCGGCTCCCC
The DNA here is from genome assembly GCA_038380765.1 of Odontothrips loti. Lineage (NCBI taxonomy): Eukaryota > Metazoa > Arthropoda > Insecta > Thysanoptera > Thripidae > Odontothrips > Odontothrips loti. The sequence goes on from CM076251.1 coordinate 11,795,021, forward strand.
GCCCTTTTTCTCCGCCATAACCGCACGCACACACACGCACACACGACGCGTGCGTACGTGCTCTGCATCTAGATAATATACACCACAAACACGAGATTTTTTTTCGAAAATCGGCTGTGCCACGCTGCAAGTTCTGGAGTGCAGTGCATCGCGATCGCTCAGGGCCAGAGGATGCAACGCGTGAAGCCTGTGACACGGCGTGTGACACGCCGCGTCACACCACGCCACGCGGCGTGATAGGACACGTCCGCCGTGGGCTACACGCCCGACCGGCCGAGCCGAGCCGAGCCGTGCCCTACGGCGTCGCGCTTCAGCGGGTTCAACAGGTCCGAGGGGACGGGACAGGACAGGCTAGGGCACAACCACACCCCGATAGGGAACTCACGCCAACGCCAGCGGCGCCAGCGGCAACCGATTCCAGTATCGGTATCGTCCATTCCACTGATCCGCCGGCGATTGAGATAAAGGCGGTGCGGCGACATGCAACCGCGGGAATACTAAAAAATAACCTATTTTTTTGGGTCGTATATTTGACCTTTTTACTTTTTTCTCAATCTCATTTATTTTGATTCTTTCTGATTTCTGTTGCCACCGCACACCGATTTTTTTTTCAAGTGAAGTCCCCCTCGGCCCAGCCCAGTTCTCCCCTGCTTTCTTTTTCCCTGTTTACTTTTTACCACCCTCCGCACATTTTTTTCTCTCCGCGGTGTGCAGCACAGTGATAGGCTTATTTCCGGGGATGCCATGTCGGTGCGGGGATCGGCGGACAGGATCGGCGCGGCGCGGCCCCGCTGCGTGCGAAAAGCCGCTCGAAACCACCCCCTGCCACGCGCCGCCACGCGCCGCCACGGGCCGCCACCCCCGGACAAAAGTACAGCCCCGGGGGATGACTTCAATGTTTGCATTATTCAGAAAGCGAATTGGAACAAAGTGGAAAACAAACAAAAGCGGGGAGGCGAGCGGCACGGACGGCACGGTGGGCGGGGCCCGCCGGGACCCGACAGGACGAAATGCACCGAATGCAAGGCGAGTGCCCTCGTCTGAGTCAGGCTTGTCAGCGGCCCTGTTCCGCCCGGCCGCCCAGCCCCCACCTTGTGGGAGGGCAGCAGGGCGAAGTCTGGCAGACAGCGGCCATCTGGAAGAGCCGCGGGTTCAAATACCGGTGTGGCAGTGATGGCATACCCCCAGGGAGGAGGTGCCCCCCGGTACACCATCCCTAGGGGCCATGTACCCCCCCCCCCCCACCAACCGACTCGGGGGCCATGTACCCCCGGGGGGTACACTATCCCTAGGGGCCGTGTACCCCCACCAACCGACTCTGGGGTACACCATCCCTAGGGGCCATGTACCCCCCGGGGGGTACACTATCCCTAGGGGCCGTGTACCCCCACCAACCGACTCGGGGGTACACCATCCCTAGGGGCCATGTACCCCCCGGGGGGTACACTATCCCTAGGGGCCGTGTACACCCCCACCAACCGACCGGGGGGTACACTATCCCTAGGGGCCGTGTACCTAGAGTTAGTGTACCCCCAGGGGAACGGGGTGGGAGAGAGTACACGGCCCTAGGGATGGTGTACCCCCCGGGGGGTAAGTGGTCCCTTTTACACCGGTCATTCGCCAGTGCGAGCACTGACGGCGCCTGCTGGGTAGGCAGACTGCTCGCGCGCGTGTCGTGCGGGCTGGCCCACCCCGTCACTCACAGGCGCTCACTCAACGCCTCCGCCATCACCCTGACCCTGTTGCAGGATGAGCGCCACGACGCTGCCGCCCATCGGCGCCCCCCCGGGCCCGGGCCCCGGCGGGCCGGCCGCCAAAGCGCCGCCGACGGGGCCGACGGTGGTCACCGAGGCCGAGGTCCTGACCGAGCTGTTCCACGCCAACCCCGACCACTACCGCGCCTCCTTCTCGGCCATCAACCGCATGCGGCAGAACGCGGAGCTCTGCGACGTGACCCTCAAGATCGGCTCGGACTCCATCAACGCCCACCGCCTGGTGCTGGCGTCCGTCAGCCCGTACTTCAACGCCATGTTCAACGGTAAGGCCCCGAACACACGCAGAAAAATAATTAGGTGTCACAACATATTTAGTTGTGAGAACAAAGATTCGTTTTTAACTTTTTGCTTGCCCAGCTGAATTTTAGTTGCCCCGAAATGATAGTTGTCACAGCTAAAGCAACAAAAAAAAATTCGTTGTGACAACTAACAATTTTTCTGCGTGTCCTATTTGGCGCACGCCGCACCAACTAACTCCCCGCCCCGCCCCGGCCGCGACACGATTGCAGACGACATGGTGGAGAAGATGCGGCCCGAGGTGACGCTGCACGACGTGGACGGGCTGGCGCTCAAGCAGCTCATCGAGTACTCGTACACGGGCGAGATCCTCATCACGGAGGACAACGTGCAGGTGCTGCTGCCCGCGTCCAGCCTGCTGCAGATGGCCCCGGTGCGGGGCGCCTGCTGCCAGTTCCTGCTCCGACAGCTGCACCCGTCCAACTGCCTCGGCATCCGCAGCTTCGCAGGTCAGATTCCGCCCCCACGACGCATTTTTATTTTTGTTTCATTTTCTATCGTTTTGAATAGTTTTGTGTTGACATTTGGGGCGGTTGTCGGTACAGGGTCGGCCGTGCCATGCCCTGTCAACAGGTGCCAAGTCGTAGCGATCTCGTAAAGCCTGACACTTGTCCGTGCTAGCGTGCTTAAAATGCATGTATGGGCTCACCGGCGGGGGGCTCGCGAAGGCGGGGAGGGGGGAGGAGGGAGGCGGAGGGAGGGGGGGGGGGCGTTTGCATTGCAGATCGTGGCACTGCCACGCGAAGCATTGTCGTGTCGTGTGACGGCTGCCGCTAAGCTGCCATGTTCGTTTTGCAGAAAACGCGAAATTGAGATGACACTTTTTGGTCCTACTGAAGCATCACCGAGTGAGTGTATGTGTGGGGGGGGGGGGCAGAGAGAGAGAGAGAGAGAGAGAGAGAGAGAGAGAGAGAGAGAGAGAGAGAGAGAGAGAGAGAGAGCGCGACTCGAGTCCGCTGTAACGGCAATGATTTCATGGCATGCGAGGGTGGTGCCGGGCCGAGGGGAGAGTAAAGGGGGGGGGGGGGCAGCGATTAGCCTGTCTGTTTTCGCTGCTCACATGCCTGCCATGTCGCCACACCCTGTCCGACACCCGAGAAGCGAGGATCGGGCCTGGAAATGACTCGCGGGGTAGCGGGTTCGAATACCGCGCACCGCACCACAGCCAGTCCTGTTTTTTTTTCTTCATCTGTTATTTTAAAGCTTGCCCCGGACACTGACCCTCACCTCTGTTATCTCTGACGCGTTCCCCACCACGCCACCCCTAATTTTCTATCGTTCTTGCAGAGCAGATTCGAAGAGGAACGGCACTGTGGCGTGTAGTGTTGTAGTGTGTCCCACCGTCCCACCTCCCTCCGCCGCAAACCACAGGGCAGGCCGGACGTCGGGGCGGGGCGGGCGGGGCGGGGCGGGGCGGGGCGGGGCGGGGCGGGGCGGGGCGGGGCGTAGGCAGCCCTTCGCAGTAGCGCTATTGTGCCCGCCCCGTCCCCGACCCCGGCCGGCTGGGCGAGACACACAACGTCCTGATCCTTTCTCTACCCGCGCCCCCTTTTTATCTCAATCTCATCATGTTAGCGGGGCGGGGGGACTTGGAGTGGTACTACTCATGGCCGGTGACCCCTGCCACCCCCCCCCCCCCCCTCGGCGTGCCCCGCCCCCTCCCACCCCCGTCATACCCACCCCCTCCTCCGCCGCACTCTCTTCCCGGTTCAGTGACCCGTGCCACGTAGGCGCCGCGCCGCGGGCACATGCACGTACAACGTACACGCCACCCCCACCCGCACCCCTCACCTACACCATGTAGTGAGTGACCTTCTACTGACTTGAATGCCGCCGCGGCCCTCAATGGAAATGCGCGGAGGTAATGCGGGTGGGGGTCTCGTAGGAGTGCCGGATAGGGCAATGGAGGGGCGCTAGCGGACGATGACGGGGCAGAATGACAAATCGCAACCCCCCCCCCCCCTACCCCTGCCGACGGCCAGCCTGGCGCCGGGGGCCCACCGGGGGTCGTGTCAGCCGTGCCGGGGGGCCAGGGGCTACCGCAGAAGGCATTGACTCACCGTCTGTGCCAGCCAGCCAACGACCACCACACCTGGAGTAGAGAAGTGCAGGATGGGGAAATAAAGAAAGGTACAACGAGCGGCCAGGGCTCGGAGAGAGCTGAGCTCGGCCCGAGGGGTGGCCGGTGCGCCCCCGCCGCCCCCGCCGCCCCCGCCGCCCCCGCTCCTGCGCACTCGGGGGGCAAACATGGAAAGGGCGTCGTTGTTGGGCCTCTGCCCGAGGATGCCGGCTCCCCTCTGTCTCTCTCTCTCTCTCTCTCTCTCTCTCTCTCTCTCTCTCTCTCTCTCTCTCTCTCTCTCTCTCTCTCTCTCTCTCTCTCTCTCTCTCTCTCTCTCTCTCTCTCTCTCTCTCTCTCTCTCTCTCTCTCTCTCTCTCTCTCTCTCTCTCCCTGACGAGACGACACCGTGCTCCAAGAAGTTGGTCCTCTTTCGTCGCCGAGCCGAGCCGGACCGCTCAACTTTCTTTTGTTGTCCGCCAGGCTCACTTCCCCATAGCGGCGCCGCTATACTGCCCCCCCCCCCCTTTGGAATTGAAGAAAATAAGAGGAGCAGCAGGGCGTTGAAGGATGGGGCTGAGGTGCGGGGCGGGGCAACACCAGGCGACAGGCGACCCCCTCTCATGAGGCGGCGGCGTGCAAAAGTTTGTCAAGTGATTCTCCACAACGCCTGGTCTACCCCTGGCCTCCCACCCCACCCCTGCCCACCGCCACCACCCAGCGGCCAACGGCCCGCCGTGACGCCATTTGTAACCCTGTCCGACTACAAGATCCTTCCCATAAAGGATTGATTGCAGGACGATGCGGTCGGCGGTGGCGGCGGCCTCGGTCAGGAAAATGCGAGGGGAAGGGAGGGGAGGGCCACCCGCAGACGGACAACGGACATCGATCACAAAGGAAGGGTGGCCCTTTTCCACACAAGCAGCGGCCAGGGGGGCCGCTGACCGCTAGTGAGTGGCGGCCGAGGAAGAGCTTCCATTCCAGCCTCAGAAGGGTGGAGTGGATGTTTGTGGCGGCGTAAGAAACGCGTCTCCGCTATCGAGATCAGGACGTCCAGGCCTTTCTCTGACTCCTACCCGCCTTTTTTTTTTTTTTTCTTTCGGTGGTGTTTGGATTCACTCGGGCGTCGGATTCGGAAGAAGCAGCAGGCGAGTTCACTGACTGTCGAGAGGGGGGGGGGGAAGAAAGAAAGAGAGAGAGAGAGAGAGAGAGAGAGAGAGAGAGAGAGAGAGAGAGAGAGAGAGAGAGAGAGAGAGAGAGAGAGAGAGAGAGAGAGAGAGAGAGAGAGAGAGAGAGAGAGAGAGAGAGAGAGAGAGAGAGACATACAGAGACACGAGACGAGACGGGGTCAGGACGAGTGGGTCTGCTGCAAAAACAGAGAGAGTGCGTGACAGAGACGGGACATGGGGGCGGCGTGAGTGGTCCCAGCCCTTCACCCCCAACCCCCGCGCCTCTGGGCGCTAAAAGGGCCCAGGGCCGTGTCGTGCCCTGCGTTGGCCCGCGACTGTTTGCCCAGATGAATGCTTGCCTTGATGGCTGTTTGATCGCCCCCTCCCCTCCTTCTCCCCTCCCCTCCCCCTCCCCTCCCCCTCGCATCCCCCCGCCTCACCTTCCAGCGCTCGCCTTGGGCCCATTGCGGGCTAAACGACTTTGCTCGTCGTGAGATCGCGTTACGGTCGTAACTCAAGGACCATGTACTCACCCACCCCCACCCCATGTGTGCGCTGGTCTGGTGGTGTTATCTACCCCCACCCCCTCTCCCTCATTCTTTTTCATCCACCGCCCCCCTCCGCGTCCTCGAGGCTATTCCTGGTCTTTACGTGCAGCATTCATGGGACTCTAGGAGCGCAGGCAGCGCGCGTTTCGCGAACGTCATCGTCAAGACAGCAGAGCCGCGTCTGGCGGGGAGATGTGCTCTCGAGGCCGGGGAGGCAGAAGAGAACTCCAGCGGCAAGGAAGAATAAGTTTCCGTACTCCGAGCCGGACGTGTCATGTGTCACAGCGGGCCGCACAAATGTTTGGGGGCGCCGTCGGAGGCGAGGAGGGGGCCGGATTTTGCAGGCAGCAGTGGAAGCCATGCATCGGAGCCTGACCAGAGCGCACGCCATGGGGCCGTGGGCCGTGGGGCAGGCCGTGACCGGCGCCTCATGGGCCCATGGCGGACCGTGGGGGCCCACGGGGGACGGGACGGAGGACGGCGTAATCTCATTTTCCTGCTGGGGGGGGGATCGCGTCGGCCCGGCCCGGCCGGCCTGTGTGTGGCTGCGGCGGACGGAGGACTCGGGGGGCAGCCGGGGGCAGCGGGGGCGGGGGGAGAGGGGGAAACAGCTGCTGTACCGCCCTGGCAGAGAGACAGGGGAGGGGCCAGTGTCCCCGGCCGGGGAAGGCGCTGCTACACTGTGCGCCGGGCAGGCCCCAGACGCCCCAGGCCGACTGCTTTGGCAGTGACCCCCTCGGACCACACATCTCCGTTCGGTTCGGCAGCAGCAGCGAATACGGAATACCGAAACAGGGCCGAGAGAGAGAGAGAGAGAGAGAGAGAGAGAGAGAGAGAGAGAGAGAGAGAGAGAGAGAGAGAGAGAGTGATGGGAGAGAGAGAGAGAGAGCATGAGAGAGAGAGAGTGTGTGTGTGTGAGAGAGACAGAGAGAGGAAGGGGAGGGAAATGCAGGGCAGTGGTGGCGCCAGCGGTAATGGACGGCAGCTGTTGGCCGCTAATGGTGTTTTATAGTGGCCCCTCTTCTTGTCTAGAGCCAAAAACACAACAGAGTAAAAAGGAGAGGAATGTTGCCGAGAAACTGTTTTGAGGAATTGTTATGCGTACTGTCTTTGCGGCCAGGTGCTCCGTTCAATTCTCTTGATGGGCGGCGTACACACACTACGTCATCGGCTGTCATTTTCGGATCGACCCCCCATCCATTCTGTAACGCTGTAACAATAAGTTCTATTAACCAGTAGCGGAGACAGCGGCAGACGGTACGCAAAACAATTCCGAAAAATAGTTTTTGGGGCACCTATCTAGAAATGCGTTTCTCGACTTCGTGATTAAGAAAATATGGTATATATCCCTTGCGGAATACCCAGGGCCGGGAGCCGTAGGATCACTTTTTTTTCATGAATTCCTCGATTTTGTTTTGAAAGTACGAAAAGGCATTTTTAAATGATTCTTTGACCTCTATTCGAAACATTTCTTTAAACATGCCTTTTTGGCATTAGGCAGAGAATTCGAATTTACTAACGGGTCATTGGGGGCACACCAGCCCCAGGGACGTGTGCCCCCCTGCTGACCGCCTCACTGGGGGCACACCAGCCCTTCTGACCGCCTTATGGGTGCATATCAGCTGTGACTTTCCTTACACGCGATGATTGAAACTCATAACTGAAATATTGTTATTGTAGAATAATAAGTTCTTGAATATTTATTGATTATAATTACAATCAAGCGAGCGAGCGACGCGCATTTTTAACCCCTAAAAGGTTTAAAACCACCACTACGGAACACGTGGCACAAATTCGCCCGCGATTGGCCTTTGGGCAGCCTAGTACCGTGAAGTATCATAAGAGATATCATAGGGTTGTGTACGAAGTACCATACGAGTCGGTTCCCACCCTGCCGGTCAGTGGCAGCGGCTTGCCTTGCGACCAGTCGGCCGTCGGACACGCAGCAGATGCCGGCCATACGAATCGCGGAAGCGGCGCATGGCGGCGCTAGTCCCGCGGGGAAGACGGGGGGGGGGGGGGGGGGGGGGGAGCTCGAGGCCTACGTTTTTAGGTCGGGGAAGTAATTGGCGTCGTAAAGGCCGGTAAAAGCATCGGCGGCCGTGACGAGCCCAGCCGCCAGCCCTCCCCTGCCACGGCCTCCTAACCCTTTCCCTATGCCGCCTGCCGCACACGACAGGCCTCCGACACCGAAATACATTCCCCATCTTTCTGGAAATGTCTCGAGACCGAACAAATCTGATAAGATAAGGGAAGCGCGAGGACAATGCGCTGACGGGCGGGGTTGAGTTGAGGCCGTGCCATAAAGCGGTGACGTGTGTGTGTGTCCGACTGGTGACGGCTGGAGGACGGGGCCAAGGACGTGATTCTCGTGGGGGACACGCCCGGCCCGGGCCAATTCGGGTCCTCTATCTCTCTGAGCGCTTGGTCCACGTCCGTCTCTCTCCCTCCCCTGCAGCGGCCCCGCGCCGCGCCCCTGTTGTCTCTGTCTCTCCCATTTTCGGCTGTGCGGAGACCTTGGTCCGGGCGAAGCCAAGGCCGTTACCCTCGCCGGAAGGCTATTGAGCGCCGCTCCCCCCCCCCCCGCCCCTCACTTTCCCTCCCTCCCCTCTACCCGAACGCACCTTCCCTTCAAATCTGCGACTCCCCCCCTCTATCTTCCCTGAAAACCCACCCCCGTCTCCGGAGGGGGCGGGGGCGTTTGGTGTGAACCGGTTCGAACGAGGAGGGGGAGTGGAGGGGAAGGGGAGGGAAGGAACGGTGGGTTGCAATATTGGACGCAGCAAAGGGAGATGGTGGGGTAGAGGGGGAGAGATAACCGGTGAAAAAGTGAAGTCGGTAGGACTGTCATATCGTATACATTTATTTTGCCGTGGCAGACCGGCAGCGCCGAGGGCCCGGGCAGGGTCTCTATCGCAAGTGACGCGGGCATATAGACTGTGTGTGTGTATGTGTGTGTGTGTGTGTGTGTGTGTGTGTGCGTGTGCGTTTGTCGGCGGGGCGAACCCCTACTACGCAATGCACGCGTGCCGTGCGGGCTGGCCAACGCTGTCTTCCTCACGCGCACCACGTCGGTTGGAGAAAACTCGGACGTTTCTCTACGGACGGCGCGCCTAATAACAACCGACACTTTCCTCTAGTTTTCTCTGATATACTGCGATCTGCCGCCCCGCCGCCAGCTCCATTAGGCAAAAGGACTCATCCCGTCCAGTATATCATGGAAGCTGTCTGCTCGGCGGCGCAACTAGTGGGAAGAGACAAAAGCATGTTCCCGCCGTGGAAGACCCCCACCCCGCCCACCCCATTTAGGCGAGGGAAGCCGAAGCTGAAGCCTGAGGCCAACATGCCAATTTCTCCGTTCTCCGAACGCCGACAAAAAAGAAAAATTGATAAAAGAGGGCCCTTTGACTGACGCGAGAAGGACGGGCCGCCGTATTCAGATTCACATTCTGCGCACATCGTTGTATGTAGACACCATCAGCGTGTCGGATAGCAGAGACGAGACTCGCGCGCCCTGTGAGTTCGACCCGACAACCCGTCACCCCGTCACGCAGGTTGCCTAACTCGCCGTTGGCAGGTGCCATGGACTCGTCGTCGTTCCCTCCCTGTCTATCCCCACCCTCTCTTTCTCTCTCCCGCCGTCGCCCAGCAGGCGCTGCTGTTCTGTTCGCACGCAGCTCAGGAGGCCCCCGGGGGCAGCCCTCGGGGGGCGGCTCGGAGGCAGCGACGGTCCACTTTTGCCCGGAAGCAGCACGGACAGCGGGCAATTTGAAGAGACCGCTTCCCTTCCCCGGCCCGGCGGCGGCGCCTTGCGTGCTGGGCGCCCTCACCGAGGCCTTCACCCTGGCCGAGCAGAGGAAGGGGAGGCCCTCGTGGTGATTTACACCCCCCCCCCTAGACACAACCCCACAACCCACTTCAGCCGCCGCCCCCGCACTTCCCCCCCCCCCCTCTGCTTCGCTCACCGACGGGTAACAAATGACCGGATCGCGACACGACGTTCTTTCAGGCGGAAAAATGGAGAGGGGCGGTATGGGAAATGTATTCGCCTCCTTCCCTCCGCTCGGCCCCTTACCGTGAGAGCCGCTGAATCTCTCATCCCCCCACGAGCACGCAGCTGCATCAGCAAGCAGCTCCATAGCTGCTGACGACTTATGGACCGGGCGCGGTCGTAGAGCAGTCTGCGCCGCGAATTGGAAGCCAGCAGATGCCGGAGGGACCGGAGGAACCGGAGGGACCCCCGCGGGCGGACAAAAAGCGGCGCTGGTCTACACCACGACCCGGCCCGGCCCGGCCAACGTCCTACAACAGGTGCCTGCTGGCGGAGGTCCAGGAGCAGCGTGCACTCCTTCTTCATGAAGGTGGCGATGAATTAAACATTTGGTGCGGATTTAGGGGCGGCTGCTCGGTCCGTGTTGTGTGTGTGTGTGTGTGTGTGTGTGTGTCCTGCACCACGGCTAGGCGAGTGGCACGAGCAGGACGGCGCGCGCGCGCGCGCACACACACACACACACACACACACACACTTCCACCCCAGGGAGTCCTCAGGACTCCGACTCCGCTCCCTCGGTCTGCACAGCCAGTCCAGCGATAGGATAGGATAGGTCAGGCGGCCGCCCCTGCCGCACTCCATCTACTTCGGCACGAAAGAGTTCGATGGGAAGGAGAAGGGGGAGGGGGGAGGGGGGAGGGGGGAGGGGGGGGGGGGGGGGTATAAAAGATACGGCGTGTCGTCCTACCGTGCGACCTCGAAGCCACAGCAGGCAGTGGGTCTGCGGGTGAGACCATCCGCCTGTGAATTTGAAAGGTACGATAGTCTCTGTGAACCTCATTGCGGGGAGCGGGGTTGGGGGGGAGGGGGCTTGACTGTGTAGTCGGCACGGGCTTGGTGCGCGCTCTGTGCGGCGTGGGCGGGGCGGGGCGGGGCGGGGCGGAGCAGCTGATGTTGCTGGCAACTGCAGGCGGTCCCCGGCGGTCCGCGATCGATAGGCTTACCCACCCTCACGCACATCCTATTTGTATCTTTCTCTCTCTCGCCCCCCACCCCTCGCCAAACCCCACCCCACAACACTCTCATCCCACATCTAATTTCTGTGTTTCTTTTGCCTTTTCATTTGGTATGTGTGTGTGTGTGTGTGTGTGTGTGTGCTCTCTCTCTCGCGCGCGCGGCGGGCTTATTATGGTAAGCAATGGAAATGCCCCCCTCGTCGTGCCAGTTTTTGTCTGTCTCTCCCTGTCCCCCCTCCGGGAGTGCGTCTCCAGCTTCTCACTTTGTCTCCCCTTGTTCCAGACGCCCACTCCTGCAAGGAGCTCCAGGCGGCGTCCCACCAGTTCGCAGTGCAGAACTTCCAGGAGGTGATGAACACCGAGGAGTTCCTGCTGCTGCCGTACAACGACGTGGAGGAGCTGGTGTCGTCCGGCCAGCTGAACGTGTCGAGCGAGGAGAAGGTGTACTACGCGGTGCTCAACTGGGTCAAGCACGACATCGCGTCCAGGGAACAGCACGTCGCCAAGGTGCTTAGCCGGACCTTCCCCTCCTGGCCACTGACTCCTCAGCTTGACGACTCACTTGTTCTTCTTCTTGCCGCGCTGCAGTTGCTGAAGCACGTGCGTCTGCCGCTGCTGGAGCGCGACTTCCTGATGGCGCACGTCGAGTGCGACCCGCTGGTGCGCTCGTCCGTGCCCTGCAAGGAGCTGCTGCTCGAGGCCATGAAGTACCACCTGCTGCCGGATCAGCGCGCGGCGCTCAGCACGTCGCGCACCGCCGCCCGGCAGCCCGAGGGCCTCGAGCCCTTCCTCTTCGCCGTCGGTATGAGAAATTCGCAAGCCGGGGAGGGATGCGCTCCGATTGTCATGTAAAGTGGGTGTTCGCTACGCCGGCGGCCGCCGGGTTAAACAGAGGGGCGCTGGCGTGAAAGGGCTGCTGGGGAGAGAATCGGGATGAAGCCTCTCTGACGGGTGGCCGTCGGCGGCGCCGCCACCGCCCCGTCACCCGCGCCTGCATATGAAGTCTTCAACTTATCAATCAGGGCTTTGCCATCTCCGTGTTTGTGCCAGGAGGCGGCTCGCTGTTCGCCATCCACAGCGAGTGCGAGGTGTTCTCCCCGCGCGCCGATCGCTGGCAGGCCATCGCCCCCATGCTGTTCCGGCGCTCCAGAGCGGGCGTCGTCGGCCTCAACCGGCAGCTCTACGTCGTCGGGGGGTGAGTGCCCGCTGAATTTTTCATACGGCTGTCTTCGATCAAGGTTCTTAACCCTTCGCCCCGCCTCAGGTACGACGGCACCTCGGACCTGTCCACGGCCGAGTGTTACTCGCCGCACCTCAACGCGTGGAGCGCCATCACGCCCATGGGCACCAAGCGGAGCTGCCTGGGCATCTGTGCGCTGGACGGGCTGCTGTACGTGTGCGGCGGCTACGACGGCGCCTCGTGCCTCAACTCGATGGAGCGGTTCGACCCGCTGACGGGGGTGTGGACGTCGTGCCCAGCCATGCTGCTGCGCCGCCGCTACTGCCGCCTCGCCGTGCTGGGTGAGTGTGGCGAGGGGTGCGGGGCCGCCTGCAGGGTAGGCCAGCCCGCCCGACGGTGGCGCTGAGCGGGATGGCCTACCCTCGACTTTACAGGCGCCAGAGGAGCGGAGACGGCAGGGTCCCCGCCGCGCCCCGCACCCAAACTAACTGTCCCCGTGTGCCCCGCAGACAACTGCATCTACGCGCTGGGCGGCTTCGACTCGTCCAACTACCAGGCAACGGTGGAGCGGCTGGACCCCCGCGCTGGCCGCTGGGACCCGGTGCCGTCCATGTCCTCGCGGAGGTCGTCGTGCGGCGTGGCCGCCCTGGACGGCATGCTGTACTGCGTGGGCGGCAACGACGGCACCATGTGCATGAGCTCCGGGGAGCGCTTCAACGCGCGCCGCCAGGCGTGGGAGCCCATCGCCGCCATGCACTCCAGGAGGTCGACGCACGAGCTGGTGGCCATGGGCGGCGCGCTGTACTCGCTGGGCGGCAACGACGGCAGCTCGTCGCTCAACTCGGTGGAGCGGTACGACGTGGCCACCAACAAGTGGACGCTGGTCACGTCCATGCTGACGCGGCGCAGCTCAGTGGGCGCCGCCGTCCTCGACTGCCTGAGCGTGCCCACGTCATCGGGGGCCTCTGCGGCAGCCGGTGCCGCCGGTGCCGCCGGCGCGGCCAGCTAGTGCCTGCTCGTCACTGCCCTGTGATGCGGAGACCGCCGCGCCGCGTCGCCGTCGCCAAGGCCATCGCCGAGCTACCACCTCTACGCCACGCCTCGCCACCGCGCCGCCGGCAGCAGCCCGGCGGAGGTGATGAGGGAGGACCAGAGGGCCAGGACGCTTCCCAGAACGCCCAGGACCAGGACAGAGTCCCTCATCTGAGTCCCCTCCGGCCCCATCCCTCCCCGCCTGCCTGCAGAGCCTGCAGCAGGCCGAGGCGAGGCACTCTGGTGGTAGTCTCCGCGACGGGTGACGCTGTGGGGGCGTTTGCGCTAGCGGTCGTGCTCCGGCCCCGGCCCCGCCGCCACAGAGACCCTCGGGGCCCCGACCGCACGACTCGACTGGTCCGCGACCGGGACCGTCCTTAAACTGCGTAACACGGTCGGGTTCCTAGACGTTACGCAGTTTATGCACACCCCTCCGTACGGACCCGTCGCCTTCGTCGCCCCTTTTGGCAGCGCAGCGCGTCCATGGCGCGGCACCGCAACAACCTCGTCGTGACGACGTGACGGTCACTGACCATGTCACGTGTCACACGGGTGTTGTCACACGGGCAGTGACGCTCGGACGTTTCCTCCCCTCCCCCCTCGCTCCCCTCCCCTCCTCTGGGGGTCGTATCAATCGCTCCCGTTCTCGTTTTTCCCCTACACATGACTTTAAAGGTAGTTGTGTGATCACATTCAAGTACTTCCCTCACTCTGCACTGTGTCAGTGAATTTTGAAAGAAATAAGGATTTATACCTACTCTCTCTCTCTCTCTCTCTCTCTCTTTCTATCTCTCTCTCTCTCACTCTCTCTCTCTTTTGCCTGTTTCATCACATAATGTAGTTCTAGTTCTAGGGAGGCTTTCGTGTTTGTCCTCTAGAAGGGTGCCATTTTTCCATTAAGTAACAAAGGAAAATATCAATATACCGAACTTTATTTCTACAATTGGTGTTCAATCTGTCATATACTATAAAACATTTGCTGTTTACTCATCAATTGCAGAAACTGTGATAAGCAAACTTCAATATTTGCTTTAAAACATGGTCTAAGCTTTTAAGACTTAAAGTCTCCCAGTTTTTTTTTCTTTCTTTAATTTTTTAAAAATAATTGCTGTCACACAGTTTACATGAACTTCAAGCAATGACAAAATTGAGCAGCCGATGGCCACTGACCAATGTGCTAAGTTAAACTTTCCTAGGTACGCACCACCACATTCCAGATTCTGGCCAGTGCGTTGTATTCCCATGATCATTTGGTACAAGACTGAAACTTTATTTTGCACTGGCTTGATGGACTCTTTTCCTTAGTGTGGTTGAAAGCTTTCTTTCATTTCTCACTCATGTTATGATATGTTAACATACAACTGTTCAAACATGCTGTGTTGTAGACTTGTAAGATTGTGAGCAATGTGAAAAAAGTAGTGATATTAAATTTAAGTAAATCGGTAGTATACGATGTTATTTAAACTGCAGTAGACCCTGCTTACTCTCATGTTTAGGAAAAAATGTATGCTACAAGATTCTTTAAAATTTAGCCCATTTAAGTCCTTAGCACATCTGTATGCATTTATATAAAACAAGTGAGGCAATGAAATATTTTTTTAGAATAGATTTAATCTGTTCTAGCTATTGGGAGCAAATCAACATGGATCTACCATGTGAGAAACGTCTTCTGATTTTTTTTTTTATGAGGCAATTATTACTTAATTAAGAGAGCGTGTATTTTAAGCATTGGTTTTCGGTAACAAAGAAAGATTGCTTTTCTTTCTGCAAAAATCTGCATTTGCAGCTTCATGAGAAAGTTCGAACATTCCAAAAAAATCTTTAATCGGATTTAAAGTTAATCCAATATGAGTTAAGGTTACTAAATTGGAAACTCGGGAATAAATAATAGACACTTTTTATGTTTATGCATTTTTATTGACATTCTAGCTACATACTTTTATGACAAATGTATGTATATGACTTTCCCCTCAGTTTCACCAGTAGGGGTAGGTTGAAACTACATGGTGTGTCACTAATAAACTTCACAAACACAACAATGGAACCCAAGAAACCATGTTTTACAAAATTAACAAGGCTGAGGTGAAAAATACATCAAACTAGATTTGTACTATTATTGTTAGTTAGAAATCAGAAGTTAGTAGTGGGCAAGCTGCAGACCATACAGTCGGGGAATGCCTTCCTAGCCAGATACTGCACAGCCAACTTAACATGTTTGTTATGAAGCTGAAGCTCGAAGATTCTCTTCAGTACAATTAAGATTTTGAACTATACAGCAAATTCTTTTTTTTCCTTTACTTTCAAAAAGCAACATTACCTGGTAAATCAGCTCCATTTGCTTGAAAAACAAAGACAAAAGAGTTATCAGTTTCTCTTTTTTGACAGGTCTTTTTTAAATGACACAGATGTACACAGAAAATCATTCTTTAACAGTCACAACAATTAAAATTATCAAATGAATGAAGTCATGCAAATCTACCTACAAGCAACAATAGACATATGTAAGAAGGAATCAGAATCCACTTCCGTAGAGATCATAACAACATTTGTTCTACACCCTAATACAGTACATCTATAAAAACATGCACATCAGTTCCATTAATTGCCTCCATTCACACACAATACTGGCTTAACACATTTCAAAGCCTACCATTGTACTGATTTGCCATCCTCATGAGTTTCAATAATTAATTAGGCCTCATGTTAAACCCTTGTTAAAATCAATCACCAAATTTTGTGACTATCTCTGACCCATAAAATCCAGTACCCAACACTTCACAATTCACAATCCAAATCTATTGGGATGGACGCAGCAACTTTTCTGTGGCAGCTGCTGCCGACTGGCTCACGACTCCCTCTACAGTAGCCCCGTCAGCCCTGCGCTCCCCGAGAATATTGCCTGTAACCGAAACCATGAGGTCAATTCGGTTGGTGTAGTTACAGACGTGATGATCAAGCCTGAATCTAAAAATGTGAATGGCTTTTCTAGATCGAGTTTCTGACCCTATATCCACCACACACTGCCAAAACTTTTATACCAAAAATCAGCTTTGCCCACATGCTAACCACTGGAAACAAATGTGAATTTCCAGGAATATTAAAGCCATAAGGTAGTCTGAAGTGATTTGCAAGGTAGGAAAGTGACATGCATTCTCAAAATAAAACTCAAATCTGGACTGTAAAGCTACTATTTATTGATGTAATGACAACGTAACAGACTCAAATAACAGGAAAAACAAGAAATTCCCAGACATTGCCTTTTGAGAGGTAGAAGTACAAATTTGAGGCAAATGCACAAAAATACAGATGAACCTTATAAATGCAATAAATTCCAGATCTGAATGCTACAAAAAGTACAGCATTATAAGGATCAGACAAATGTGATAAAGCAATTCTCTTTGATATTCTATGTAGTGTTTATGTCCACTTCCAAAATACTAACAAGTGATAACAGACAAGATGTCCATAATTCACTTCTGTGAAACTTAACAATAGTACATAAAAAATTACATGAAAATAACACTACACAAATCATGCCAGAAATAAAACCTAAGAAGCTTGTAGAAATTTCTGAGTTCACTTCTTACTTTTCAGCAGTTTCTCGCTAGCATCATCAAATGCAGGATCACCAATGTTAAGCATCAGGCTGTTACCACTCAAGAATATCTTGTTCTGGGAGTTGGCCATCTACAAAGACAAAGCAATAATTAATTTTCTCATCAGACCAAGGAACAATCCATCACACAACAAAACCCTTACCGTTTTGGCAATAGTCTGAGCTGCACGGATTTTACGCAGCTTAAGGAAACCAGGATTAATACCAATGGCCTGACCTAAGTAAGCACGAGTCAAGGAAAGGTAATGCAAAAATGGGTAACACAAAATGTTAAGCAATGTTACTACAAGTACAAATTGCCAGAAAAGGATATCCTCATTGCAGCTTCAGCTTCTCCCTCAGCTTGGACGATCTTCTGCTGCTTCTCCTGCTTAGCACGTTCCACTACAAATGCTGCCCTCTGTGCTTCTTGTTGGGCAACCTATGAGGGGAAACAAAGGTGGAATGGTTGAAACAAAAATAAAACAAAAAACTGACGAGAACAGAACCAGAAAAAAATGTACCTGTTTAGATTCAACTGCAGCAGTGTACTCCTTTCCAAAGCTAAGTTCGGTAATGGAGACATCATCCAGTATGATATTGAAATCCTGAGCGCGTTCAATCAACTCTTTCCTGACCAACAATGAAACCTGTACAAGAGCAGGAAAGAAAACAGACCAGTGAATTAAACTCCTTGATCGGCAGAAGTGAAAGGTAAAAGGACATAAGCTAACAATATTATTTACCTGCTGCCTCTGGGTGATGAGCTGAGAAGCATTGAATTTTGCTACCACGGATTTAAGAACTTCATTACAAATTGATGGTAATACTTTCTCATCATAATCCAAACCAAGCTGACGGTACATAGTTGGCAGGGAGCTTGAATTTGGTCTGGACAAAACTCTCAAAGAAATATTAACCATCTGCAGATCTTTTGAACCTGTAGGTGAAGAAATTTTCCTTGGGCGTGACCTGAAAAGATTAAAACAAATACAAAATAAAGCCAAGAGTGCAACTTTACTACGAAGTTTTGGAGTATGTGTTACAACAACACACAAGACTTACCTAATGTCGTATATAATAGGGTATTGGAACCATGGTACTCTAAAATGAAGACCTTCACTGTAAACATCCGGCTGAATTCCACCCAATCTGCTGAAAATGATGGCTCTGTGACCACCTTCCACTGAGAAACAAAATGTTAATGCACATTAAATATAGTAAATTATAACCTTATTTTTAAAAAAAATACAAATGCCCATACAATAAGTCATGAGCTTCATGGCAATGGGACTCACTGTCTCCACTGCAATAGTAGGGATGAAATTAATATTGTAAGTTCTTTAACCCGCGGGAGAAAATCGAGTTAAGTATATAAAATGTAAATGAATAAACGTGCACGGTGAGGTGAGTGCAAAGTAGTTATCAACCCATCCAGCTCTGAAACCCCATCTCAACACAGGATCGACAGACATTACTTCGTCAGGAATAAAAAAATAATAAGATGAAGGCGTGTGAAAGGGTAAGTGCCAGCAAGGACATTACTTTCTAAAAATTCCTTTTCTACATACCGGTGAACATTGACTGGCTGATACCGTAGGCCCCTGCCCCAGCGACGGCGAGAAGTGTAAGACCACTGTTAACTCCTTTCGGGGTCTTGCCTAGGCGCCCCAATAAGTCATTTAAGCTGAATTGTGACATTTTTCAGCTGTGAATGAAGTCTTGCACTGAATTAGTAAATCTGCGGGGAAAAGAATGATGTAACCGCTGCCCAAAACCTGCGATGTGCACGAGGACCTTTGGGAGGCTGCTGGCCAGGGCTAGGAAACTCTGGGCAAGGGGGATTTTGCAAAATTGTGCGTTGGGCAAGCCACGTGACCGACCTGGTCCAATCAGAGGCCGTGTTGCAGAAGAATCCAAGAGCCTTTTCTTGCCCAACGACGCATTTTTTTCTTCCTTCCCCCAGCGAGAGTTTCCTAGCCCTGGCTGCTGGCTGAATGAACTTCGAGCTTCAGCCTCGAGTCAGGGTTCGAGCGGTCGAAACCGAGCGAACGAGTCGCTGCCCTGCGAACAGAGCCTTGTCAAAATGTGTACAGGAGCAGTGTTACCAGATTGGGCTATAAACCGCGAATTGGGCTATTTTGAAGGATGAAATGTAGGCAAAAAGCACGACAAAATAGCCCAAAATAGCCCAATCGGCTATCTAGTTTCCGATAAGGTATCATTTTTGCGGGTAATTTTTTCGTTTTCGCGGTTTAGGGTTGGTAGCATGTGGCAACACTGTACAGGAGACGTACGACCGTCAAATCGTCCGGTACCAGCCATCAGTCGTCGCAGTCGTCAGTCGTGGTCAGTCGCCGCTCGCCACTCGCCAGTCGCAAGTGTCTCTCCGTCCAGTATTCCTTTCAATAAGTATTCAAGTTTAACAAGTTTAATTTCTCTAACACGAGAGTTAATTACAAGCGAAGTGGCTGCAGACTCTTGGCGAGTAATTACTATCGTTACATCCTGCCCTTCTGTCACTCTTTCTCAACTGTGCTTTGGTATTGTTTTGTTTGGAACATGTATAGTGCCTTCTCATCTTTGTCCTAGACAATTGCTGCGGTTGACTACCACTGGCAACGCGCCGGCAACGCGTTGCACCTGTTTTGGTTCGGCCCGGCGGGCAGCAAGGGCAGCAGCTAGAAACTGTCAAATGGAATCGACTCGCACGCGGACACAACCGGACAGGACAGGTATGCGGACATCTACCATCATTTTCGCTTCTTCGATAGCCAACGTAAGTCCAGCTCTGAGGGTAATCCAGCGATACTGTGTTCATATCCCTTGTTTGCTTTGTTTGTGATGTGTTCACTGTTGTGCAGTGCGTTAGGGTTCACGCGCTGCGCGACATCTGGCTGTGGCGGCTAGGGTTCACCGCCACTGCCAAGTCTGTTCACCGCTGTGTGGATAAGACGAAAACACAAGCCGCGTACCGAGGTACGCGAGGAACTTTACTTTGACTCGCGTCAGAGGTGTTCCAGAAAAAACTTTGTGCTTTATTGTCTGTGTTCGCATTATGGTTTTCTCTTGATTTTGTAGTGCTCTATTGTCAGTGTTTGCTTATGTGAAAACGAGGTCTCCAGAGGAGGCCTCCGGATGAGTTCTTGTAAAATCTTCTCCCACCCGAGAGGATCGATGCATCGAACGATTCTGGACACATACCGTGCCAAACGGTATATTAATGGGGCAACCCAGGAAAATGAGGGGGGATCGCGCGGTGCGTGAGTCCCCCTGGCCCCTACCCTGTAACGAGTGCTCTCACGGTGCGACTGCGGACACGTCCGTTGACAAAACCACGGGACACTTGCACGAATGGGTCTGAGGCAGTTGTGCAGTGCGTTAGGGTTCACGCGCTGCGCGACATCTGGCTGTGGCGGCTAGGGTTCACCGCCACTGCCAAGTCTGTTCACCGCTGTGTGGATAAGACGAAAACACAAGCCGCGTACCGAGGTACGCGAGGAACTTTACTTTGACTCGCGTCAGAGGTGTTCCAGAAAAAACTTTGTGCTTTATTGTCTGTGTTCGCATTATGGTTTTCTCTTGATTTTGTAGTGCTCTATTGTCAGTGTTTGCTTATGTGTAAACGAGGTCTCCAGAGGAGGCCTCCGGATGAGTTCTTGTAAATTCTTCTCCCACCCGAGAGGATCGATGCATCGAACGATTCTGGACACATACCGTGCCAAACGGTATATTAATGGGGCAACCCAGGAAAATGAGGGGGGATCGCGCGGTGCGTGAGTCCCCCTGGCCCCTACCCTGTGACGAGTGCTCTCACGGTGCGACTGCGGACACGTCCGTTGACAAAACCACGGGACACTTGCACGAATGGGTCTGAGGCAGTTGTGCAGTGCGTTAGGGTTCACGCGCTGCGCGACATCTGGCTGTGGCGGCTAGGGTTCACCGCCACTGCCAAGTCTGTTCACCGCTGTGTGGATAAGACGAAAACACAAGCCGCGTACCGAGGTACGCGAGGAACTTTACTTTGACTCGCGTCAGAGGTGTTCCAGAAAAAACTTTGTGCTTTATTGTCTTTGTTTGCTCATGCGAAATTTCTACTGTGGACTGTTGCTTTGGTGTGGTGACCTTGTCTGTTACGTTCTGTGTATTTGTCTTCAATTGTTCTTGTGGTGTGGAATCCTGCTTTTCTATTTTAATTTTTTTTCTGCCTTTGTCAGTGATACATGCTCATTTTTCTTCTGGTATTTTTTATCGCATTGTGGTTTTCTCTTGAGTTTGTTGTGCATGATTGTCTGTGTTTGCTCATGATTGTGAAAGTTTTGAAAGTTTTCTGCCTTCTTTAAGTGTCTGTAAATGAAATTGTTATTTGTATCTTGTCACTTGTTTGTATTACCCTTCTTCCTGTCATCGAACAGCCGCATTCTGTCCCGCCATTATAAGAATTGCATCGCTTATCGGAGTCCAAGTTATGTATACCCTGTTCAGTAGTTTTTGTTCTATCCTGTTCTGTTTGTGTACACACTTCATCTGTTACAGACTGTTGGTACCCTCTTCCACTCCTCTGGACCTTTGTGGAAACTGCGACAATTACTCCATTGGTTGGGCTTTGTCAGCTCCTGCTCATCCTGCTCCGTCGGAGTTTTATGAAACTCATTCGAACAGAAGAAATGGATCGCTCTAAGTTACGTATGCTCCGCTGATAAATTGTTGTTCTGTTCTGTTTGTGTACATCCTTTCATTTGTTCTTGACAGGTGGTCCCCTCGCTTGGTTCTTGGACGTTGGCATCGACGAGGCATCGACCGGGAAAACTGCGTTTGATCTGGAGCTGCTCTCGACAGGGGACTTAATAACTTCGTCGGCGGGTACCTGCAAGTACTGCAGCCATGCTGCGGTTCCTGGACCGTCATCCGCCGCCTGCCTCCATATCCTCCACTCGGCGCATCAAGAAGACACATCAAGACGTGTGGGAGTGGGTTTGTGTTGTGTGGGTGTTGGCGGGTTTGTGTTGTGTTGTGTGGGTGTTGGTTGGTGGGGGCGCTGCGGCCTACCTTGGTGTGTCTACGCCACACACCAAGGAATCAAAACAACCTTGCTTGCTAACTGTGTCAGGGCGTACTGGCCCGGTTAGTGGGACGGTTCCCTATGATCCACCTTGGCCAGGTGGGGAGGGAGTGTACTTCGATGTGGCAGTGTGTTACGAAAACCTGTCCTTCAGGGTATGCTCCCATTATTACTTTCAACGTGCCTTTCGTCTCATCGGTTTCATGTGGGGCAGTCGCAGTACATCATGGATAAACGACAGTGTCTTGCTTTGAGGGGTTTGTGATTCCTTGTGCTCTCCCGTAGTGAAGGTTGTGGACAGTTACTCCACATTGAGTATGTACTTGGTCTGGAATGCCATTTTCCTGTAGATGTATGTTTCTGTACCTATTGTAAGTTTTAAACTGCTTTTGTTTCATACCTTTGTTACCCTCAGTGAAATTGTGAGTTCTGTGATTCCTTGTTTTGAGAATAAACTGTATTTATTTTACGATTTTATTATATATTTATCCTGAATTTTCCTCTCTTCAAGCTGATTTACCTTGCAAACAACCCATTATTTTTATCTCGTACAACATTTTAACAGTGGACACGTTTAAACAGTGAAGGCAAGCTACAACAAGACTTTATTGGGTCACAAACATGAGGCAGGGTGAGCGCAGAGATCAACCCATCACATTGCAGCATCTGAATGGAGATCGGCCGGTCTGGCTCCGCCAGGTAGCTAGGCAGCCCATCGAGCGCCTTTGGTTGGCCGAGTCCAAAACGACATGCTGGGTGCTGGGTCCCGCGGAGGAGAAGCATTGCTGTCCACGGCATTTCTGCTATGCTTTCCAGGCTGAGCACATATGTAAATACTAAAAGAACCCGGTTCGAAAGGTTACGTACGGTACTTTCAATAATAATAATCCACGCTATTGAAACTTGAAAATGCGCTTTACGCGTCACAAATTGGTTCACTTTGCTAACTGCCTGCAACAGTCACACGTTTCTTCTATCTTCCAGCTAATTTCGCAAAATTAACCGACCAAATTTAGGCGCTGAGTGGGATAGATTGTTGTTCACACCGCCATACATAAAACGACGGAAACAACCCACCACCGTACCTGAGAGCGAACGGACGGTCGGAACGGACGGCTCTTATTTTGACAGCCTCCAGGAGGGCTTGTTTGCACCACGGTCGGTAGATATTCGCAGTGTGCTGAAGTACTGAACCCAAACGTCTTCTGGTCTTCAGGAAATAAACACCGGAGAAATATACGTGGCAGTTTAATGAATTGAAATATATTTGGGGGGATACCTATATTTTCCATCAGCACAAGAGTATCAAACAGTGAGATGGACTACTTTTCAAATATTCCGACACATATGGTAAGGCTTTTTGACGTTACTCGGTAGTGCTTGGCTGCTCATTCTAACCACTCATGCCGATCGTAACAATTTTGTTAGAATGAATTACAGTCTACAGTTAAGCTACAGTCTAGTTTGTGCCCAATTTATTGTTTAAATAATAAATTTTTAAAGCATAATCTGTTATCATTTCATGCTATGGAGTAAAGAAATCTTTGTAAATGGTACCCATCTGTCATTGTCATGCCCTGCTCCCTTTCCTCATTCATGTAAAATTTAATTTTCATTTTTGAGTGGCATTTGTATTTTCTCTGAAGGTCCAGGACCTACTATTTAAGTTATTAGCTGGCACACTTTTCAACTTCTATCTATTTTTCTGTTTAGGATTATGACGGCCAGGGTAGATCTGAAAGACTTTCCAGGATTATCATCACCTTATTTGGAGTAAGCTATTCTCTACCTTTTAATATTAATTTTCTTGAGGTCTGAATTTAAGAAATTGCAGAAGCGTTCCTAACACTTTTGTCTGCCATAGGTGGTTGGTCTTGTTTGGGGATTCATCATCCAACAGTTTTCAGCAACTGTTTATGTGCTTGGAGCAGGTTTCCTATTAGCTGGAATTGTAAGTACAACTGTGACTTTATCTTAATATTTTTGTCAGAAGGATGCGATGGTCCCCTAAACTGTGCATATGTTTTCTTCCCTTTGCAGCTTACCATACCCCCTTGGCCAATGTACAGGAGGAAGCCTCTGAACTGGCAGAAACCAAGGCCAGCCCCACGTGATGAAGGAAGTGAAACTCAGAAACCCAAGAAGAAGAAATAAATGTAATTTCTGTTGTTATTGATGTCTACTTACAATCCACACCATTCCATCAGATGAAGTTTGTGATATTTTGCACAGTATTTGTACATTTACTATTTCACCATTTATTGCAGTCAAGTTTTGCACGTTTGAAATTATGTGGTTTGCTCCGATAAAAGCCCTGCACCTTATTTACTGTGTACCTATAGTTGGTCTGTCCTTACCTTAAGGTTAAAATAAAGATAAATCACTGTGGCGATTGGTGTATTTTCATGTGTTTTGTTATTTCTGCTTCTACTTATTGAAAGGTGACGTGGTAAAGGCAGCTTGCAGAAAAGAGACAGAAGTATTTCAATCTCTTCAAATAGTTGGTAATGAAGCATATACAACACTTCTAGACACCCCCAAGAAACAGAAACAAACCAACTGAGGCAAGACCAACACACCCAAGGTAGGGGGTCTTAATTTCTCAATAGATAGTAACAGCTCAACTCGTACTTACTTTTCCAACAGGTAATAAAAGCTAGTTTGCAAATTATGTACCGTAACTCGTCCTGCTCAAATTTTTAACGGTTGCTCCGAAAGGAAATCCTGTCATCTAATACCCTTCATACAACTCAGACTTAATGCTTGAAGCAAAATTCTTGGGGGTTTGAAAACTAACTATTCTTTCTATGTTGCAATTTTCAGGACTGCTTTCCTGGTATATATTTAATAACGATTGAATGAATAATAACAGCCAAATCCTCCACAGCACAAAAGAGCAAATGAATCATATTTCCCACAACTACTTGTTTCAAACAAGAGGAGGGAAAACAATAGAAAATCAAATGTTCTACTGCCAATACTGAAACAAAAAGAGCTCGGTTTGGGTTGCAGACTAATGTGTGTGAATCTCTCTCTCTTCCAAAGTTAGCATGTGCAGCTGAGAATATAAATTGAGAAAGGACATTCGTAATTTAATAAATACAATGCTGCTTTTCTTTTTTTTAAGTCAGTATCACAAGCAGAGAAGAACCGGAAAATCAAGTTGTATATCCGGACCTCCGGACCCTTCCTTGCCCCTCCTGACAGCAGATGTTTGATTTTGTTTGTTTCCTAAGAGAGGTTAAGTGAAGTATGTAAACAATATTGATTTGTTTCGTTGATTTGGAGTTGATTTGTCTTCTTGCGCTGTCCTGACATATGCGGTTTATATTCCCTTCCGCAGCTGCCATCTGCCATGACTCTGACGCGAGAGGGTTATCATGCTCAGGGCGATGGTACCTCTCCATGTCCCGCAGAAAGGATCATCATATGCATTGACGCCTGTGAAGACAGACCCCAGCATAGGTTTCCCAACCACGACGGAAGATCTGTCTCGTGTCTGGGCACTGCCAAGAAATGTGCCGAAGCATTCCTGCTGAACAAGTCTGCCATGAATTCCGATCACCAATTCTGTTTACTCGTGTGGAAAGCCAGCACTGTAATGATGTCTGGCTTCCACAACAGAGTTGGTGATCATTTAAAGGCTGTGAATAGTATCACCCCAAACCTGCCCCCTTCTCAGCCATCACCCTTGAGTTCTATTTTTCAATATGTTTTCGACAGGGTTTTAAAGAATGTTGAGGAAGAGCACAATGCTGCTCCGCTGCGTCTTGTCTTTTTTTATAGCCGAGCAAGCGGTTGTGTTATGGATGAAAATGTGCTATCATGTTTAGGAAATGTAACTATAGATATCTTGTACTTACACAAAACAATTCTGTCAGCTAAAGAGAAGAGTAGAATAGGGGAAAACCTCACACAATTGAAATCTTGTCTGTCGGAAAAATCATTTTGTGCTGTTGCTCTTGTTGATAGTCTTCTTGCTCTCAAGTATACTATGAAGTTTACAATTCATCCAAACCTGCGAACATAATCATCAAATTTTGTGACTGTACTTACCATGTGCTGCAATTGGTTCCAGATATTTTGTGTTGTACTCTTTAGATTTTAACTTTGTTCAATGCTGTTCAAGAATGATTATTTTAATTAAACCATCCGTTTATCTCATACCTGCTTCTGCTTATCATTTTCCTTTCCCCCTAAACCCATAAGGCCGGTGTGCCACATTGTAACCACTAAAAACTAAAAGGCTCAGAAATGCCCACTGAAATCCAAATGGCTTGACACATCACCACAACTTGCTGTCTGCTGGCATGAGGTGAGGGGAACTGAACTTGAAAAAATCAGTGTACAGTGGCCAAAAAATATATGAGAAAAATCCAAATTTATCAGGTTGAGAAAAAAAATCAAAAAAGTCAAATATACAACACAAAATGTTCAAAAAATCAGAAAAACGCAAGAGAAAAATCAAAAAAGACAGAAAAAATATTCAGGTTTACACCGATACCGTTTTCAGAAAAATCTATTTTTTGTTGAAAAAATTCAAATGAATCAGCCATGATTTAAATCGGTGTACATCGAGAAGGGGTGGTGACGGCGATGGCCCTCCCCACATGAGGGGTGACTTGGTGCCCCTGCATCAAGGGGACTACCTGAAAACCCGCATTGGTGTTTATGTCACGTCTCGTTAGCGGTGGCGATGCACTTCGTTGTCACACACGCACACACACACACACACACACACACTCCCCCCGTTCCATCTATCCCCACCCGGCCCGGGCCACACGACACTACAACTCTACATACTGACCCTGCCGGCTGGCAGTCCCGGTCCCCTCACCTCACCTCGCCTCGCAGCCTCAGGCGCGCTGACGCTGGCCTCTACGAAGAGAGGTCCTCGTGGACGAGAGGGGCTGGGCCTGGTGTGCCTATGGCCGCCTATAGCGTGGCGAGCGAGCATGGCTGCCCTCGGCCCTTGGCCCAGCGCATGGCAGCCCATGGCGGGGCTGGGGCCGACTCAGCCCCGGCTCGGTGTGGTGTCCATCACGGTTCATCAGTCCTGGACGAGTCCTGGACCCGGGCCGAAGCTCGCCTCGCCGCCAGCAGGAGCAGGAGGCTGTGCGCGTCCTGGCAGGTCTGACAAGGGCAAGGAGGGCTTGGCAAGCCGAAGGACGCCGTCGACCTCCCCGTCGCCGGCCTCCCCGTCGCCGGCCTCGGTAGCGGACTGCTGCGTCCTCAGCACCACCTCGGCGTCAGGTAAGGCCGCCGTCGTGGCCGAGCACCACCGCGCCGTTGTCGCGTCGGCACCGCCGCCCACCGCCCCCTGCGGGCCGCGCGGGGTCGGGACAGGCGGGCTGCAAGCACTGCAACTTTGAGCTGCTCGTTAGCGCGATAGTTTGGTGTGTCGCGGTCTCGTCTTGCCGCCGCGGTTAAAGAGATGCATCGCCACTTGTCCCCGCCACTGCCGGCCCGCCGCTGTCGCCCCGCCCCACACCCGCACTCGCCGCGGGGCTAGTGAACCGTGCCCCTCCTACCCCCCCCCCCCCCCCCCCCCGGCCTTACAGGGGCTCCTGCCTGCAGGAGACCGCAGATGAGACCGTGCAGTGCTGGGCTGGACCACAGTGTGGACCACAGCGTGGACCCGCGACCTGCAGCCTGTAGCGACGTATATGCCAAGCCGCCCGGCCCGGACCAGAGACCAGACCCGACCGCTGCTGATTACTCTTTTCCGCTTTGCGATCCAACACAAACACACCAGGCCCAGTCCAGCCCAGCCCAGCACGACCGGCACCAACACCAGAGCGGCGCGCATATGAAGCGGAGCAGCGTCTCTCCTGTGCCGTGTGCCGTGTCGTGCCGCGCCGTGCCGCGTCGTGCCGGGCTGGAGAATGGGGACGCTGGTGACTCGGGACTAGGCGTCTCCAATCTGGATCACGTCCCAGCAGCTCTGCGCCCCCCCCCTCTCACCCCGCAATAATTGCTTGACGCGCGCTGTTTGCTGCTCCTCGGAGGGACGCACGCAAACGACCCTTCCTGTCCTGTCCACTTCAAGCCAGCCCTCAACTTGTTCACTTTTCAAATGCCGAATTTGTGTCAGCATGAACCAGGACGGGGAGTCGCTGCCCACCTTGCTGCCGGGGGACATCCTGCTGGGCACGACCCGCTTCACGGAGACGCGCATCTTCGACTGGCTGGACTATGGCGTGTTCGGCTGCATGCTGCTCGCCTCGTCCCTCATCGGCATCTACTTCGCCTTCTGCGCGCCCCGCAAGCAGGACAACACCGCCGAGTACCTCATGGGCGGCAAGACGATGGGCGTGCTGCCCGTGTCCATGTCCCTCATCGCCAGCTACATCTCGGGCATCTCGCTGCTGGGGCTGCCGGCCGAGATGTACACGTACGGCACGCAGTACTACCTCATCGTGGTGGCCGAGGCCCTCGTCAGCTTCACCATGGCCGCCGTCTACCTTCCCGTCTTCTTCAACCTGCAGATCACGTCGTCGTACGAGGTTGGTGAGACGCACTCTTTGGAAGCAGCACTCCGCCTCCTCCTCCGCCGGAGCGCCTGCAAGTCTCAGGGTAGGCAACCGTGGCACCGCCACGCACGCGTGCACGGCGGGTCTGCCTACCCTGACCTCTGCAGGCGCCCTCCTTGCTGTACTCCTCCTCTCCGGCCGCGGAAACGGCGGCGTTGTATTCACTTTGCCCGGCATTCATATTTCAGTACCTCAACATGCGGTTCAACAAAACGGTGCGGCTACTGGGCTCCTGCCTCTTCCTCGTGAAAATGGTAAGAGGAGGAGACACCGCTGGCCGGAGCGGGGTGAGTGTGACGTGCACGCGCCACCAGACCGACCCCTAACCCCGCACGACCTGCCTTCCGCCCTGCGCAGATGCTGTACATGCCGATTGTGGTCTACGTCCCCGCGCTCGCATTCAGCCAAGGTTGGTAATCGTGTAGTATACGGCGGGGCGGGGCGCGCGGGCGCTGATACCGGGGGTTTAGTCTGCTCACTGGGCCGTGGCCGTGCCGGTGTCGGCTGTGCCCCCGCCTCTCACGCGTCGGCCACGATTTTTTTCTGTTGCCGCCCCGACAGTGCGGGGTGGGCAGGGCAGTCCGCTGATTGGTAATTAACAGTCGCCCGATACGGACGTAATAACGACGACAACGCTACCGGATGCATAAATCAACTACCGTGCGATTTTATTCCTTTCCCGTTCCATTTCCAGTGACGGGCGCCCATCTGCACGTGATCACTCCCATCGTTTGTGTCGTCTGCATATTCTACACAACGCTGGTGAGTCATGCCGTGACGCGCGACCCGCACGTGCAATTCACGTATCTCGAGTCGCCCCATCGTGTTATGGGAAATTCGTCGCTCTTCGTCGGCTTCCAGGGTGGCCTCCGCGCCGTGGTGTGGACCGACACGCTGCAGACCGTGCTCATGGTGCTGGGCGTCATGGCCGTGCTCATCCTGGGCACCGTCAGCGTCGGCGGCGTCGGCGTCGTCTTCAGCAGGGCGGCCGCCTCCGACCGACTCGAGTTCTTCAAGTCGGTGCTCCACAGACATTACCTCTTTTCCGAGGGGGTAATGACTTTGTACTTGTTTTGTGTACGCCCTTGTGAATTTGAATTGAATTAGTTGAATTATTTTTTTTTTAGTTTGGGTTTTAATTTTTGGCAAGTATAAAATTTCCGAGCCTGCACGAATTCAATGGTGTACACTCACAAAAAATAAAATACAAATAGGAGTCATTTCCCCCTCACTCATCTCATCTCAGAGAGGTGAGAGGAGATTGACATTGAATGAGGTGTGCCATGTCTGTGCAGCATGGACCCGGACCCCACGGCGCGGCACACGTTCTGGACAGTGGTGGGCGGCAACTACTTCAACTGGCTGGCGTCGTGCGCCGTGAACCAGGCCATGGTCCAGCGCTGTCTGGCCATGCCCACACTCCGGCGGGCCAACCTGTGAGTGCGGAGCAGGAGCAGGAGCAGGAGCAGGAGCAGGAGCAGGAGCAGGAGCAGGAGCAGCCGAGCCTGCCGAGTGTCGAGCCCAGGCGACAAGCTTCTTGTTACGATGTTGCGTTGGCAGCGCCGGCGCTGGCCCCGGACCCGGATGGGGGAGGCGGGCTGCGCTGGGGGTCGCCGCCGTGCCTCACGCCCGCCCTGTGCTCTGTTCCCCACAGGACGGTCATGATCCTGATCGTCGGCATCTTCTTCCTCGTGTCCATGAGCTGCTACACAGGCCTGCTTATCTACGCCACGTTCCACGACTGTGACCCGGTGTCGGCGCGCGTCATCAACAAGTCCGACCAGCTGTTGCCCTTCTATGTGATGGAGCTGGCGGGGTCGGTGCCCGGGCTGCCCGGCGTCTTCATGTCCGGGGTGTTCAGCGCCGCGCTCAGGTTGGTGAGGGTAGAACTAGGCCGCCGACGTTGTTGTCAGCAAACCAATCCCACCCTCAATCCTCCCCGCGGCAGCACCATGTCGACGTCACTCAACTCCATGACGGGGGTCATCTGGGAGGACCTGGTGCGGCCGCACGTCCGCCGGCCCGTGTCAGAGGCGCGCGCCTCGCAGATCCTCAAGCTGCTCGTGGTGGCCATCGGCTTCACCTGCGTCGGCCTCGTCTTCCTGGTGGAGCGCATGGGCGCCGCCCTGGTGCAGGTGAGTCTTGGGGGCAGGGGCGCCCCGCTGAGGCGGATAGGATGGGGATGCTGACGGTCTGGTTGCAGGCGAGCAAGATGATGTCCGGCATCACGGCGGGCACGCTGCTGGGGGTCTTCTCGCTCGGCATGTTCTTCCCGTGGGCCAACTCTAAGGTGAGTCCGGCTCTGATCGCTCGGCTCGCCTCGGCCTGGACACGGCTGCAGCAGAAACATTCCCGTTCCCAGGGCGCGCTGGCGGGCGGCGTGGCGAGCTTCCTGCTGGTGGCGTGGACCTCCATCGGCACGCAGACCGCCATGGCGCGCGGCGACATCCGTTTCCCCACCAAGGCCGTGTCCCTGCACGGCTGCTCCGCCGGCGTGTTCTCCCTCAACAAGACGCTCACGTCAGCGTTGGCCCCGGAGCTGCACCACCCCAAGTCAGTGCCGACTGAGAGGCCCAAACACAGAGGATACCGACGGCCTCATGGGCCTGCCTGATCACGCAGGAAAATTATTAGCGGCCACAAGGAATTTTTTCGTTGATTTTGGGACAACCAACATATGTAGTTGTAAGATTTCGTTTGGGGCAACTAAAATTCAGCTGGGTCAGCAAATAGTGAGAAAATTAAAAAAAAAATTGTGAAATCTTCATTCTCTCATTTTAGTATGTTGCTTGTTACAAAAAGCAACGAAAAAAAATTGTCGTGTCAACTACAAATTTTTCTGCGTGACGAGCTGCTTGTCCACCGGGTGCCTGCGCAGGGTGTTCCCACTGTACCGGCTGTCCTACCTGTGGTACACGGCGCTGGGCGCGGTCACCGCCGTCTTCGTCGGCCTGCTCGTGTCCTTCCTGACGGGGCCCAACGACCCCAGCAAGGTGGACCCCAACCTCCTGGCGCCCGTCATGCGCCGGTGGTTCCCCGGCAGCGGCAAGCAGGAGGAGCAGGGCGACAAGGAGGAGGCTTCCGCGGCCATGACGGCGGCCCCTGCGGAGGCGGGGGAGCCCGGGGAACCTGGTCCCGGCGCCAAGGTGAGGGACACAGTGAGGTCAGAGGCTGACAAAAAACGATCAAAACTTTCGAAAACACAGGCAAACTATTTAAAAAAGAAAGGTCAGAGGACATGTGGAAAAAAGACAAGTTACGTTGATACTGTTTCGAAAAAAAAAATATAATTTACCTGTTGAAAAAATAAAATCACAGAAAACTAATAATTGAAATTTCTTGAAACGATCCGATCTCTTCAGTTGCAGAACGGACGGGCTTCCAAGGAGACGCATTTGTAGCTGAGCCGAGAGCCCAGCCCAGCCCAGCGGCTGTGCGCCCGGAGGCCGGAGGGTAGGCCGCCCATCCTGCCGCGGCGCTGCGCGTGCTGCCACCCTGCCGCTGCGGCTGCGGACTGAACTGCCAAGAGAAACTCTAGTCATCGGGATCTGAAGCGGAGCGGCACACAGCACAGAGACATCGCTCCGCCGGAGTGTCCATGCCAAACTACTCATTGCTGCTCCTAACTGAACCGATCTCCCCGAAGGAGTATCCCGAGTGTGCTGCAATTATTGTTAAGTGTCGACAGACGATAGGGAATCAGAGCGCCGCAGAGATTTATTTTTATGTGACGTATATGTGTGCGAATGTGAAATAAATGCCGCGTATGAATGTGTAATGTGTTCGCGGGAACTCTGTTTTCATTCACACTCTGCTGTGCGCCGCGTGGTCCAGGCTGGGCTGGTCCGGGCCCATCTGCCTCTGCTCTCCGTCGATGATGAGTTCGCCGAAAAGCTGTTCAAACTCCGCAGCGCCATAACAACAACAACAACGGCGGCGGCAGAGGAGGAGGAGGAAGAGGAGGCCGGGGCAGGTCGGCGCCGGCGAGGACAGCGGGAGCCGGCAGAAGTCCTTGGCCGTGGCGCTGCTGTCGCTGTCGCTGCCGCCGCGTTCTCTGTCTCTCTCGCTCACGCACGCGTCCCGACTGGATCCACTGGGTCACGGCTCTTCCTCGTTTTCTTCGCACCTCCCTCCTGGTCACTACATCACTGCCCGGACGGCTTATGCGTTGTGTTAGTTGTGTTGTGCCGTCCGCGCTCGGAAATGCAGACACACGGCTGCACCGCAGTGCGCCACCGCCGCCAGCGCCCTCTGTCGTGGGCTGAGCTGACAAGGGAGTGCCTACATGTGGAGATTAGCCTAGTGCTGTCATAAGAACACGCGAATTTCTCAAAAAAAAAAAAAATCGCTGAATTTATCTTACACAACTTTTAAATATATACTTTATATATATTTTTTTTACGAAAAAGTTGCTCTTTATTTCACTTTATCATAAGACCGCGGCCGGTGGTCTCATTAGGCCGCTGCCGCCCAGTGGGTGTGAGTGTGATACGTGATCTGTGAAACGGTCCTCTTGCAGTATGATCTGTGGCAGGCAGAGCGTGGCCCGTGCCCGCGTGCGTGTCACGTGGCATATGGCACCAGCCGGAGTCAGCCGGAGATCGACTTCTCGTCACATACCAGACCAGGACCGGCTGCTGTGCGGAGACTGCAGTGCTGCATGCAGCACTGCTGCGCGGTGCGTGGAGTATTCGCACTCTGTGAAAAATTAAAACAAATCGGGATTTTTTTTTCAAAAAAAAAAATTTGTGCAGCTGTCGAGCGCGCGGTGGCTCGGAGCGCGTGGTTCATTCATAATGGTGCGTCGGTCAGCGTCCTTGGCCGGGCAAGGTTAAGGCGGACGGACTGTGTGCGGCAGTGGCGCGCTGGACTTTGAAGTGTTGTGCAGTTTCGTGCCCCCATGTGTCCCCACCCTCCGCGACCCGCGCGACACTTCCGCCTACCGAGGCGGGGCGCCCATGGCCCGGGTTCGAGTACCGGCACCGCAAAACTTTCACGCGGTTTTCGCGCACTGCGACTCGCGCGGCGGACCCCCTGCGAAGCCGCAGCGCCTGCCCTCCCCCGTCCTCAGGGTCGTGTGTCCCATGGCCTCCTCGCAGGGGCGCTGCGCTACCCGGATGGGGGGGGGGGGGGGGGGGGGGGCACGTGAGCTGCCTGCTGACAAACCTCTTATTCGCGATCAGTGTGGCAATGTCACCGAGCCGGGAGGGGGGAGAGGGAGAGGGAACCAAGGCCCCACGGCGCAGCGCGGCTCGGTGCGTCGTCGTCCTGGGAGCCCCCGAGAGAGCGAGAGAGAGAGAGAGAGAGAGAACGAGAGAGAGAGAGAGAGACAGAGAGAGAGAGAGAGAGAGAGAGAGAGAGAGAGAGAGAGAGAGAGAGAGAGAGAGAGAGAGAGAGAGAGAGAGGGAGGGACAGGGAGAGAGAGTGTATGTGTGTTTAAATTGAGGATGACACCCCCACGACGAAGGTACCCGGCATACGTGCGGAGGTACTTACATGCCGTGCAGTAATATCGAGTAGGAGGCGGGAGGGGAGGTAGAGGAGGTAGTAGCCCCCCCCCCCCCCCGGAGGGCGGCTGCCGCATTATTCTGCAGGGGCGTCGGCGGAGGTGCGGGTAGCGCTACGCTGCTGCAGGGGGCTGATGCTGATATCATATCGCCGCGGCGCGGACCTTGGCAGTGCCCCCCGCGGACGTCCGCAGCCGCAGGGCTCGTCACCGTCCCGTCACCGGCAGCGGCAGCGGCAGCGGCAGCGCAGAGACAAAGCAAACCGTCCCGGACAAAGCGCAAACTGTTTGGGAGCCATTCGCTAATTGCAGCGGGTACGGTTGCCAGCCCTGCCAGCCATGCCAGCCCTGCCAGCCCTGCCAGCCCTGCCAGCCCTGCCAGTGCTGCAGCACGCTTTCCGCACCGCCGCGACAAAGACCCGCGGTGTCGCCGTATGACTCATGCTCGCCCCCCCCCTTCCGCTGGGCCCCCCATGCCCCCCTGTGCCCCCCCCCCCCCCCCCCCCCAGACACCGAAAGGGGGGCGAAACGTGGTTTCGGTGCGGTGCGGGCACGTTTGTCGCATTGTGCGTACCCTTACCTCCTTCCGCTCTGATATGCTGCTCTGGCCAGCGGCACGCCCCCGAGCGCCCCTGGACACCCCGGAACTCCCCCCCCCCCCCCCCCAAGTTCCCCCCCCCCCCTTCGCCTGTGACGACAACGCCGCCGCGTTGCGGCTTCAATTTTTCTCCCACGCTGATGGCCAAAATGGCAGAGATGGCAAAACAGGACGAGAGGGAGGGGGGAGGGGGTCTGCGTGAGGAGGGAGTTAGGGGGGGGGGGCGTTTCATTGTTCGGGTCGGGGCTGCTCCCTGCTCTCTGCCTTGCCTCCAGCAACGTTATATTGGGAGCGCTTCTGCGTAGTTCCCCGCCGCCCCACCCCCTGCAAAGCTGCGCCCCCTCCCCGCTGCGCCCCGGCCAACACCAACCAAGCCGTCGCCGACAAGGCGAAGACCGGCGACGACGCGCACACGGGGAAGCCGCACTGGTAGCCCCTGGCCCCGGCCGGGGTGCGGGGGAGTGTGGCGTGGCCCCGCGCGCTTCCTTTACGAGTCTGCGGCTCGTCCTGGAGGCCGTGCCCACCTCTAGCCATCGCCGAAGTAATCCCGGCCCGGCTTACTTAGGCCCGGCTGACTTAGGCCCGCCGCGGCCACCCGCACGCGCCCGGGTAACACTACCGACCGGGCCAATGCCCCCCCACACGAACCGGCTCCGGCGAGTTCTGCCACACGCCCCTCTCTTTTCGCGTCTGAAATTTAAATAACCTGTCCCACCGATTCCCCCTCTCCGGACCCCTGTATTTCTCTTGACCTGTTTTGGATCCACTCTCGTAAGCTCGCGCTAAATGCTTTGCGTATGTAGAAATTCGTGCGATAAAGCGTTCAGTGTGCTCACGTCAGAATCAGTCCGAATTCAAACGTGCGGTACGCGGCCGGCGCAAGCACGGGCGCGGATATGTTGTTCGACGCGATTCTAGAGAACAAGCACACATCGTGAATAAGTTGTGATCCATCGTCTATCCCCGTTCCGCGAAAACGACTGAGGCGATGACGCAAGAGAGAGAGAGAGAGAGAGAGAGAGAGAGAGACATCGGCGGCAGAACAGAAACTGGGCTGCGATAACAGTCCGTGACCGCATGACACACATGACAATAAGGCGATGAGAAATAAGAAGAAAGTCGAAATGAGCGACGGCGACGGCTCTTATCGGAGCTGCCATCGCTGGACAACAGCGAGGGGAAAAAGAGGGAAGATCCATGGAGCGGCGCGGCGGAGGCGCGGAGAGGGGAGGGCCGGCATTCGAACCCGCCGCAGCCGCGTGCTCCATCACGGAGGTGGCGAGTCGAATAACGCCGCGACGCTGCTGCTGCTGCTGCTGCTGCTGCTGCCCTTGCCTGTCGGAGCGGGCGAAGCGGTTAGCCTGACAAATCGCCCGCGAGAGAAACGGCCGCGTTCAGGAGGGGGGTGGTCAACGGCCTGACCTCACCGGGCCTAGCGGAGAGAGAGAGAGAGAGAGAGAGAGAGAGAGAGAGAGAGAGAGAGAGAGAGAGAGAGAGAGAGAGAGGGAGCAGAAAGGTCCAACCGCCGTTGGGGGTAAATTAAGGATAGGGTTCAAAGAGCGGGAGGGAGGCCGGGGGGAGGAAAAGAGGCAGAGCTAGAGAGAGAAAGAGAGAGAGAGAGAGAGCACAGGGAAAGAGTGCGAGCGAGAGAGAAGAAGAAGGAGAATTAGAACACGAGAGGTCATCTGAGAGACAAAGACGGACAAATCTGTGCGTTGGTCTCGAAGGGACTGGACGCGCCAAGGGCGAAACCCCGGTCTAAACGCAGCAGGCGGGCAGGGGGACGAGGATGAGGGGGGCCGGCGGCGGAGAAAGAGGGCCGGATTGGGGCAGTGGCCTGCACTGTAATTAGCGCTCTACGGGAAAATCAAGTGACGGGGGTCCTTCGGAACACACATGAGCGCTGCCTATAGTATAGTTTGTCCGAAATCCCCCCCCCCCCCAGGCGCCTGCGAGTCCCAGAGTTAGGCCGGCCCGCTCGACACGCGTGCGCAACAGAAGCCATGGTGGCCTACCCAGCGCCAGCGGGTCACCGAGTTCATCACATTCTGAGCGGTTCCGTCCGAAATGTGTCACCGCGGTCTCTTTTGCCGAGAAGCGGCCGAAAACTTTTAGGCCAGAGGAGCCGAGGGCGGGGAGATTAGAGGAGGAGCCTCTGGTGGGGGCCGCGGGGGGCCGCAGGGGGCCACGGAGCCCCCTCAAGTCACACTCCGCCGGTCCGGCGGTCAGCGTGAGCGCCAGGTTGGCAGCACAAAACGCGAAAATAAAAAAAATATTCAGAGAAATCTGCTGGTTTTTTTTTTGATATATGACGACACGACACGGCCAGGAAGAAAAACTACTCAGAATCACGCGCCGTATCCTCGTCGCCACACGTCGGGTCGGGTCGGGGGGTATCAGACTCCGTGCAGCGCAGTCAGTATGAGAAATGGCTGCTCCCGCAGAAAATGAAGCGCGCGTTCTCGTGGTGGTTTACATGCGGGGGGAGGGGTGGGGGGGCTTCTTCCTCTTCAGGGAACCTCTGGAACACCCCCCCCCGCCCCCTCACCCGCAGTGTATAGCCCCCCCCCCCCCCTCCCACGGCAGCATCTTCTGGCTGCAGAGGCAACACGACGAAAACGGCAACAAGAAGACGAAAACAAACAGCCTATTCGTCCCCGCCCCGCTCCGCCCCGCCCCGCCTCCGCGAGTCTTCGCGGCGCGGTCCCCGGACCCGCCGGCTATCCGCAGTGCGGCGGGGCGGGGCGGGGCGGGGCGGAGCGGGGCGGGGCGGAGCGGAGCGGGGCGGCCGGCGGCGTGCCGTGCCCGGGAGTTACACTCAGGCCTCGAGTCTCGGTTCAGTAGTCGGTGGTGAATCGCACATCGCGGATCACACACACACACACACACACATACACACTCGCGCGGACGCCATGAAGCTCGCCGTCGTGCTGGTCGCCCTGTGCGCGGCCGTGGCGCCCGCCCTGGCCGCCAACAAGGTCGTCTGCTACTACGACTCCCGGGCCTACTGGAGGGAAGGTAAGCGAAGCGTATAAGCAAAGCGTGTGCGTCAGCCAAAGCCGTACGGAAAAATATTTTTTTTTTTTTAATTTTGCGCCGGGCAGTTTGGAAAATCGAAATTTGAGGTGAGTTTGAGCCCGGCGAGCGCTGTTTGTAGGGATGTGACCGCAGGCAGCGAGGAGGTGGGGGAAAACGAAGGGCCGAAGCAGCTCTCCCTCTGTTACACACTCTGTCTCTCGCGTTCCGCCACCGGGGCCTTGTGGGGTCTTGGCTCTTAAGTGCAGGTAAATAAATCATAACATGGAGGCAAAATAAGAAAAAAAAATCAGAAAAAAACTACACCCTTCTCAAAAGTTGACATTCCACCCAAAACTTGCTAAATTGCTATTTTTTTAATATGTTTTTTTGCTGTTTTTTTTTGGTCTATTCTGATTCTTTTCTTACCTGCACTTGCCATAAATGCATTGTAAAGACACGGACAACGCACGCACGCACGCCCGAGGGTACATGATTCTACTCCCACGGTCCGCGGCACCACCATCCTACGCTGGAAGACACTCGGATGTATACGCGCGTCAAATATTAAGCCGACGCGCCGCCTCAAGCAAGTTAGGCAACTTGTCGCTCCCATCTCGCTCGCTCTTTGCCCTTGGATTATTTATTGCTTGCCACTGCTGCTGCTGCTGCCGCTGCTGGTCGAACTTTGACCCGCTGGCCGGGCGATCCCACGCGACTTGTGGCCCGGCCCGGCACAGCCCGCCCCGCGGTATTTGCTGACTCCTCGCGCGCTGCCGCCGCCGCCACCGCTACCACCTCGGGCAGAAGATTATCCATCTGAACGCCGCCCCAAGTCTTCATGTTTGATCTCTCTCTCTGTATCTCTCTCTCTCTCTCTCTCTCTCTCTCTCTCTCTCTCTCTCTCTCTCTCTCTCTCTCTCTCTCTCTCTCTCTCTCTCTCTCTCTCTCTCTCTCTCTCTCTCTCTCTCTCTCTCTCTCTCTCTCTCTCTCCCACACACTCACACACGGCCTGACTGAGAGCCGAGCCGAGCTGAGCAGTTCGCTGAGCAGTTCGCTGAGCAGTTCGCTGAGCAGTTCGCTGAGCAGTTCGCTGAGCGGTTCGCCGAGCAGCCCGCTGGAGGGGAAGCAGGGCAGCGGCGTGGCCGCCGCGGGGTCTTGGGGCGGGAGGGGCCGTCCTGTACTCTGTAACACCGGGGTCGGGACGCGACGGCCCCCAGTCGTTCATTCATTCCAACTTTGGACAGGATAATTAATTGGCTGCTGATGAGCTGCTGTTCGTGCCGCGCGCCACGCTCACACGCTGCTGTTGCTCGCGGGCTGCACCCTGCCGTGCCTGTTGTCTGTGCCCATACCGGCCCGGCCCGGCCCTGCCCGGCCCTGCCCGGGGCTGGATGCGGCTTATTTGGGCGGCACACCTCCAGGCTCGCCGCACCTCACACCTCACGCCCCACACCAGGCTCTCGCACTTGTCTACGACCTTGAACAGCGAGCTCCGCCAGAGCACATGTGTGATGTGTGATCGTGAGTGCACGGACAAAAAAAAAAAAGATTAGTGGTCGCAACGTATTCCTATGTTGATTTTCAGACAAGTAGTAAATTTTTGTTCGGAGAACTTTAAATTTTGTTAGGTGAACTAAATTTCAGTTGCACCAACGCAACGTTAGTTGTTAAAACGCGGAGGTTCGCTGAAGGAGCAAAAAGCAGAAAACAATGTGTTTATTGCCCGCAACGAACCTCTTTGTTGGAGCAACTCACGGATTCGTTGGTGCAATTGAAATTTGGTTCCCCCAAACAAAATTTTAGGTCCCCGAACAAAAATTTACTGCGTGTCTGAAAATCAACTTAAAAATTAGTTGCGACCACAAATCTTTGTTCCACGTGTGTCTGCCGGCCTGTTGTGCTGGTGCGGAAACTCCCCGGCCGGGCCGGCACACGCTAAGTATCCCGGCCCCCCCGCAGAGATGGGCGCCGCAGCAACAGCGTTCTCCTCCCAAACGGCCGTCGTCGGCCGTCGTTCGGCCCCGGATGACTGACAGGTATGGCGGCGACGGCCTTTCTAGGCGCGGCGGCGCCCGCTGCAGGAGGACAAGGAAGACACGTGGCTGCGTACAGTGCTCAGAGCGTGTGACAGAGAGGGCAGGCCGAGAGGAGCGTGAAGGTGGGCTGAGCCGCGCACAAAGGTATCCCAGCAGCCACTATTGCTGCGCACACCAGATCACCAGATCAGAGGCGGTGTGCTGGCTGAGCTGGCTGCTGGCTGAGCTGACTGAGAGCCGGCCGGTGTTGACTCGCTGGCTCCGCCCTCGGTGACGGCGTGGGTCCGCAAACACCGGTATGGTTATTGGTCAAAGGGGGGGGGGGGCTCTCCGGGGCTACCCGGGGCTACCCCGAGCAGCACCGCCCTGACGTCATCCACTCCTCTCCTCTCGCCCCTTTTGGCTGACTGGCCAATAAGACTGCGTGCCTGGAATGTGAGTGTGTGTGTGTGTGTGTGTGATTGTGTCCCCCTCCCCCCCCCGGGGCGCTCGCTTGTCCTCCCGGTATGCCAGCCGTGTCGCCGTAACGCCGAATAACGTAAATCGCATGTCGCCAAGCCGAGGCCACCCCCCTCTCCCCGAGGCCATGGCCGACATGGCATCGCACCCAACGTCCTTACCTCCCTATGGAGATTAATGTTTTTTTATTTGTTAATTCTAAGGATGGTGGGGGGGGGGGGGGGGAGGGTCAGCGATGACGCACGATTTAAATCATACGGCCGCGGCGAAACCAGAACGGAACCTGAACGCGCTTTCTTCCATGTTTTGCAGGGGACGCCAAGATCGAGCCTCTGGACCTGGAGCCCTCGCTGTCGCTGTGCACCCACCTCGTGTACGGCTTTGCCGTCATCGATGGCAACACCAACCACCTCACCCCGATGGACGACTACGTCGACCTGGATGCCAACAAGGGCTACTACCGCAAGATCACCTCCCTCAAGGCCCGTCACCCGGGCCTGCGCATCCTGCTGTCCGTGGGCGGCGGCGCCGACACCGCCGGCGAGAAGGACAAGTACCTCACCATCCTGGAGACGACCGAGAAGCGCGACCAGTTCGTCAAGTCGGCCAAGCAGCTGCTCAAGCAGTTCAACTTTGACGGCCTGGACCTGGCCTGGCAGTTCCCCAACATTAAGGAGAAGAAGGACCGCGGCACCTTCGGTGAGCACCTGGCCGTCAACCCCAGGGGGACCTGGGGCTGGTTGTGAGACGCTCTTGTGCATGTTCATGACGACTTCTGCTCTCTCCCTGCAGGCAGCATCTGGCACAAGGTCAAGAAGACGTTCTCCGGCAGCTCCAAGGACGAGAAGGAGGAGGAACACCGTGACGGCTTCACCGCCCTGGTCCGCGAGCTCAAGGCGGCCCTGCGCGGCGACGGCCTGGTCCTCACCGCCTCCGTGGCGCCCCACATCAACAGCACCGGTCAGTACGGCCGCTTTCACCTGACGACCTCCCCCCCCCCTCCCCCGAAGACCCAGAGGACCCGTTTTATCCGGGGTCCGGTCCGGGGGGATGCGGGGGAGGGGAGGCCAGCAGTTTGTCAGCGGCTGCCGGGGCGGAACCGATCTCAAACAGGTGTTGACGCCGACTGCGGTTACCCCCCAGTGGCTTCCCCCAGTAGCCCGCGACCAAACTCTGTCCCCCAGGAGAACAAGGAGGCCCCCAGGGCGGCCAGCCCCGCCTAACCCTCAGCAGCCCCCGCTTCAGATTATTCCCCCCAGATTGCACCGAAGGCTCTTCAACTCCTAAATTTTGTGTAGCAAAGAATATAGAGAATACTTTGGGAATAAGCATTTGTAACCATTAAACCATTGAACCATTTTTTACCATTCCGACCCTTGCGGAGATATTTTAAGAACACCACCCTCGACAATGCCGAGAGAATACCTTTGGGATTACTTCGAGGGTGTACAATACGAATGATCAGACGAACTCTCCGTAACCTCCCTCCTCTGCTGCAGTGTACTACGACTACCGCGTCCTGGCGCCCCTGCTGGACCAGATCCACCTGATGACCTACGACTTCCGCACGCCCGAGCGATCCCCCCAGGAGGCTGACTACCCGGCGCCGCTGTACTACGTGCACGACCGCAAGAGCTACCAGAACGTGGACGCCGCCGTGAGGCGCTGGCTGGAGCACGGCACCGACGGTGGGCACAATTTCTCATACTCCATGATTTCTCTCTCATGGTCTCAGTACAGCTATATTTAAATCACGCTTGGCAAAAAAAATAATTCACATACGAAGGTAAGAAAACTGCACCCTTCTAAAAAGCGGTCATTTTATACAAGACTTGCTAAGTTGCTATTCTTGGAAGGGTGGTGTTTTTTTTTTACCTGCTGTGATTCTTTTCATTGTGATTTCATTACCTGCTCTTACCCTCATGCCATTACCTTTCGGGACGCCGTATTTACATTGCCAAACCTATGTGGCCGGTCCCGCGGTTGAGCTCAGCCGTCTCGCCCTCGACGACCTTGCAGAGCACACAGCTTGCTCTTTTATTCTGAGCGCATTAAAAGGTTAAGTCATGACCGCGACGGGATGGACGGGGCGGGCGGCAGCGCCGCGGCCTGTAAAGACTCGCTTCACCTCGGTGTGGCCTGGCAGCCGGGGGCAGCCGGGGGCAGCCGGGGGGCGGGGGTGGGGGCGGGCATGCTGCTTGCGAGCCGCCCCCCGCCCGGCCCCTGCTCTGCCCAGGTCCTGCTTGTGCCGCGACCCCCGACCTGCAAAGAGCTTCCGTAATGAGATGGAAGTGCCCGCCCCGCGCGGCCCCGCCCCGCTCTCCGTCTCTCTGTCTCTCTCTCTGTGTCTCTTTGTTTCTCCCTCTCTCTGTCTCTCCCTCTTTCTGTCTCTCTGTCACCCTCTGTCTCTCTCTGTCTCTCTGTCTGTCTCTCTGTGTCTCTCTCTCTCTCTCTCTCTCCCTCTCTGACGCTGCGCTCCGAAGGCAGCAGCCCGTCTCTGTCGCACTGCTTAAGCAGGACGACGGCAGACAGGAACGGCACGGCTTGCCGCAGTGAGAAGGGAGTTTGCATCGCTCTGTCTCGTCCTCGCAGCCGTCAAGATCATCGTCACCATCCCCACCTTTGGCCGCACCTGGAAGCTCAACGCCGAGAGCGGCATTTCTGGCGTGCCCCCACTGGTCGCCGACGGCCCCGGTGAGGCTGGCTCCTCCACCAAGACCCCCGGCCTCATGGCCTGGCAGGAGACCTGCCTGCTGCTGCACAACTCCAAGGCCGCCGATGTCCCCGTGAGTACGGCCACGGCCTCGGTCACGACGGCGTCAGCCAGCGCCGCGCGACTGCGAACGGCTTCCACTGACAAGGGGATTCGCTTTTTATTGCTTTTCCAGAACGACCGCCTCCTGCGCCGTGTCGGTGACCCCAGCAAGCGCCTCGGCTCGTACGCGTTCCGCCTCCCCAAGAAGACCGACGAGGCCGGCCTGTGGGTGGGCTACGAGGACCCCGAGTCCGCCGGCTACAAGTCGGCCTACATCAAGAACAAGGGCCTGGGCGGCGTCGCCATCTACGACCTGTCCATGGACGACCCGCGCGGCCTCTGCGACGGCAACAAGTTCCCCATCCTGCGCGCCGCCAAGAACGGCCTGTAACGGGACCACCTGATGCCGTGACCGAGTCCTGTCGTGTCCTGGGGGGAGCCCGCGGGGGGTCCTACAAGCCGTGATGGTGCTACGCACCCCGGACACCTGGACCAGAGTGCGGGCCCGGGCGCCCCGCCTAGGGGTGCGCTCGTCAGCTCTCCCCCTCGCACGGGCGACTTCCCTGGCGAACGACGTATACAAGGCTGTGATTCCTTTTATAAATTGTTTTTTTGAAATCAAACAACGATGACATTAAAAAAAAGTGAGAAAAAGCGAAGCACAGTTGTTCTGGAATATGGAGGATACGTTTTCATCTCTTGTCATTCGTTTCATGAAGAAAATACAGACCATAATAAATGACATTTTACATATATTCCTTATTTGACTTTTTATTATTTCTGAGATCCTTTTCCCTGCAAGTTTGGAAATACGCGACCAGAGAGCAATAATTTAGATTGAGCATGTTTGTCAGATTAAATTTCGTTATTTGGTCGAATGGAATCAATTCGGTGCACTGACGAGAAAAAAAAATCCTGCGCTACAAGCACTGAGTCTCCCACGTTAACCAAACAATGAGTGTACGTAATAAATTCAACAAATACTTGACATAAAACACAAAATTGTCAATTTCTTGCTCAAGCTGAAAATAAATAAATAAGAACACACGGCTATCAGAGGGCTCTGGAGATAGGTGGAGATACT
The DNA here is from genome assembly GCA_038380765.1 of Odontothrips loti. NCBI lineage: Eukaryota > Metazoa > Arthropoda > Insecta > Thysanoptera > Thripidae > Odontothrips > Odontothrips loti. The sequence continues at coordinate 11,838,731 of CM076251.1, forward strand.
AGGGACTTTCAATGAAACCAAGTAGTAGCGAGACGAAATGAGAGAAGTTAAAAACCCGGAATAAAAATATTAAAAGTTGGTAGAACTGCGGCATAGCTGCACCCACCGCGAAATCGAACGAGAAAACAATGCTTTCTATGAAGGGCACTGGGCGGCGGAAAAATAGGCGGAATAGTCGCTGCAAAGAGCGGGGGATCCCCGCCTGACATCGCTCAGCAAGACTTCGCGCCTGCCAGCCACGCAACCCAACGGGCATCTGAGAGCTCTCAGCGTGTGGCTGCGTGTGAGCGCGTGATAAGAGGCGCGGGCTGGGCGGACGTGTGCCCCTGGCAGGTAGGCAGCCAATCGGGCTCCTCGCCGCGACGGGCTGCATAAGGGTGTCCACGGGGCCTGTGGGATAACGATGAGACACACAGAACCCAACCCTTGTTCAGGTAGTTATTCACGCTTATTTACGAGGCGGCGGTATCGGCAGCGGCATCGGTGGCTCAGCTTACGCCAACGTGTCGGCGTCGCCCTCTGGCCTGGACCTGGGCCCCCTTCGGCGCGCTTGTATGGAAAGTTTTGTCAATGTGGCTGGCGCCGGGGCCGGGGCGTTGCACTCACGTCCTGTCATTACGAATGGGTTCTCTGCCACCCTCACCCCCGACCCCGCGCCCACCCCCACCGAACAGCATGGATGATGCCCTCCGTGCGAATGTCGTCACATTTCGAGGCCCGTAAGGGATGGCGGGGGTGGGAAATGCAAAGCGTCATGGAAATGGCCAGCACTGCCTAACCCCCGCCACCCGTCCCGTCCCAGGGGATAGTTTCATAACTTTTGCCATACACACGACCAACGTCAATATATTCTTTCTCCCTCGTACGTGTTTGCGCTTACTTTACCGCGCTCCCTCTCGCCCTCACCCGTGTGTGTACAGCACGTCCCGCCTAACTTTTGGCACACGCTCTCCGAGCGGCAGCGGGTCACGCTGCCGGTGCCGGAGTCCGGAGCCCGAAGCGCAGACCTTCCAAACGCGCCGGAGTTTTCCTCGGCGTGAATCAGGGAGGAAGAGTTGCTGGAGGCCGGAACTGGACTCTCACAACCCCGAGCCCCGGCCTCAGAGAAAAGTTACGTCAGGAAGTAAATAAACGATGATGAAGATAATAATGAAAAAAAAAGTACAAAAATTCCAGTCATCTCATTAGCGTGAAAATGATTGGCGACGACGTCCGGGGTGCGCTGTTTATTATAAAGTCAATATCGTCTCATCGGGCCGGGGGAGGGCCCCTCCCGGAGGGGGGGGGGGGGGGCTTCAACATCCCCCGGCCCGGAGCGCCTGCGCGCACTTGGGTAGGCCAGCCCGTACGGCACGCGTGCATGGACGACTCTGTGTTGCCTACGAGGGGCGCACTAGTCCTGAAAATTTGTACAGTGACTGAAATACCAAATGACTGGATGTGACTGGAGAGAGAGTCTGGACGGAATTACTGAAAGAGACTGGAAAGCGAGGTTCAATATTTTCCTTCATGTTCTGCTTTGAGGACAGATGCTACAGTATAGGAAGCTTCGGGCGAATGGTATCGTGGCGTGGTAGCTGTACCGGTTGAGGCGCAGTTCGCTAACGGACTGTGCCCCGGGTTCAAATCTTGCCTCCGCTTCTAAATTTTTTCGCGACGTTCAGCTCTGCTCTGTGGAGCTTGAGTGCCAGGAGCGCGCATCGCTTACCATCGTGGCTTGATAGCCGCATGGGTTAGCGGACCGCTCGGCAACCGACAGGTCCGTGGTTCAACTCTTGCCGGCCGCCTAACTTTTTCTTGTGACACAGCTTGGCGGACAGTGCCTAAAATATACTTCCGAACGTAACGTAGGTATGGCTGTCCAAGCGACCGTGCGGGCTAAGGCGCCGCCGGCACAAACCCCCGGTCCCGAGGGTCTTGGGTTCAATTCCCAAGATTCGAGGGTCCCGCCCGGGGGGGCGTTCTGTGCCTCGGGAGCAATCCCGGGGGGAGACTCGGGGGATGTGCAGAGCTTCTAGGGTTCGAAGCTTCTGTTTTCCTCTCTCTGAATCTGGCAGGTGCGGACATGCCGCTACTCGGTACGTAGCGAGTAGAGTACAGCGGCTTCGGCCGTGTACGAAGGGAACCTATATCCTCCAAATCTTCGCAGGGGCGGACTCCCACGATGAGTGGGGCCAAACCAGACTGCGGTTGAAGGGCACTACAGTATGATGGAGTCCCGGAGGCCGTGGTTAGCGGAGGGGGCCTCGCGCAGTAGCGCGGGCTAGGGGTTGCCGGGAGATCCGTCCGGCGCAAGCCGGGTAGCGGGTTCTAGTGCTGTGTCCCGGGGCCAACTAGCAGCCGTAAAGCACCGGTTCCCGTAAGATCACCGAAGTTGAAGGCAGGGGTCCTGGCGGAAGCCGGGACGATATAGGTTTTGTCACCAACGGTCAAACATGTCATCAGGCGTTTTTTCACGCTGAATTTTTTTCGGAATCATTTTGGTGTCTGGTGATTGGAATGATTGGGAAGGGACTGGAAGCGACTGAACATGAGACTGTTCTGTTGGGTGTACAGTGACTTTAGCATGTGGCGTACCCCTCGGTTGCCTACCATCCAGGCGCTTTGAGAGTGACTTATATATGCTCCTGGCCAGATTTTAGGGGCGGCAGTCATGGTTTGAAGCCACTGGAAGCCGCGCTGGACAATGTGTGAGGAACTGTGGGCCTGGCGGCGGAGCGGGCGCTGTCTTAAGGCTTCATCGGGGAGCTTTGCCAGGCCGGCGGAAGCTTTGACGCTGGAGGCTGGCTGGAGGCTGGCTGGAGGCTGGCTGGTCGGCGATTGCCAGGGCTTTTCGTGCGCTTGCATAAGCGATGAGCAGCGCGCGCTGGGAGGCTGAAGGGGATTCGGCCGAAGGGGCCGCCGAGGGCCGGCGCGGAGGGCGGGCTCCTCCGGTGCCTGGCCCTCCCGCTCGGTCCCGGTCCTGCCGGAGCGGGAAACAGTAATTAGTTGAGAAAGTAGCAATGGAGCGAAAGGTTTCGCAAGGAGTGGGCCTCAGCAGCGGGCCAGCACCTTCTTCATTCCACTTGATTTACCGTCGACATAACATCTAATTATCACGTGTCGCCCCGGCCGTTTATCACGTGTAATCGACAAACAGAGGCTGTGCTCGGGGCAGGGCGCGCCCCTAAGCCCTCGTGCGTCCGCGGCAGGGCATCACTCACAGGGCTCTCGAAGAACCGACCGTCAAACCTCGATAGAAATCTTTGAATTTCCAGTTTTACGGAGCCTTTGCAGCCATGCAGCGAGTATGCGAGGGTGCTATATGCAGCCCTATCACTCCGGCTGCCCCGAACGGAACCCAGAAACCGCGGCAGTGGCAGCCTCCCCCTTCCCTGACACACTGCTGTCGAAGTAAAGTCAGATATTGCATGCAGCCTTGGCCCCGCCCCGCCCCGCCCCGCCTACACTTTGCACGTGAGCCCAATCTCAGCCGCGGCCGCTATAAATAAACGCCTTCCCCGAAATTCTCCGTCGAGTCGATATCGCCCCCGGCGCGGCGAACGGCGCCTTTCTTCCGAGCCGAACTGAACAGGAAGCAAGCGGGGCGGCCGGTCTTCGGTCAGTTATCCAGCGAGTCTATCCGCGGACTGACAGCAGGAGTGCACGGGTCTCCGCTTCCGTTCCAAACTGTGGGCGTCGAAGGTTCAAGAAACTAAAATGCAGAATACGTTTCCTTTACCAGCTCGGGTCAAAGATCAAGATTTCCTTACTCGGCATATAAATTTTTTTTTAAAAAAGTCGGGGGTTTATTGACCTGTTTTGAAGAAATATATTTGGAAAAAATGCATTCGATGTACATTTTTTTTTTCATCAGCAGAAGCAGCAGGAGCACGTCCACCAGGAGTCATCCCATCCCATCTGCCTCACAGCCACCTGTCCTGCGACACAGCACCGCCCGCCCCGCCCCGCCCCGGCCGCCGCGGCTGCCACTGTGCGGGGCACAAGCCCCGCGCGGCCCCCCCCCCCCCCCGCCCCCGCCGCCCCCACCACCCCCGCCGCCCCCTCCGCCGCGGGCCGCACACAGCCAGTTAGTTGCCGGCGAGCCTCGGCCACGTTCACTTCACCAGGACTCGTCCGGAGAGCGCGCGCGCTGTTGGCCCCCTCCCGGCCGCCCGCCGCGAACCACGCGACGCGAACTCCTGCTCGCGATCCCGACCGCGCGGGGCCGCCCCCGGCGCCGCCCCCGGCGCCGCCCCCGACACGGCCTCTCCCCGCTGAGCAGGGCCGCCGACGCGCCGGCCCCTGCGGCGGATACTCGCGCAGTTCGTCGGTATGGCGTACACCCGCACCCCGGGGATGTGCACCACTTAGTCGGCGCTGGTGCCCAGGACGTCTTGTCCTGCCCTGCCGTGCTCTGCCCGGGCTGTGCCCCACCGGTGGGCTCGGCAGCACCACGGCCTCGGCCTCGGGCTCCCCGGCTTTCTCCCCGTCCTTCGCACCCGCCTGTCACTTGGTTCGCTTGGCGGAGCACAGCCCACTGCAGCCGCGGACTGGGGACGGCGGCGGGAACCAGCTTTGGAAATAATCGGCCTCGATTAACGGCGGCGCGAAAAGCGAAAGACAGCGAGGCCGCCGCACCTCAGCGAGTCGGGTGAGTCCTCCGGGACCTCCGGGGACCTCCGGGGACCTCCGGGGTCCTCGGGTCCACTGTTATCATCACTCTGCCCCGGATTAAGACCATTACGTCTCCTTCTGTCTCCTCTGCTCCGCTCGCTGGACCCCGTCTGCGTGAGTGGCACGCGGCATGATCGATGCCGTGCCGGGCGGAGCGGGGCGAGTGGCTAGGGAATGAAAACAGAAACTCGGCGCGCTGCCTCCGCTAGCCCGACTCACTCCTCACTACACATCGAGAGTCAGGCCGCCACGCGCCACGCACCACGCGCCACGCACCACGCGCCATGATGTGTAACAGACGGGCGGCCGACTGACGTCATTGGCTTTGACATAGGACCAGGACCATAGGACACACGTGGTAACGTGGTTGGGGGTCTTAACGGTCCTCATTTCTCTCCAATCCCCATGCATCATTATCCCGGCCCCTGGCCCAGCCAATGGGGGCGAGGCGCGGGGTGTCCGCAGCGGCGGCTGTAGCCAATGACAGAGCAGCGCTGCTGCAGCCGGAGCCGGGCGCACATATGCGATGAGATTGGCGTCGCTGATCGCGACGCAGCAGGCATGAATGACTGAGCAGGCGAACGGCGGAGTTCCGAAATGAGGGGTTGCCTCGCGTTTACCTGCTGCGCCATCCACGGCTTCAGAAACATATACATCTGACTGTATACCAGGAGCCGACAGACGCAGCAGCAGCAGCAGCAGCAGCAGCAGCAGCAGCAGCACCAGCAGCAGCAGCACCAGCACCAGCATAAGCCTCAGAGGAGAGGAGAGGCCAAGTCCTGGCCTGGGGCTTTCAAATGCAGAGCAGAACACTCCCGGCACGCCTGTAGAGCCGCTTGTCGCGACACGGCCGCTGCGGCGGCTGCGGCGGCTGCGGCGGCGGGAGGACTTGAAATCCGGTGTCTGACAACGGCGGCATGGAGTGGGTGCGCCCGCGGTCTGCGGGTCTGCTGCAGGCGACCGCCGCCACCGGCCTGGTTCACACGCACAAAAATGATTAGTTGTGACAGCAAATTTGTTCGTTAATTTGGGGACAAAGCGACTCATTTTGAACTTTCATTTCCAGACATTTTGATTCTGAGAAATTGAAATTAGGTTCGGGGATCAAATGTTAAGTTGCGCCAACCAAACGCAAACTGCTCCAACGCGGGAGAGAAACTCAGAAAAAAATCGGTAGAGTGCCCTATGCACCTCTTCGTCGGTGCAACTATAAATAGTTCCTACAACAAAATTTTAGTTATGAGAACCTAAATTTACTGTCTGAATACAAAAAAAAAAATCCCTTGCGACCACGACAATTTTTTTCCTCGTCCGTGGCGGGCGCGTGGGGCCGAGGCCACCCCCGACCGCCCCCCCAGATCAGACGGAGCTGGGCCTCCCCGCTCCCCGACTGATCCGGATGGAATATTATATGTATTCATTCCCGTGGAGGTGGCAGCACTGCCGCAGCAGGGGTGTCGCCGTTGCGGTCGCGTCACAGCAGGGGAGGAGGCACCCCACGGCGCCGCCCTGGATCGGCTCCGCGGTTCACTCACCCTCCTCGCCAGCGGCAGCCCCGCAACCACAGTCAGCCAGCCTTCAGTTTCTTTTGGAGAACGATATGTTAAGTGACGTCAGAAAAAAATGGCTTGGCGATAGAGCAAAAACGATTTGTTTCGCTGCTTTTAGTTCACGCAAACGAACGTGTTTGCTGGAAATTTTAGGTCTCAGCAATGTATTGCGTTGTCACGAAATTCAGTCCCCCCCAAAAATTGTTGCGACATATATTTTTTCTGCGTGACAGTCCATGACCCCGGGCTCTGTAGGGTTGGTCAGATGGTGTGAGTTCAGTGGCACGGTGTGCAGCACGGTGTGCATCACGGAGTGCATCACGGTGTGCATCACGGTGTGCGCAGTGTAGCGGAGGTATCACCGCGCCGCCTCGTCGCCTCGCGTGACGGGGGACGTTTTCACTCCATCACGAGTTACAAAGGACCGCGTGCGGGCATTGGGGACAGGGGGGGGGGGTAACTAGCGAGAGGAAGAGGAATCGGGGAGGGGGGGGGCGGCCTTGAACTTCCCTCATTGAGACACCGGCGTGCTGCGCTGCCTCGTCGCCGGTCCTTCGGATGCCACACTGGCGCTCCGCTGACCGGGTCATGGTGTCCGTGGAGTGGCGTACCGTACCGTACCGCATCGCGGCCGCCGCGCTCCCGGGCGCTTCCGGGGTGTGAGCGTACTCCCGGGGGACCCTCAGGGAGGGACCCTGCAGGGCCGGCAGTGAGAGTGTAACAGGGCCGTCCGTGTGCGACTGACGTGGGACGGTCCGCTCCGATCCGCGCACGGTCCGTATACCCTTGTAACAAGGCATCGTCATGCATTGTCACCGTAAGCCAAGGCACGCCTCTGCACGGCCTCCTCCGCTCGGCAAAATGTAACTTGAGCAGGTCCGCTCCGCCCCGACACGCCCTGCAGCTTGGAGCGTGCAGCGCGGAGTGGACGCTGGTCTGGCTGGATTTGCCCGATGCGATGCGACGGTGACGGTTGTATCGTCGTGCACGCACACGCACGCGCACACGCACACGCACACACACACACACACACCACACACACACACGCACAAATTGGGCTCCCGCAAAACCAAAAATAACAATAATGATTTATTTAGTGTAAAAATTTTACACTAATTTTACCTCTAACCCTCAAACTCGAAATTCATAGGAAAATTATTTTTAAGAAACAGTTTTTGAGTCCTAAAAAGTAAAGTAAAAGAAAGTACGTGAGGGATTCCAGAAGGGGCGTACACGGCAATACGTGTTTTTTGTTTTGGACGCTAAAGGGCCTTGTGCTGCCGGGGTGCTTGCGGTCCTATAGAAGAGCTATATAATGCAGCAGCTGCTGCTGAGTATTTTGGAGCCCACTGCTACCGCTCCACCCGACGCGGTGGTCGTTGGCAACGGAGACCCGGCTGGAGCCCGACAGACACCACACGTCTGATTAGGCCGGGGGCCGGGCCGTGCCGGGCCGGGTGTACGTAGCGTACGGCGGTCCAATAACCCTAGCCCGGGTCGCACCGCGCACCACGCACGCGTGCACGCGCACACACGGACTCGCAGCGCTCCTTGATGTTGGCCCTGTGGCCGCAGCGGACCGGATTTGGACCGCCGGCGAGCAGTGTGCCGTGCGAGTGTGTCATGTGTGCCCCCGCCAAGGCCCCCCCTCCCCCTCCATCGTCCTGCCCCCCCCCCCCCCCCCACCGGGTCACCCGCCTGGCTGCCAGTCACTGACTGAGTGCTCTTGCCGTTGTTGGACTTGCGGGAACCGAACCCACCACTGCTGCTGCTGCTGCTTGCTGCTGCTGCTGCTGCTCCAGTCCACCTCTGACCCCTTCTTCTTTATTCGCTGTGATTCTATCTCTTTCTCCCTCGCACTCGCACCAAAGCCACCCGACCGCGAATGCGTATGTGTGTCTTTCAAAGAGATGTGAAGTGAGTTTGCTGTCGTATTCGTGCCGCTGCAGGAGCAAAAGTTTTTTTGTTGGTTTTTCTTTTTGTTGCGAAATTTGGCGAGATTTTCACGTCCGAATGGCGCAACCGCGCGTTTCTACCAGGCCCGATAAAAAACACAAGGCGAAATTCCCCAGCTAAGTAGGTCTGCTAATGACATTAATTCCTCCATTTTTCTGGACCTTGGAAACTGGTGTGCGCGCTGCTCTCTGACTCACCTCCACAACATAGACCGTCGTCGTGAAGCGAGGAAGCACACGGTAAAAACGTTTAAGTGTTCGCAACGAATTTTTTGGTTGATTTCCAGAGATAAGCAGCAAATTTCGGTTCCGAGGCCTAAATTCTATTGGGGGAACTTTTTATTTCGTTAAAGAAAAGTTAGTTGCTCTAACCAAGGTGTTTCGATGCGTGTTTGCGTGCAGCTAACAAATAATTTTCTCGAGAACTATTTGTTCTCAGAACCCAATTTTCTCCTTTTCCGGGAAAATTAGCTGCGAACACCAACCTTTTTTTTTCTCCGTTTAAAGCAGCCCAACACACGGCGGAGACGCGTCCGGCCACCAGCACCATCTCCATTACGACCGTCATGACCAGTTTGATTCGGCTGTCAGCAGCACGGCGCCGACACCGCCGGAGAGCATGCCGAGGTACCTCCTGGGTGCTCAAGGACGGTTGTTGCCGTCTTTACTTATCTCGTTCGCGCGCCCCCCGGCTCCCCTTTCCTCTCCGTCCGCCGGTCTCGGAGTAATTTTATAGCCTGCGCCGCGCTTTGCAAACGTTTAGCCGGAAGTGCGCCGAAAGAATCGAATTGAGACTCGGTCTGGCTGACTGTCCTGCCCTCTCTCTGTCTGTCTCTCTGTCTGTCCCTCTGTGTCTGTCTGTCTTTCGATGTCTCTCTCTCTCTCTCTCTCTCTCTCTCTCTCTCTCTCTCTCTCTCTCTCTCTCTCTCTCTCTCTCTCTCTCTCTCTCTCTCTCTCTCTCTCTCTCTCTCTCTCTCTCTGCCTTACTCAAAAAGAAAACTTTTCAAAGAGGCTGCAGCTACAAGACACCCCCGGAGCTCGCGGGCGGCAACAGGTGGCGTCTGTAGTTCGGGCGCGGCCCGCGGGAGTCCCACGTCGCTGGCGTCGCCTGGCGGCGCGGCCGGCTCGGACCTACTCCGCCTCTATCTCGCGTCCCGTCGGGGCTTTTATCAGGGCGTTTTATGCGGTGGGCCGGGTACGTCTGCCGCGCGGCGCACTGCAGCGAACGGCGCGCGCGTGCCGCGTCCTAAACCGAACGGACGGCGACGCAGAGCGCCTGCGAGCGAGGGGGTAGGCCAGCCCGCACGACACGCGTGCGTGCACAAGTCGTGGGTTGCCTACCCACTAGGCGTCGAGAACTCTAGCCAAAATCGGTATCGATTACGTCTGGAGGGGGCTTTTCCTCTAGAACGGTCCGCGCCGACAACGTAGATCGTAAATCTCTGAAATTCACGAGAGTAAAGTAGAATCGCGTTCCATATATTGACCTCTTCGTTTCCGGAAAAATAATTTTTAGCAGCTCGCGTTTAAAGGAAACCGCTGCCGCTCTCCAGCTAAGTGGGGACCGAGTGCCGCCATGGCCGCCATGCGGGAGCAGCAGCGGCAGAGGCAGCAGAGGCAGCGGCAGCAGCAGCAGCAGCAGCAGCAGCAGCAGCAGCAGCAGCAGCAGCGGCGCCTAATCTGTCCCGGCTGGGCCAGACCGTAGAGGACTCACGTTCAAGCAGGAGTTCGCTGGAGGTGGGGGGCCGCGGGGGCCCACATGGAGGTGGGGGGGGGGGATGTTCTGCTTGAGACGCCGCTCCGTGGGCACTTCGCTCAGGTGCCGCGCTGCTGAGCCCTGCCCCCCGGGGCTCTTCGCGCGGGGAATGGGATGGCGGAGATCATCTCAAAGGGGGCGTTACGCGGCAGGATAGGGGGCGACTTTTCCCGCCGTTTCCTCCCTCCGCGACTGACGTCCCGCGTCCCTCACCCTCGCCTAACTGAACACGCCCTCTGCTTGCCCGCGTTGAGGTTGGCTACTTGGCCGGGAGAGGGCCGCGGCCCGACAACGCCTGTATATCGGACGCCGCGCTGACAAAGCCCCATTCGCATGGAAGGCCGCCGGGCTAATATAAGGCAAATGCCGGAACTCGGTCCCCCGCTCCCCCATCACCCCCCGGATGAAGCCGGGCCCAGATAGCGCTGTGAGGGCGGGACCCGTGTGTCGGGGCAATGCTGTGTACCCGCATCAGAGGGGCTTTCACTCGCGCCGCGTCCATGTGTGTGTGTGTGTACGCGCACGCTTTGCTATACTGTACCGACCGGCTCTACCATGCGTCGTTTCCTAAGCCGGCATCGGTGACCGTTTAATCATCCGCTGCTGTTGCAACGTTTTCAGTGTCAAGTGAAAAACAAAATGTACGGGAGAAAACTTTAAATTTCAATTGAATAAGCGACATTTGTGTCGTGCTGCGGCGGCACCTTGCCATGCTGTGGCCCTTTTAGCGTGTGGAAAAGCGGTCTTTTAATGAGTGTTCTGCGAAAGGTAGGCGAGTGTTAGGGTTAGTGGGGGCGGCTGGAGGAGCGAAAGGGGAAAGGGGTAGTAATGGGAGAAGGGAAGAAGTGGGGAAGGGGGCGATGAACCCCTCATCACAATCGTGAACGTGAACTTTCTCGACTTTTCCTTGTAGTCGGCGTTTTGTTACAGCAGCTCTCTCTCTCCCCCCCCTCTCTCTCTCTCTCTCTCTCTCTCTCTCTCTCTCTCTCTCTCTCTCTCTCTCTCTCTCCTCAGGGGTTAAGACTGTAGCACACGCGACGTGGCAATTCGCGACCCCCCCCCCCCCCCCCCGTCCTTGTTCCGTCAGGTGTTACTACCCCCCTTTCCTCGCGCTCTCCCTTAACTTTTCAACCCCATTGCCCCACCCCTACCCCTACCTCACTCCCCTTCCCCAACTATGCGGCACACGATTTACATCAGCCAAGCCATGGGTTTTCGTCCAGAAGCAGGTCGTCGGGTGGGCTTGTGCCCGTGCGTGTGCGTGTGCGTGTGCGTGTGCGTGTGCGTGTGCGTGTGTAGGAGGATACGGGAGCGGAGTGCTTCGTGTTCACATATCGCCGTGCCGCAGAGCAGCAACAGCAAGCAGCGGCGGCAGCAGCAGACTCAGTGTGTGCCAGAGCAGTGACGGAGCATGTTATCTCGCGGTATGTTAAGTATGCGTTAGAATATCGTCCCGCATATTTCCATCTATCGCACTCTCTTGATTTCACTCGGTCCCGCCTCCTGGCCGAGCTGTCCATTTTGTATATAGATATAGCATACATATATATTTATATATCGATTGTCGCCGCAACACCGCCGCCCCCCCTGCTCCGCCGCTGGCAGTCACGGAACACATGCTGTGCAATTATTATCAGCGCGATAATTTACACAAGGCTGTGAGTCGTTAAGACGGCAGCGCCTTGTTGGCGAATTAAAAGTCTTTCGTGCTGCTGCTGCTGCTGCTGTTGTTGCTGGGGGACTTCGGTAAAATCTGAATTATCGATCTCAGACGTCACAACAAACCACAAACGCGCGTTGCTTCAACACCGCGCCGTTTTTGGCTCTGGCGCGAGCAGAGAGCCGCAGCGGCTCAAGGCGGCCTCAAGAAATCTTCCCCCTCCCCTTTCACACCCCATGCTCCAAAGACGTACCCCCCCCCCTTTTCCCCTCCCCCCATGGAGGCCCTACAGCTGCGGCGAGGCAGTTTCTGAGCGAAGGTTACAGTCGGCGACCAGTGCGGCTATTTTGCATGGAGACCCTCAAAGTGGCTGTGGTCCTGCCATCACGTCCGCAGCGTGCGTGTGTGTGAGTGTAGATATACATTTTTGCGTGTGTGTGTACACGCGGAGAGCACTCGGATATAGAACACAATTGCGTGATCAAAACAACACGGCGCATTGGTGTTTTTCTCCAATAACGGGATGGACTCTGGAAGATCAACCCCCAGCCATCTCGGAGAACCAAGGACCGCCCCCCCCCCTCGGATGGCTGAACGGGACAGACGGCCCGGGCCGTCAGAGAGAACGCAACCGAATCATTAGTGTCCGACCAGTAATGACACGGTAGGACAAACCTAGCTGGAAGGGGAGGTGGGCTAGAGGGGCGGGGGGGGGGGGGGGGATGCGGGGAGGGGGGAGCCCCCTCCTCCCTCGGCCACCCGCCGCGCCTGGAAGCCTTTCCAGGAGAATACTGCGCGTGCGTCGGCCGCGCGTTGCCATCGCGTATAACTTCCAGAGCCGTTGCGGCCGCGGGCGCGAAATTTGAATGTGCGCGCAAGTGCCGGGCACTAAAACCGCGCGGCGTGGCGCGGCCGTCATGCGAATGGGTGCGCGCGAACGGCGGCGGTGTCGCCATGGCGGCAGGTGGACGCCGCCGACCTTCGGCACATAGCAAATACGGCCGAACGCTCCCCCCGGGGAGGAAGAAATGTATGTAAATGAAACAGTGTGGCTGCGAGCTGCTGGAAAACACACACACACACACACACAAACACACACACACAAACACACACACACACACACGCACACACACGCGCCTGCCGCCAGTTATCCCCTTTCATGACCATCCCACCCGTCACCCCGTTTGTCCGTTATTTCCGCGTCCCGCACTAATAATTTATGGTCGGCGCGATCGGCATGATCTCCCCCCCCCCCCCGCAGCGCAGCGCGGAGGCACGGCCGGGGGCGGCCGGGGGCGGCAGACAGCTCGTCTGCAACGTGACGGCGGCGGGGGCGGCGCGTACCGCCGTGCAGCGTGTGTGTGTGTTTGTGTGTGTGAGTGAGTGATCGAGTCGTGCATGTCCGATGGTGTACGCATCGATTCACCGTCTTCGGCTCTACATCACTGCGGAGCGGCCATGTAAATGTATGTTGTGTCTATGTAAGCCCACGACCCGCAGTAGCAGCAGACCGTCGTGACACCGGCGTGTTGTCGGTTGGACAAAGGAAAAAAAAATCAAAGAAAAAAAAAATCAAAAGAAATCGGGTTGAGGTAAAATAAGAACAGTCAAATATACTACACACATCCATCAAATTCTGCGAATTGTGATCATATGCAGGAGTGAAAAGCGTGCCCCGGCGAGATGAAAAGAAGAAAAGTCTGTCGCAGGTGATATTTGAACACTCCCGGTGCAGCCAGCAGCACGACGCGGACCTCGCCGTCGGCCTCTTTGGCCTGTCGCTTTGAATAACACCCCTCCACTGCGGCATCAGCAGACCCGCCGCGCTCTCTGTGTAATCCTAATCCCGCCGTCGTCCCTGCCCGCCCCGGCCCGTCGTCGCACACTCCTTGTCCCGTGTCGTCCCCGTGAGCAGGAGCGACAAGGGGACCTGGGCCGGCACAGCGCTCTCCCCGCCCCGCTCAAAGCGATGGAATGGAGGGGCGGCAGCGGCCGGCACGGGCCGCACACGCACGCACACACAGTGCGCAACGCATAGCGATACGGCAGGTTGTGTGCGCGCTATATTGTGTATTGTGTGTGTGCAACTATGCCGCGATGGACAAGGCAATTGGAGGGCCCTCCCTTCCCTTCCATTCCATTCCTGTGTGCGTGCGTGTGCCGGCCGCTGCCGCCCCTCCCTGCCCGCGGCCGAATCAGTTATCCTGTCATCATCCGGCCGCTGCGGCCCTCTCCGCGTCCTTTCTGGAATCACGTGCTCTCCTGTGAGCGTAAGGAAATAAAAGTTCAAAAAACCTTCGCAGCAGATCTCCAGTATACGATTCTTTCTCTAAAAAAATTCGCGACGTCGCACAGACTTCTTTTAAAAAAAAAAAAAAAAAAATTGGCTTATTGGTGTCCGGCCCTACGCATTTGGTGGTCGCTACTAGTGGAGGTCGGCCGGACACACGCGTTGCGGCACATGACGGGCAGCAGAAGCGTGCCCCTAGTCCTATAGTCCCTTCCGCTGACAAGAGCTCACCTGACACTCGGCACAAGTCCGTCAGAGCCCCTGAGAGAGGGTGTGTGACAGTGCAGGCGGACGGCTGCTGTGGTGCGCGCCTACCCCTCCCCCCGCCGGGTCAGCGGCAGCAGCAGCGGCAGCAGTGGCAGCAGTGAGCAGTGGCAGCGGCGGCAGCAGCAGCAGCAGCAGCGGCAGGACCGGGTCCCAGAGGAACCTATGTATGAGAGATGAGAGCGTGGCATTAACGCCCGTGTCCTGTGGCAGCGGCGCTGTCCTACCTGTCCCGGGCCTGTGGGGCCCCCCTGGGACCCCTCCCACACCGGTGAATATGACCTGCAGCCAGCGAGATGAAAGGCGCAGGTCCCGGGGCCGGGCGCGGTGCGGTGCGGTGCGGTGCGGTGCGGCTTCGATGTGATTACGCGAGTCCGTAACGCTGAACGTGAGGAGAGTCCGTAATGCAGCGGGGACATTGTCGGCGGGGTCCCGGACCCGGGCTTCGGGGCCCGCACCGGGACCCGGGGCTGCAGAGGCCGACCGACCGACTCGCTCCCGCGTGCGGCCAGCACCACCTGCTACCAGGGGTCCTCACCGCCCCTGTCAGACTACTGCGCCACGACTGCGGCGAGACCGGCGAAACTGCGGCGTAGGACTACAGCGCTCCAAAAAAGCGTGTAAAAAGCACTACTCCTCATTATGGTGCCCAACACGGAGAAAAAAAGACTAGTGGTCGCAACTAATTTTTGACTTGATTTTCAGAGCAGCAATAAATTTTTGTTCGGAGAGCTAAAATTTTGTTGGGGTAGTCAAATTTTAGTTGAGCCATCATTTGATTTCACCTCTATCCGCTCCTCATATTTTTTTCGGACTTAGCCGCTGGCACTCCGCTAGACCGCGACGAACAAAGGTAACTATTGTTGACTCGAGGCGGCGCCTCATCCCAAGACAAACGACCGCCCATCTACGTTCTCTAAAACGGCTGGAAACGAGTTTTACCCTGCCCTCGGTCGCACACCGCACTGCTATGCCTGTTGTTTATCAATGCCCTCCCCGTTTGTACCCGTTCGCTCCGTTTTTACAAAAGCGGCGCCAGCAGCAGCAGCAGCAGCAGCCAGCGACGCGCCCTGCTCCCGCCGCGTTTCGCAGTGGCAGTGGGCCGCCAGGACCAGCAGGGCAGTATGTAAAACGCCGCCGGTTCTGGTCCGGCTGGTTTTGCAGTGCGCGCGGCAACGAGTTTCGCAGCTCCAATATGTGTATCACTTTGAATGAACCCGCCGGGCACCGGCCGGCCAGCGTCACGCGAAAGCCGTCATGAAAGTCAATCTCGGCCATATTACATATAAAACACACGAGGTGTAACGGGGCTGTGGCCCGGCTGCAGATCTCGCTGTGTGTCGTCGTCCGGTCCGGCGCTCACGGAACACTCTCGTGCGCGGCGAACACTCCCAATCTCCGCGTGCCCTTCGCAGCAGCGCAGATGACTCTGTCTCTGTCTCTCTCCGACACACCCAAACGCAGTCCGCATACATCGATCCGTCCTGCTCGCACACCTGCATGCGGCGCTCGCGGCGCTGGAAATGACATATGTTTTTCTTTTGCTCTCTGGGCCTTTCATCCACGCAGAGGGCACGGGCGTGGCCGTGGCGTGGCCGTGGCGTGGCCGTGGCGTGGCCGTGGCGTGGCGTGACGTGGCCGTGGCGTGGCGTGACGTGGCCGTGGCGTGGCGTCGCACACCGGCGATGGACTGGGCCGGGCCGGGGGAGGCCGGGGGAGGCCGCATCAAAGAGCTCCCCGCTCCCCGGCGAGAGGTCCTGTCTCATCCCTCCTGGCGCCCGGCCGCGCACGGCCGCCCCTGTGAGGCCCAGACCCTCGGCTGCTGCTATACTACTACTGCTACCACTGCTGCTGCTGCTGCTGCTGCTGCTGCTGCTGGCAACACGGGACGCTGCACTCACAACGAGTCGTCAGGCGTCCATTCAGCAGCCGAGGGCGGGCGGAGATGCCGGCCCGTCGGACAGCGGCGGCCAGCGGGCTGCCTATCGCAGACTCGGCAGGCGGCCGCCACCGCACCGGGGGGCGGCACTGCGTGGCGGTGACAAGCCTTGCTGCACAGGACATGGCAAGCAAAGGGCGAGCTATGGTATATATATATTTTTATGTTGTGCGCATCGAGTTCCTCCTACCCACCTCCTCCCTCCCCCACCCTCTCTATCTCTCTCGCACGCAAGATAACAAGGCGGCTTGTCCTCGTTGCGTGGTGTTGGGTGACGGTGCCGATGCGCGCCCATGTCTGTCTGTCTGACCGGAATAATATTCTCCTAATTACTTTTCCTGTGAAGGAAGTTGGCGGTGCAGTCAGAACGGCTGAGAGAGAGAGAGAGGGGGACAGAGAGAGAGAGAGAGAGAGAGAGAGAGAGAGAGAGAGAGAGAGAGAGAGAGAGATGGGGGGACAGAGTGCTTTGACGCGAATCAATTACGTAATGCGTCTGCTGGCGTCTGCCTCGACACTGCAGCCAACTCCACGCCAACCTATAGCGGAGCGATAAGGATGGGCAGCACCAGCCTCCCGAGGGTACGGTGTGTCTGTGTGTTAGAGAGAGAGAGAGAGAGAGAGAGAGAGAGAGAGAGAGAGAGAGAGAGAGAGAGAGAGAGAGAGAGAGAGAGAGAGAGAGAGAGAGACGGAGAGACTGCAGACACCACCAGGAAAGCGCGCGGTGAGGTGCACTTTGCAGAGGAGCGCCCTCATTTTATCGCCGGTGCCAACTGTTGAAAGCGGAACGCCTTTTGCCCACGGACAGACAAACGCACGCAGATGCACACACCATCACACCAGCTCAAGTAAGCCCCCCCCTCCCCCTCCTTGGCTACTTGGATGTGGGGGCCCGTCCCCACCCCTGCCCAGACCCCCGAGTCTCCTAGAGACCAAGGGACGGGCCCCCGGGGTATAGGAGGGAGGGGGGGGGGGGGGGGTATGGCGTATGTGTGTGGGCGAGCTTGTTTGCTTTCTCTCTGCTCGGCTTGGCGGCGCGAACGCCGGCCTTTAGCAGGCAAGATTGTAGCGGCAAGGACGACGTGGACGGATTGGACGCGGAGGGTTGGTTCGGGAGAGAGAAAGAGAGAGAGAGAGAGAGAGAGAGAGAGAGAGAGAGAGAGAGAGAGAGAGAGAGAGAGAGAGAGAGAGAGAGAGAGAGAGAGAGAGAGAGGGAGAGAAAGAGAAGGTGCCGCACAGCGACGCGAGTCGGAGAGGGTCGGGACGTAACGCACCGAATGGGGACAATGCGTGACAAAAGAAGGGGCCGAATGGTCCGGCGACGAATATCCGGTAAAGGCCGTAAAGGTCACTTCCCCTATTTTCCTTCCCTCCGGCGTGCGAGTGCCCCGGCTGGGCCCCGGGTGCGGCCCCGGGTGCGGCCCTGGGTGGGGTTGTCTGGACACAGCAGGGCCGTCCCCCGGAGGCCACCCCTCCGCGCCCCTCCGCGCCCCGCCGCGCCCCTTCCACGCCCCGCTCGCGCTGTTATCGGAGGGGTTTGCAAGTTCGTCAACTCAATCACCGCAGCACGAGAAGAAAGGGGCGCTCGGGAATAAAAATAAAAAGTTAGTTTTCTACGGCTCTCTTTTTCTTCTTCTTTCGCCTTTTCCTGCTTCCTCCAACCCAATCTCCATGCCTGCGCCTTGCGTCTCGTCCGTCCTTCACCCTCTTCTCCTCCTCCTCCTCCTCCTCCCCTGCCGCCCCTCCTATTCCTCTCCCTCTTCGTCGGCGGGCGAATGTGAGATATCTGGGTCGTACCTGGCGGCGGCTCGGCAAAGGCGGAGGCGGAAGGTCCCCCGGCCGTCCTCTCTCCTCCAGGTCCCCGGCGATGCCAGCGCCAAAATGAATTATTTTGCCGCTCGGTGCAAGGAAGGAGGGGGTGACAAGCCAAGCCCTCGTGGGAGCCGGGCCCCGCCTGTTGCACGCCGCATGGTGGGGGGCGGGGGCGTGCCGGGGGCGTGCCGGGGGCGTGCCGGGGGCGGGCCGGGGGCGGGTCGGTGGACGGTCTCACACCTCTTCCTTCACCACCGCGACGGCCACGTCAGGGGTCTTCCTGCTTTTGTCGTCGGGGGTCCGGCAGCGGCGCAGAGCGGGTCGGCGCTGACTGGACTCGAAGGCGTGGCTTCGCCTCGGTCCTGGCGGGCCTGGCATTGTGTGCGGCTCCCTTCCCGTCCCCGTCCGAGTCTGGGGCAGTGCGGCGCCGGTGCCAACCCCGAAACGCCATACATCACATCACCCGGCCGCGAAAAACGCGCGGCGGGAAACGGCGGAAATGAGAAGTGATGGTTGTGTGTGCGGCGCGGGGGAGGCGCGTTTTGTGCGTGTTACTGTAACACCGCTCACCGTTCAGAAAGTCATTTCAACTCCCGCATGGTGTTAGGCGAGGTCGGCTCTCACGATGCACTCTAAGAAATGTATGTGCTTGTTCCAACACGCATATTTCCGCATATTTCGCTATGCTTGGCGGAGTTTCTCAAATCGATCGGCTGTATAGTTAGTGCAGGTAATTGAATCACGCTGGTAAAACAAGTTAACGCGGGCATCAAAATTTACACCTTGCTCAAAAGTGGAAATATCACCCAAAACATGCTAAATTTTTACTTTTTCGAAGGTGTCATTTAGGGTGTGGCGCCTACGACTGCTCGAATGCAGCCTGAAGCCCGCCGTACAGGGGGTGCGGGCCGCCGGACTGTGAGGTCGGGGCGAATGTATGAAAAATGTGACTGCTCACTCGGTTAGGTGCCCACAGGGGGGGAGATGTGAGATGTTTGTGAAGCGAGCAGCGGGCCGAGCTGAGCCGGAGTGCTCTCTGCAATCAACATTATCATCACGGGCATCACACGGCATGACTCGTCATCAACAGCATAGTCTATGCGGCCAACTCACAGGTGGAATCCGTGTGTGTGCGTGTGTGTGCGTGTGTGTGCGTGTGTGTGTGCACGCCGGCGGTTCCAGCACCGCATCTGTATACGCGCGGACATGTACGAGGAGTGCGCGCAATGGTAATCCCTCTCCTCAAAAAGCCAAAAAAAAAAAAAAAACAAAAAAAAAACGAAAAAAACTGGAAATGACTCGGTGTTTCATTAGCGTGTAATGCTCCAGGGCTCCAAGGCCTGCGAGCGGCACCCCGCCATACTTATTGAGGGCCCCGTGCTGCGTCCCGGACTTATAACGCTCCCTTTTCCTCGACCAGATTGTGACCCGCTGCCCCAATTTCGCAACGTGAGCGGTGACTCCGGTGTCGTCGTTTCACCCTCCTCTCCCTCAGCCGGGCGGCCGCACGAATTCGGAGCGGCGGATTTTAAATCACGCCCATTTCGCACGGAAATAAAAATGAATGTAATAAAGTTGTGAATAATATGGTAACGGCTTCGATATATTGATGTACGCACGGATATTGGCCCCGGAACCTAATTTCGTTTTCCGCTGACGGCGCCTGGAGCGCCTCCCGAATTCCGCCGTCGCAGGGCTGCGCGGAATGTTCCGCACGACACAAGGAACGAATCACGCCCACACCGACTGCTGTCCCCAAACCGCGGCCGACCACGGGGCCGCGCGTGAGAGAGACAGAGAGGGCGGCAGCAGGGCGCGCGAGTGCGACGAGGACAGACGATAGTGCCCCACACTCGGCCCGGCCACCCCCCGGCCCCGTTTGTGTGTGGGAGGGGGAGGCAGTAATTAAGCGGGGCTCTGACGTGCGCACTCGGCACGCCACGCGCCGCCACGCGCCGCCACGTTACAAATGTACGGGCCAGGTGCACCGGCACGAGCGCTGGATGATCGATTCCATAACCAGGTGTACACCCACGTCACTCCACTCAGCGCCCTTCCCTTTTAGAGAGAAAACTACACCGGAGACTATGTGCACGCCGCGTCGTGGACTTCACCTTCTTGGTCGCCGTCATGGCCGGCCCGAGGAGCTGCAGGATATGCATGTCCATATGGAAATGCAGGAGGACGCGGCGGTGCCCGGGCCCCTGTAATCACAAGCCCCAGGCGGCGGCCGCGGCGGCGGTGGGCGTGGCGGTGGGGCCCGCGGAGTCCGGCACACGGCCCGCGGCCACGGCCACAGCCAACCTCGGCGTTGTGCGGGTTTAATTTTCATACAATTTTATTTCCGCGGGTTTGCTGCTGCTGCTGCTGCTGCGACTTTTGCACGGTATCCGGAATATGACGTTCCTCGAGTCGACGTCTTAGCTCACACGACACACGCGTGGCCCTGGACCTTCTTTGCCTTGCTTGCTGCTGGAGGGGCTGGCTGGAGAGGCCCGGGGGCAGGAGAGGGGCCGTCCGGGCGGGACCGGTTGGGTGGGAGAGGTGTTCATGCAGTTAAGGGCCCGGTCGCGTCCGGTCGGCCGGCGACCTGCTGCCCCCCTCATCTCAGAAATATAAGTAAACGTTCGGTGGTCTGCCATGCTCCGGGTTAGCAGAAGCAGCCAGCTGACGGCCTTGCGGAGCGAGAGTGTTTTGTGCCGAGCAGGAGGGAGTAACTCGACCGGTCACCGACAGCGAATGCCGTGTGTGTGTGTGTGTGTGTGTGTGTATCTGTGTGTGTGTGTGTGAGAGAGAGAGAGAGAGAGAGAGAGAGAGAGCGAATGCACGAAAGAAGAGAGAGAGAGATAGTGCCACCGTATGGAGATAGCGACCTCTGCGCTTGTTCATCGCCGTTCTGGCTGCTGCATATGTTGTGTATACGCTTGCACCCACGCAGTCGACAAATTATTCCTGCCCACCACGCGATATGATTTATATCTAAACTCGATTTTACGCGTGTGAAAGGGGGTGAGGAAATGGTTGGTGTGGTAGTACGGTAGTACTGTCCGCTACACGAAAAGCAATCTGCGTCCCCGGATTGATTTTCCGCTTGATAATTCGCTGACCCAAGCAACAAAAGGTTAGGAAAATTTTCAGCACAAACTGATTGGAAATTTTCGACCAAATTTTTACAGTGTGGCGTCACGGGATTTTTTTCCATACCCACTGCATTCTACATGCACAAATGACTTCGAGTGTAAAGCAGCGCATGGGACTGCACGCCAAGATTAGAAAATCGGGCCAGGCGGGCAACAACTCATCGATCGGCCCCCGAAGGACAAATCGCTTTGGCATGCGCCCGGTCATTATTGGTGCGGCTGTACCCGGTCATCAGTGCCGTTAAAGAGTGTCATCATGGGACACGAAGCGCCATCCGGAACCTCCAGGCAGTACACTTTCAACAAACAATTTCAGTTCAGTTCGTCTATTTTCTATGACCGGAAAAACGAAAGAAAGAGAGAGATAGATAGAGAGAGAGAGAGAGAGAGAGAGAGAGAGAGAGAGAGAGAGAGAGAGAGAGAGAGAGAGAGAGAGAGAGAGAGTCAGAGACAGAGAGAAAGAGACAGAGAGAGAGAGACTTCAGTGGCGTCACCACGACGACCATCGACCAAATTTTTTTTTTTTTTTTTTAGAGTGCCAGCATGAAGTCTTGGCCGGCGCAGCGAGCGCTGGCGGATCAGGTGCACAATTTGGCCGGGCCAAACGCGCCCCGCTGGCTATCCGCAGGCTCCGCGCGCTCGCCATGCAACACTACTAAAATTAACTCTGGTTGCTATTGCTAGTCAGGAGGAGAATTCGCAGATGCGCGCGCTGTGCTGGGGATTGGGGGGTCGGGCCCCCAGCTGCGCGCTGCGTGCCCCGCCGTGCCCCGCCGTGCCCCGCCGTGCCCCGCCGTGCCCCGCCGTGCCCCGCCGTGCCCCACCGTGCCCCGCCTTGCCCCACCGTGCCCCGCCGTGCCCCGCCGTGCCCCGCCGTGCCCCGCCGTGCCCCGCCGTGCCCCGCCGTGCCCCGCCGTGCCCCACCGTGCCCCGCCGTGCCCCACCGTGCCCCGCCGTGCCCCGCTGTGCCCCCTCTTCCTCCTCTGACCTGGGTCTGGGTCTGGTACGCGTAGCAGCGTCGCTCTGCCGCCCTCTGCGATCAGCAATTGATGGAGAGCAGCCCACTGTTCGTGTGCACCCGGCCAAACTGCGGGCGCTGCAAACCCCTTACGTCCGCCCGCCGCCAACACAGTTCACCGGTAAGGGGGTATTCCGGGCTGCGGCCGGTGTGGCACGGCGGTCGGCCCCCGCACCACCGGCACCCGATCTGGATCGATACCCCTTGAGATTGGAAAATAAATTATCATTCGTCCGAGTAATGACGATGAGGGACTTGATAAGGCTGTTTTAAAAAAATGGCTTGCTACCGCTTCCTAACAGTGTATTCACCTTCCGCACTTTTCCTGTAGCAGCTGGCACTCCTCGACAGGAGATTCCGCGCTTCCCGCGTGTTATTTCAGTTATTCAGGCTGGTTTGTCGGGAAAAATAATATTTTGAAGCACAATCGCATTATGCGGTGTATAAAGCGTGGCCCGGGGGGTGGTAGTGCGCGCTGGGGGGCGCACGGGCTGCCAGGGCGCCCCCGCCTCGCTACTCCCCGTGTGTTGGCAACATCTCGTTACAAATCGAAACTTGGATGGGCTCCGCTTAAGACAAGGGTGTGCGAACACCCCTCACGCCCCCCCCCCTACCCCGTCTCCACCTCCCCCACCCGCAGCGCGCCCCGGATGACGTGAAATGAAGCGTCTCGACCCGGGGGGATTTCCATGCTGCTAAGCATCAACATGGAAAACTCGGTGTATATAAGAGGATTCTCAAGTTGTGCGCCACCCTGCCCTTCCGTAGTAGCGCGCGGGTGAGCGATGCAAGGGAGGACTCGGAGCACCGTACGTCGTGCCGGGTCCTGTTTCTTCTGCATACTGAGCACCTGCCCCCCACGGGCTGCCAGAAGCTACCATAGGCACCCAGCCTCGCTTCCAGCCCCCCACAACCCGCCGCGCGTGTACTTAGAGTTTGGGGACCGACAGACTTGGTATCACTTTGGCGTCGTGCATGCGCGGCCCTGAAAGCGGTTGTGACTATTGTGGTAAGACAGGTAAAAAAAAAAAAAAAGGTGACTAACATCATTCTAGAAGGTATTATTTTTATATTTTAAATTCCGATTCGCCATCGGAGGAAAGTGAGTTTAGAGCTTCAAATTTCCAATATTGAAATGTAATCGCCAATCTGGAGTTTTAAAACTAGATGAGTTTTAAAACTGAATCTGGAGTTTGAAAGTTAAATCTGGAATTTAAAACTCGAATCTGGAGTTTGAAAATTTAATCTGGAGTTTGAAACTTGGATCTGGAGCTTGAAAATTGAATATGAGGTTTGAAAATTAAATATGGAGATTGAAAATTGCATATGGAGTTTGAAAATTGAATGTGGAATCTTGAAATTCAATCTGGATTTTCTAAAATGTAATCT
This sequence comes from Odontothrips loti, assembly GCA_038380765.1. Lineage (NCBI taxonomy): Eukaryota > Metazoa > Arthropoda > Insecta > Thysanoptera > Thripidae > Odontothrips > Odontothrips loti. Next base: position 11,862,157 of record CM076251.1, read on the forward strand.
GTGCGTTTGTCATCCGGCACACTGCGTGGCCGCTGGGACGCTGCCTCTAGGCCTTCCGGCAACAGGCTAGCAGGTGCAGCTGCAGCCCCGACTGTTAATGATTGGCCGTCCGATGCACATGACGGGCGACGGCTCTCTGCCGGTGAGCGTATTCGCGTTGCTATCGTCCTCCACGGCCTCCGATTCTTTTGTATTTTCCGGGCGGCTCCTGGGGATTTTATTTTACCCGTCCGTCCTGCTGCCCCCGTTCCATGGGCTTTCTGTCACGGACGTCAGCGCCATCACCGCCTCTGCCTCCACCTCCACCTCCACCACCGCACACAGCGACTGCCAGCGGCCTGGCCAGAGACCCGACTATCACCGATATCTTGCCGCGCCATTCGACCCTTCTCTTCCCTTCCCTTCCCTTCCCTTCCCTTCCCTTCCCTTCCCTTCCCTTCCCTTCCCTTCCCTTCCCTTCCCTTCCCTTCCCTTCCCTTCCCTTCCCGTCCGAACCCATCCCTCCCCGAACAGCCTGATCAATCTGTTTACCACCTGTCTGCTTGGGTGCGGCTGCCTGTGACAACACCATCATTGGAGACGATAACAGTGTTTGAGATTGCGTTTGACTACGTGTGCCAACACATACACACACGCGCACGCACGCACACACACACACACACACACACACACACACACACACCGTTCGCGTCGCGATTTGACACCCCCCGCAACGCGTGGACTGAGTCGCGAAAATTAAAAGACAGCCCCCTTTGCTGTCGGTGTTCGAACCTCCGGTCCCTCCGGCTAGCTGCGCATTTTTCCACCCCCTCTTTTCTTTTCCTGAAGTATTTTTTTTTTTGTGCGTGTTACTTTTATCTCCGGTTCCTCTCCGTGGGCGTCGCGTGTAACACGCGTGTCATCGCACGTGTCACCACACGCGTGTCACATGGCGTGTGTGCGTGGGTGGCAACCCTCAGCAACGCTAGAGTTTACTCACCGTATGATGGACCAACCCTCATCCGCACCGCCACAGGCAGTGAGGCCCGCTTGCCCACGCGCGCGCGCGCCCACACACACACACACACACACACACACACACACACACACACACATATGAACACGCTCGCAGGAGGGGGATGGGGGGGGGGGGCGAGAACGCGATCGGACGTGAAGAGGTCCTTGTTCGCCAACTGTGGTGGACCAGCGGAGTACATGTCACGACGGCTTTCCTCTTGGCGCGCAGAGCTTCAGTTTCATCGATAGGTCGTCGGGGTGACGCGTGAAGGCCGCACGAGATAGCTCTGCGAGAGGAACAACAAGAAGCGAAATAGAGGTTTCCAGCGAAGCTCAGAAGCGGAAGCTGACGAACAAAAACACTCCCAGCCCGGAAGCTCTGGAGAGCAGGTATGAGAAATTATGATGCATAAGAGCGGCGCCAAATATAACCTCCAAATGCACTCAAAACGCCATTTAAGTTTCTCATACCTGCCATCCAGAGTTTCCGGTCTGGAAGTGTCTTTGTTCTTCAGCTTCTGTTTCCGTCTCATTGGAAACCTCTACTCGAAGCGTTCGAAGCTCTCCCAATTGTTACCGAAACAGTGAAAACTTGTGTATAAGATAAGGAGAAAGGGGGGAAGGGGGGAGAGGGAGTCATGCGCAGAACTTTACACGGGAGGGACTTGAAATTTAAATAATGACATGAGAATAATGGAAGCAGAGCGGGTTAAGGAGGGCGACGGCAGCGGTGGTAGCGGCAGAGATTGTATATACACTGCCGCCTGGCTATGGCTGGCTATGGCGCCAGTACATTGTATACACGAGCGACAGCGAGTGAGAGGGAGAGAGGAAGTGAGTGTGAGAGGGAAGGACGGAGAGGGTGGGGTGGGGGGGAGAGAGAAGGGAGAGAGAGAGAGAGACAGAGACAGAGAGAGAGAGAGAGAGAGAGAGAGAGAGAGAGAGAGAGAGAGAGAGAGAGAGAGAGAGAGAGAGAGAGAGAGAGAGAGAGAGAGAGAGAGAGAGAGAGACGCGTTGTGTGTATGACTGGAGAGCTGCGTATTGATTCAATTTGTGCCCGCCGTCTCCGCCCCGCCTGCCCCGCCTGCCCCGGCGGGATTGAGTGAACGAAGCCACATGACGGCCATGGTAGGTCGGGCTCGCCGGCATCTCCACCTGTAATCTGCAGCAATTAATTACGGGTCGGCGCGGACCGGTATGGCGGTGTTTGTGCGGTGCTGGGCGTTATTATTTGGCGAAGGGGTTATGCGGAGGCACGCTGCGCCGCTACTCGACTCGGCGGGGGCCGCGGTCTTATCTTGTGCGGCCACGCGCCCGGCAGGCGGCGCCACTAGCTCTCTCTGCCCACAGAAGCCGTGCGGCGCTTGTGGTGTCCTCACTGTTAGAGGCGCCCTCCGAACTCCTTCCAGCCCGACAAGCCTCCCGTGCACCGTCACGCGGAGCGCCTGCGAGCGCCAGGGTAGGCCAGCCCGCACGACACGCGTGCGTGCGGGAGCCGTGGCTGCCTACTCAGCAGGCGCTTAGTGTGCTCTGGCTGGCCCTGGCCAAACAATTACTGTAATGTTTTTGCTGCAATGTCGTGGACGTTCCTTGCTGAGTTTGGGGACGGGCTCTATTTCTGCAGTGTAGGTCATCGTGACCGGGTGCTGGGGGCCGGGCTGGGCCGGGCCGGGCCGGGCCGGGCCGTGTCTGAGCAAATCAATGAACCTATCTCTTGGGCCGAACGACATCCCGTCTGCTGCCCGCCGCACCCTCGGCCGAGCCCAGCCCCGGGTGGGGCCGCGGTGGGGCCCTGGTAGGGCGGCGGCCTCTAATATCATTTCCTTTCAGTGACGGCCGCCTTGAGGGCGGCTGGGCTTGGCCGCAGACCCGCACAGCCACAGACGCAGGGACTGCGGGCAGCGTGAGCTGACCCCGACGCTGACTTCGGCTCACCCCTGCCGGCATCCGCTGGTCAGCTGCTGACGGACCGTCGGCTGCGGCTGCGCGCCGGCAGGTGGTGGTAGTCAAAGGAGACAGGACGCCCCACGGGGATCAGCCGGCCCCGGAGAGCCCGCTGGCCGAGGTAATACCAAGGTAATAAAAGGTGTTCGCCGCGCCGCTCGGTAAGGGATGCTGCTGAGGGCGCGGCGAGCCACAATGGCTGCGTGGGCGGCGCTCGGCGAGCCTTCAAAGACGTGCCTAGCCACGCTGCGCTGGGCCGAGGTCGGCGCCGTCCCCAGCATCCCCCGCAGGAGCCAAAGGGGCGCTGGGGGCGGCTACCGGTGGCTCCGGGCGGCACCGGGGCGAGACGGGGGAAATACCTGGGAAAGCTGCAGAGCCGAGTGGAGCCGCGCGCTGCCGGAGCCCTCGCCTTTCCGGGAGGCGGGCGAACGTGTATTCATGATTCCTCTCTCCTAAAAGGTGGCCGCGTTCCCCCTCACTCGCTCTCTCTTTTCCCGCCCCTTTCTGTCTCTCTCCCGCGCACGGCTGGGCGAAGCACGCAGCGCTGAGCGGAGCAGCGGCGGCAGCTTGTCTGGACGGGACGGGGCGGGTTGTATGGGTGGCCAGCGCTGCCGCTGCCAGGCGCACGGCGCCCGCCCGCCCCGACCTGACCAGCGGAGCCCGTAGCCACTCAGTAGCGTGACCCTGGCCACTCTGTTGTCTGCATACGCACTCTGTGTTCGGCGCGGGCCTGTGACTTGCGGCCTAGAGCCAAGATGTGTAGAAAACCGCGGCCGTCTGGCAGCGCGGTCTTGCCTTTTTCCTCCGGGCTCTGGGCCGGGCCCCGAGTTCCTGGCCCTCCTCAGCTCGCCCTCGTCCACTCGGCTGACCTGACCGCGGCCGGCCCGTCCTCGCTGTCCCGGAGTCCCGTACGAGCTGCATACTTGTCGACAGGGAAATAAAGTCTGTGTTGAGGTGTGCTCTAAAAAATTCATATCAAACATTTTCATTAAACAAAAAAACAAACAACAACATCAATTCGCGCCAGAAACTCAGATATAAATCTGAGAGTTCATTGCAAATGTTTTGAAAAAAGCATTTAAGAAAATTTTGAAGTTGCCAATTCTTTTGCTTGGGCGTTGCGAGGGGAGGGGGAGGGGAGGGTCTCCTAGCGCACTACTTGTCTCAACAAGATGCCCCCCCCCCCCCCCCTACCCCAGCAACTAACCGCAGGGAGCAAGCGGCCCGCTTCAAGGCATCCGTAATTATTTATAGCTGCCGCGGGGGATAAATATACGACGTATACACACCCTGACGCTGCTCCCCGCTCCTGAGACTGCGGCACCGCCGGGGCCTGGAGTCACCGGGGATGGCGACCGTGACCTACTCCCTCTGCATCCAGCGCAAGCGTCTCTCTCTCTCTCTCTGTCTCTCTCTGTCTCTGTCTCTGTCTCTCTCCTCTCTTTCTTCCGCCATCTGTCCCTTGTCCGGGTCCCAGCGAAGACTCAACCGGCTTTCGCGAAAATGGAAAAACAACAAAGTATGACGATGACGGCGGCGTTGGCGACGAAGCTCTCTCTCTCTCTCTCTCTCTCTCTCTCTCTCTCCTTTCTTTCTATGCCTCCCGCCTCTCCATCTCTCTCTTTCTTCGCTATTGGCCGCGCTGCTTAAGCAAAGAGCAAGCAGCACTCCTCTTGGCTTGGGACACGAACGGTACATTTTCTCTCTGCCCTTCCCAGCAGCGGCCGCGACGCTTGCCGCCTTGTGGCGCGGCGGTAAAGCCACCGCTGATGCCGCAGGAATCCCGAGGAAACCCACTGGCAGCAGCTCTGGGACCTCGGCGCCTCGGGGCCGCCTCGGGGCCGTGGGGACCGCCGGGAGGGCAGGCAACCCATCGCACCCGCTCTGCGGCTCCGTCCGCCCCGACTCCCCCTCCCCCGCTACTTCCCCTCGTCCGGAGACTCTCCTGGTCTTTGCGAGGTAAGGGGGGGGGGGGGCAGTGGAGAAAGATCGGGTCCGTTTCAACCCAAGAAAATGAGAGGGCACTGGCGGGGAAAAAAAAGGGTCGTCGGAGGAGGATTTGTGTTGTCGGGCCCTCCCGGGCTGGGCTCCCCCCCCCCCCCCGCCAGCTGCTGGCACGGTGATCATCATTTCTCCGCGGCAATATTGCGAAATAATGAGGGGCGGATGACATTTTCCGGTGACTGCGCGCGCCCCGCGGGATCCGCAGCGCGTGGAACGCTGGCCGCAGCGGAGCGGGGATCCCTCAGCCATTCATTCTGTCCCCCCGCCGCCACCGCCACACGCGCGCGCGCTGCGCTGCTGCTGTCTTGCAGAGAGCAATCATGCCTTCTCTACGCGTCGCCAAGGAGCCCGCGCACCGCACCGCACAATTGGATGAAAGTCGGGAGGGGTGGGGAGGAGACGGGATAGCGTAACGGCTGAATGTATGTGTGCACGTGTGCACGCACGTGCGCGGGGAGCGTGCATTTTTCACGAGGTACACTAACACGCCTATGTACCAAGAGCGTCCCCTGCACGTCCCCGATGTTTTCTCCCCAGAGAAAAATAACAAAGGTCACAAAGGTCAGTGCCCGGAATTTCTTTTTATCAACGATGATCTTCTGACCTTGCCGTTCGCAGTGTCTGCGCCACCGGCAGGTGTGCGCAGCGAGGTGTGCAAGCAGAAAAAGTTGATATCGAGCAAGGAACCCTCCCCCTCCTTCCCCTATCCGCTTATGAACACACCGCGCTCCCTGCATGCACGCCGGGACCAGCCAGGTAAGCAGATTCCGGGCAGGTAAATTGTTTTGGGGAAATTAAGGGGTAGTTGCGGTGGCGGCGGCGGGGTAACGGCAAGGGGAGGTGGCCACGGGTCCGGGGGTTTGCTCCAGGAGAGGGCAATGTACCTCTTTACTGACAGAGGCGGAAAGTCTCGCGCAGCGGGTAGCCTACCTGAGCAGTTGGAGGGGTAGGGGGGCGTAGCTGAGGGTGGCACACTCCAAGGGCAGCAACGGGGAGGGGGTGGGGGTGGGGGGTGCCCACGCCACGCAGATAAAATGATAATCCAAAGCGCGTGATGTCGCATACGCCCTGCCGCCTAGATCGCCTCGCGTGGCGTCAGGGCCTCTCTCTCTCTCTCTCTCTCCACCTCTGGCCTGCTTTCTCTCTCTCTCTGGCCTCTCTCTCCGCGTGGAGCCAGACCCTCACTAAAACAGCGCGACTGAAGACGAGAGAAGTGTGTTCGAGGGGTCGCGCTGTGCCCGTATGGATTGGCATGGAAATGGCTTATGAATAAATGCAAAGGCGAAATAATTCGCCTCGTCACTTCGTCCGCCGTTGTTGCTTCGATACAATCTCGTTTTCCCAATATAATATAGGGGAATTCCATGAAAGGAAAAAATAGCAACTAGAATGTGACTGCCGCGTTACGCCGCGGAGTAACGTTGCTGCCGGTGCCGTTTGTCACGCATGATGCATTAGAACGCACGGAGAACGTGTCACATTCCCTGCCGCCCTTCCCTGCACACGGTGCACCGACAAATTCGACCCCCTCTCCCCGTCTTTCTTCTCTCCGCCCGACGTCCTAGCACTACGACATTCACATTCAAGTAGCCGCGCCCACGCCCTAGCTCTTTCCTTCTTCTGTCTGTCTGTCTGTCTGTCTGTCTGTCTCTCTCTCTCTCTCTCTCTCTCTCTCTCTCTCTCTCTCTCTCTCTCTCCGCCTCGCCACGCGTCGTGTTCACTTCGCTTCCATCCCTCTCACTCGCACTGCAGCAGCGGCGTTCGGTGGGGCAGCGTTCTAGTCACGTGGCACGGCCGCCCTCCCGCCGATATCGTTTGGCGAGTTACGGCCCCAGTCGGGCACTTTTAGCATTTCCACATGCGCCGCGGAAAAGGAAAATAACCAGTAGGAATTATATGAGATTGACGAAATGTATACAATTCTCTGCAGCATGCTTAAGCCAGCTGTGACGGAAAGCAATGACTCCTTAACCTGGCTCCCCACCACCTTTCTCTCTCTGTCTCCACTGCATTTCCACAGCAGAACGAGACAGCAAACGAGCCGCATTGGGTGGCGCCGTGCAGTCAGCGTGCTTGCTGAGGGCCTTCTCCGCCTTCTCCAGCCCCCACCAGCCCCTCCCCGGCCCAACAGTTCGCCTTGCCAGCTGATCCTCCATCGGGTTCGCTGCTTGCTTTATGCCAAACATTTTCCCCCGTCAAACTTGTCTCGTTACCGGAATAATTCCCAGCACGGCGCGCGCGCGGGCGGTTTCGGCCGCCCCTTTTTCACAAAGTCGAATATCTAAGTTGGCAGTCTTGCCCGGTCCTACCCCCCAACCCAACGCCGCCAGGGTTTGTGCATCTTGTTTACGGGACTTGCTTTTGGACGGCGGCTGGAAGTGTTGATTTCTTTGCCCGGCCATAAATATGTATTAACATCGCTATTCAAACAGCGCTGGCTGTGTTACCGGCCGGGGCCACGCGGCCGTCATACCTGGGCTGCCCGAAGAGAAGCCCGCGGCCTTGCGGGTCCTGTGAAGTTGGATGGGACTCTGGAGGGAGAGGGCTTAGGAGTCACAGAGTCCCGGCCGACGATCCTGCTCCTGAGACGACAGCGGTTGAGACGCGGCATACAACAGAGCGAAATTTTTGTACGCCAGGGTCTCTAAAACTTCCCATTCACCTCTGCATATCCGGTGAGCGAATTCCGTATGAAATCCAATCGCATTTTGGACGGTGGGTACGGATGAAAACCCCGATCAGCACTGCCGCAGCTTCACACAGAGAAAAACGATTTGTGTACGCATCTATTTTCTTCGTTAATTTCCAGACGAGCAGAATATTTTTTTTAAACTAAATTTTTAAGGGGAGTACTAGATATTTGTTAGTTTCACAAACGAAACGTCAGCTGCTCCAACAAAGCATAATAAAATAGTGCCTCTTCGTTCGCGCAACTAAAAAATAGTCTCCCCAAGCATAACTCAGCTTTCAGAACCAAAACTTTCTGACCACCAATCTTCTTCCTCCGTGAAGTAGCGGCCGCCTCTTACCCCGAGGGTCCCGTGCAGGATCTCCGCATTCCCCTCTGATCCGTGTCCGCTATGCACTCCTCGGCACGGATACGGAAGCACGTCCAGCCGTTGGCTAAGTACACAGTGGCAGAGCCCTCGGCAGCAAAGCGGCCCGGCTGGATCAGCCGGACCTCACCGCCGCCGCCTCTGAGTGGCTTTGCCTCGGCTGGTGTGGCGGTCGGCAGGGCCGAACCTCAAGAGAGAGGCAGCGGCAGTGGGAGGGGAAGTTCGGCGGTCGGGGCGCGAAAGTTTTCGGTTCGGGTTCGGCGTCCGCCCCCGCCCGCCCCCGCCTACCCAAACACTGCTATGCCAAACCAACAACTGTTTTTCTCTTGAATGGCGCTCCGCACTCGGTATACTACTGGGAAATTTGTTTGGAAAACTCATTGTCGGCGACAAAGGAACGCGAGGAGTTGCTTTTTACCTGGTCCTTTCTTCCACTGCTTGCGTGCTGTCTGGGCTGGTACCCCGCACCGCTGGGGCACTTCCGGCCGACGAGACTTCCGGGCTGGTAGGTTGGTAGGTCTCGCTGCTCCGCCGTCACAGGCTGCCAACAGAGGTTGCCGTGGCCCTGGCCACAGGCTGCCCTCGAACTCCCCGCAGGCCACCTCTCTGCCTGGTCCTCCAACCGTAGTGCAGCCCCAAGGCCTGGCCGATATATCGACATATCGAAAATATTCGTCAAAATTTTTCTTATCGAACGACTGAGTTTTATATCATAAATATTGTACAGTATTAAAAGAGGTATTACAGGGTTTGCGAACGAAGTACTTTACGAGTCAGCCCCCTCGCATGGTACGGTGCGATGCGGTGAGGCCTCAGCGCGTTGTGGTACCATTGATTTCCATACCTTTTCCCTCCCCCGCTGCCGCCCCGCTCTACTACCTGGCTTTGGCCTGGTGAGGCCGGGTGCCGACAGCGTCTCGGCCTCGTCCCGGAGGCGTCCCGCAGGAGCGAGCCCCCTTTCTTTCCCCGTGTCGTGCGCGGCCTGAAAAGAGCTTGAAGAGAAAGAGCGCCAACGCAGCGGTGGGGTTGCAGCGGTGGCGGCGGCGGCAGCAGCAGCAGCAGCAGCGCACAAAGGAGCACGCGAACGCGGTAATGCGGGGGCGCAGCGACCCGGCAGGCAGAGCCAGGCAGAGCCACGAGCAGTGCTGCTGGCTGCTCGCCCCGCGGCCCCTGCGGCCCCAGTGGCCCCCGCGGCCCCCGCGGCCCCCGCGGCCCCAGCGGCCCCCGCGGCCCCCGCGGCCTCCAAACACAACCTCCCACTCGGGCAGGGCTGCCCGGGGCAATGTGCTGCGCCAAGGGCTCGACCGCGACGTGGACCTCCGTCCCCCGGCCATATTATCGATGGCCGCAGGGCAAAGTGATTGGACTGCGCGGCGGGCGGGGACCGTGGGGGCCGTGGGGGCCGTGGGGGCCTTGGGGGCCGTGGGGGCCGTGAGGGCCGCGGGAGGCTTATGGCACCGCCCATACCCCGCCACGACCGTCCTTTTTCCTCGGCCGATCTTGTACCCCCGCCGTGACTACGATGTAGGGGAGCTGCTGATTCAGTCCCCGCTGCTGCTGCTGCACGCTTCCCTCCTTCGGCCACTAATTCCTCTCATTTAGGAAAAGGCGCTCGCCCGGGGAATGGGATTGCGGAAATCTGTGCAGCACCGGGCTCGCTGGCAAAGCGCGATCAGGACTCGTCACCAACTCCGCCCCAAGCTGCTGATCACACGGACAGACAGGGCGCCGAGAGACGCTTTGCCCCCAGCATCACCCCGCTCCCAACTTAGGACAGTACAAGAGGCGTTTTGTTCGTACGTAAACGACGGGGATAAAGTTGTAACAACTTAACCAGATTGCTTGAGGTGGCTCCTAGCATTATTACCATTTGCTGTACTAAGTCCAGCTCAGTTGCCACAACTTGGTCGGGTGTTTTAAGAACTTAAAATGTACTATCCCGACGGGTACTACGCGCTACGTAAACGAGGGGATAAAGTTGTTTTCTGCGGTCATGAGCATCATGAGACACCATTTTCAAGACAAGGCGGTGTTCAGAGGTTGGCACAAATATAATACAACCGCCAACATTTTTTTGTCAAAAATTGAAAAATTGGTAAGGCCTTATTTGTTTTTGCCCGGAAAAACTCGGCGTTTCAAATTTTGCCTAAATTGGTATGGACCGATAGGGGGAGGTCTTAAGAAGTGCCTTTTCCCCCAGCCGGAATCAGGGCGAGGACAGAAGAGAAAACATTATTTCCTGCCCCCTCACCGCCGCCGCTGCCACCCCTGTTTTCATCGGAATCGCCCCGTTCCTTTTCTCTCCCCTCCGCCCCTCCGCGCTCCCTCTTCCCTGCTGCTGTAGGCTGCTGCTCCTTTGACTTGACTGTGTGGTTTCCTGATTCTCCTCGCTACAGGCTACGGTGTACACGCACGCCGGGATCCCGGCTCGGCCCGGAGTCCTGGGGTCTGGCGCTGCCCTGGGGATGCCCTGTCCTGGTCTGGGCCAGGCCGCGGCTGTCCGGAGGCCGCTGCGCCGCGGGGCCTTTACCTTGAGATTGTTTGCGACCGCTCCGCGCGCGCGCCTGTTTGGTGTGGCGTCGTCGGCCCCTAGCCAGGCAGGCGCGTGCGCCCCCTCAGCGCGTAACGGGTAGTCTGTGTGTGTGTGTGTGTGTGTGTGTGTGTGTGTGTGTGTGTGTGATGAACGCAATATCGCATCGGTGACGTCAATGGCTCCCGTCGTCATAGGGCGCGGCACCCGTCCTTGCCCTTACAATCCTGGTGTGTAGCGAGCCCTTTAGCTTCGCGACCCTTCTCAGCACCCCTACACGGTGTGCGTATCCGTCCTGCTCCCACCACCTCGAAGCTCCCAACCTCTCTCTTTCTCTTTCTCGCTCCTTCAGGGCCCCCCGCTGGACGCGCCCGTGAGGAAGAGGGGAGAGTTTTCGGGGGACAAAGGGCTGCCGTTCCGAGTGAAGGGCACCGCAGTATGGAGACAGCACAGCAGGCCAGCGGGGTCCCCCTGCCCAACCCCCCCCCCTCCTCCGGGTCCCCCCTGGGGCTCCACAGAGCCCTGCAGACCCCTCTTTCCCGCCGTAGTTGACTCGCCTTCCTCCCATCCTCCCAGTGCTCTCCATTAAGGACAGCAAATTCACACGACGCCGGGGAGTGTCCGTCCCATCTGCATCGCTTCCGCCGGCCGGGCTCTGTCCGGGTGCGGGAGCACTGGGCCGGCAGTGATAGGGGCCCGCACAGTGTGCTTGTGCAGGGCGGCGATGTCGGCTGCAAGGCTGTCTGCCTTTGGCCCTCTGCCTATGGCCCTCTGCGAATGGTTCTCTGCCCATGGCTCTCTGCTGAGCTCTCTTTCGAAATGTTGATGGCCGCAACCGACTAGTTGCCACTCGATAAAAAAAAAATATTTTTTGGACCACCGGTAACGGTCCCGCAAACGCTCTTGAATTTAGGTCCTTCGGACGAAACAGCAAGATCATCGAAAAAACAAATTAAAAAAAATATCTGCCATAGACGGTTTGGTCAAAGCAGGACCCTCAACAACTAAACTTTTGAGGGAAACATCGTATCTCTACCAGTTTTTAAAATATCGGCATTCAAAGTGCAGAAATTAAGCAAAATCGAGAAGATCGGCCATGGCTGTCTGAATATGGATCTCTTGCCCATGGCTCTCATGCCCATGGCTGTCCGCCTTTGGCGCTGCCCACGGCGAACAATACGCGCGTAGCTAACCAAAACAGTGTCTGCTCCGCCTCATCGCTGCTGCTGTCGCTGTTTACACTTTGCCGAACCGCGTGGTAATCATGGCGGGCGGCGCCATGGCTTGCGCGCGCACGCACACACACACACACACACACACACACACACACACTGGCTGCAGAGGCGGCTAGGCTCCGCGCAAATCGATCCCGAGTGAACAGCGCGCATTGTCATCGCACGTGGAGATAAGAGACTATCACGGAGGTGTCCGCGGGCAGGGAAAGCAGCGGCCGTCCTCCAGCCGGTCCAGCGGCGTCGGCTGCTACCCTCTTCCCCTCCGTGCGTCAACAGCGCCCTCACCCGGATGCACCGGAACACACACGGTAGAACAGAGTTTCAGCACGAGCGCGCCGTTCGCGAGCCCTCCGCGAGCCCTCCGCCCGGGAGCGGAAGTGGGTCAGAGCGGCGGCCGGCGGCCCCCCAGCGGCACCGCGCTCACCATTTGAACGCGAGGATTAACTAGTTTTAATCGTCCAATCAGCGCTATCAGCTCCCATCATCACAGCGACTCTACGACTGCCGCCGCTCCGCCCCCGCTCCGCCCCCGCCCCGCCCCCGCCGGGGTTCCTAGCCGCACCCGACGGCGCCTGCTGGTCTGCGATCGATGGGAGGCCCCGCGAGGGGCGGCGGGGGCTGCGGGGGCCGCGGGGTGCCGCGGGGGGCGGCGGGGTTGAAATGTCTGTCCGCGACTTCCTTTCTTGACTCGTCGCCCATTACTCCCGTCATCGTTACGAGGGGGCGGGCCGAGTGGCGGTGTCTGCCGGCCGCCCCCGGCCGCCCCCGGCCGCCCTCGCCCCCCCCCCCAAGGCCAACAGCCCGCCGCCACCGCACAAATCTTACACTGTGGAAAACGAAAACCCTTTTGTCTCAGGAGGTCCGCTGCTTTGAGAGCGGCGTCTGTCTACTTCCCGCTTTCGCAGGTCGAGTCTCGGGGAGAGGAGGGCTGAGCTAGTCCTCCCTCCGCTCTGCCTGCGCCTCCGCCCGCCTCCGCCCCCATTTCCTCGGCCTTGTACAAAAGGCAACTCGCTCTTCGCTGGGCCCTGCTGTGTGGGGGGGAGGGCGGGGGGGGGGGGGGGGAATATCCCATTGCCTTCATTTCCTCCACATTTTGTTTACATTAAAAAAAAAATCTTCCCTTCTTGGTTTACTAATTTTTTTTCCTGTTTCGCAACATGCAGCAGCAGTAGCAAAGTATCAGCATCAGCCGCTGGGGTCAACTCCCTCCCTGATGATGTGAGGGGTTTATGGACAAAGTTCGTTTTGTGGCGTGCGATAAAGGTTAACAAGCGCACGCGCGCACCCACCCGCTCCTCCGCAGAGTACGACCTGCTGCATACAACACTGCTATTCTCTCTCTCTCTCTCTCTCTCTCTCTCTCTCTCAAACACACACACACTACCAGCCCCACTCTGCTCGACCTGCTCACGCTGATGAATGTTTCTCTACACCCAGCGGTGCTGTCCGCTTAGTCATTAGCCCATATACATACAGCGCGAGTGCGCACGACGCGTTAACTCACGGCAGTGTGTGTGTGTGTGTGTGTGTGTGTGTGTGTGTGTGCGCGCGCGCGCGCGCGCTCGAGTCACGAACTAGTTGGAGGCGTGAGGTTAGAGGTTGCCGCTTTATTCGGGGTGTGAATCACCGTTCCGCATTCTCCTCCCGCCCGTTCTTATTTCTCATGCTTCCGCCTCTGCTTTTCCTCTTCCGCCTGGCCTTGGCTCGGTTCGACCCTCGAACCTCGCCACTCGGCCCTCAGGGCGGGCGGTGACCTCCTGAGGGCATCAATCTCGAAGTAGCGCGTCCAACGATACTGTTCATACGGACACGACGGCCCTGGCACACAGAGGGCGCCTGGTGGGTAGGCAGCCCCGACCTCTCCGTGCACGCGTGCGCTGCGGGCTGGCCTACCCTGGCATTCGCAGGCGCGCTGCGTCGCTGCCGCACGCCTTTCGCTGCCGTGGAAGAGAGGGAAAAAAAAATTACCTGGCTTCATGGACGACGCGGAAAGGCCGCGGAACAGGGATCGTCAGTTGTTTGGCAGCGGAGCCAGATGCGTTGGCACTCACTCCCGATCGGCAGCACGGTGCAGAGCGGTGCAGAGCGGTGCAGAGTTCCACGCCCAGCCTGACATTGATGTGCTTTGGTCTCGGGGCGCGCGTATGCGTGTCACGGGAGCTGACACGGGTCGACACGAGCCCGCACGTGCCTCCACCCCCAGCCCAGCCCGGCCCGTCCGAGCTCGTAATAATTCCGCTCCGTGTTTGATGCGGAGGTTTGTGAATGTTTGAGCGGGAGCCCGGCCGCCTGGAGACGACGCGAAGCCCTAGCGAGGCCGCCAGCAGGTAGGATCCTGGAGGCCGAGGCCTAGCGCACGCTGTGCGGTTTCCGCAGAAATGGACTCTCCGAGCGACACATGAATATTGAATTGATATACAGCGCGGCCCCCGGCGCCCCCGACCCGACGGTGGCCCCCAGCGGGGGCGGCGGCCGCCGCCCGGCTTGAGGTCGCACGCAGAGCCGGCCTGGCAGAGCTGGCAGCCTCGGTGGCAGCCCCAGTACTCGAACCCGATCGCGACAGGATTGGGACCGCCTGCCGCATATCCTGCCCAGCACGTGCGGCGCTGTGTTCCCGAGGCCCCCGCGGCCCCTTCCTTCCTTTTCTCATGACTACGAAGCAGGATGTGTGCGGTCGGAATATCATCCCCGCTCCGCCCGGCCGCCCGGCCCCCGCCTCCTCTAAGTTGTCCATCCCACTTATTTGCGACGTGCCGCGCTGCTTGCGAAAGCCCTACTTTGTTCCCTTTCTCGCGCGTCGGCAAGAATATCCCCTTTGACCTTCGCTGCCCTGCCGGCCGAGCCCCGGCGAAGCCCCGGCGAAGCCCCGCCAGGGCCCTGGGCCGGAGAGCCGCCGCCCCCGAAAGCCGCTTCATGTTTTACTTTACTCACCGCGCCGAGTGTATATTTTTATTCGTCCGTGCCGTGCCGACACGGCTGTGCTCTCCCCGATGGCGGCACGGGCGGCACGCGGTGACACATGTACTGCGGGACTTTACGGACCCTCTACCCCGGAGAGGGGCGGGGCGGGGTGGAGCGGGGCGAGGCGGGGGTAGAGAAAACCAACGACGGCATCTTTGTATTTTGATCAGGTGGGACGCCGCCCCGCCCGCCCCCCCCCCCCCCCTGGCCTCGGTGGCCTCAGGGCTTCGACCCCGGAGCGGCAGCGGAGACCTGACGCCAGCGGCACCCCGCACCGGGCTGGCAGCTGGCACCATCCGCAGCCCGGGGCGCGCTGCGCTGCATAAAGGTTCTAATTTTTCATACAGTCTGAGAGTCTGTACTGCGTCGACGACGGGGACAAAGCCGTGGGGCAAAAGTGCCCGGAAATTATGCAAAACCTTGAGGCCGCGCTCCACGCAACCAAACAAAAATTGACGTGCGGTCGGGCGAACGCGCCGGATAAAAGTTTGTTTGCCGCACGTAACCGGGGCAATGGATAAGATAAGGGCTTTCCTGCTGTCACGGGGAGAGAAAGGGAGGGAGGGCCGGGAGGGCGCCATCGTGTGCCTACCAGCCAAACTTTTGAACGCTAACGTACGCAGGGCGCGAAAAAAAAAAAGACAACAGCGACGTCAGATGGGCGGGAAGCGAGTGAAAATTTATTCATTCAACTTTGCAAATTACCTTGTTCGTCTTGTGTTTTTCAAGGCCGGGGAAAGTGGATGGCGTCGGTCCGCGTGTCCGCACGCCACGCCCCCCTTCCCCTTCCACCTCCCCCCAGGGAATACAGCACTCTCCGTCACGAAAACAGTCACTCACTCTCCGAAAATTCGTACTAAATAAAACGTGATCAACTCTGACGCAAATTTCTAGCACAAAACCGTTTACGAACATACGAGGGGAAAAGGCTCATTTTCAGAAATATCCTATCCAAAGCGCGCAATCTGAGCGCGTTGCGCAACGTGTGCTGCGGTCCCAATTCTATGGGGCCCGTGGCCGCTCCCCGGCACACGCGCGCACACGCACGCACACCCCATTAGGAGGGTATCGCCTCACACAATGTAGCGTCCCCTGGCCGCACACACGGACGTGCTGTCCCTTCCCACCCCTCACGGCCACGCCTAGGGCCCTCAACACCTGGCCGGTGCCGGAGCCGAGGCCGGAGCCGGTGCCGGAGCCGGGGCCGGAGCCGGTGCCGGAGCCGGGGCCGGAGCCGGTGCCGGAGCCGGAGCCGGAGCCGGTGCTGGAGCCGGAACCGAGGCCGGAGCCGGGGCCAGAGCCGGGGCCGGAGCCAGGGCCGGAGCCAGGGCCGGAGCCGGAGCCGATGCCGGAGGCGCAGGTATAGAGGCCAGCGGCCACCGTCGAAGCCGTGGCCAGCCGTGCGCGGCTCGGCCTTGGCTCTGATTTCCTAGGGGAGCCCCGTGCGGTGTGTCTACGCGTGTATGTGTCACCGTGGCAACGGTTATGTCTGCACACCATGACCTCCCTCCGCGGTCGTATTTGAGCAGCGGCCGAAGAGGGAGCGGTTGGGCGGTGGTGGCAGCAGCAGCGGCGGCGGTGGAGAGCAAAGTGAAATCTTCGGGAACAGCCTCCCGTTTCCTTGGCCCCCCTTCCCTTCGCGCCCCCTGTTAGCGGCGAACGCCTGTTGCGCGGCTCGGTTGCGGTGCTAGCGGGGGCGGGGCGGGCTCCGCTCTGCCGGGCGCTGCTCTGCGGAGGTCTTTTTGCTGGGCTCGGGCGATGCGACGAGCTCCGGGGCTTCTCCTATTCCGCCTTGTTGTTTCTCGGTCATCTCCACGCCGTGTAGTGCTCCAGTTACCAGGGCTGCACGCCGCTGCAGGGCGGGTCGTGGGACCTAGTGTCGCGTCACGGGCAGGCGGGGCCAGGAGGCGAACTTGTGACCCCATTTTCAAATATCCGCCCGCCCACATCGATCAATGCAAAATTTTGCAACGATTATTTCAATTTTTATCGTAATTTCGATTTTTGTCGTAGTTGCAATTTTTGTCATAATTACAATTTTTGTCGTAATTGCAATTTTTGTCGTTATTGCAATTTTTGTCGTAATTGCAATTTTTGTCGTAATTGCAATTTTTGTCGTAATTGCAATTTTTGTCGTTATTGCAATTTTTGTCGTCATTGCAATTTTTTCCGTAATTGCAATTTTTGTCGTATTGCAATTTGTGTCGTTATTGCAATTTCATTTGCAGTGGCCCTCCAATAACGCCGAACGCGTGCCGATGGCCATGATTCTTTCATTCTCCGTGTGGACCACCACACGGCCACCAGGCCGAACGCTCTGCATGGGCCGGCAAGAGCCCCGTCAAGAGCCCCGGCACAACCCGGAGGCGCTTCTTTTTACGACACCTGGCATCGCTGGGTCCGGCTCTCTGAATAATGCACTGGCGGGCTGCTGGCCGGTCCTGCTCGTCCTACAGGCCTGCCGGAGCCCACCGGAGCCCACCGGAGCCCTCCCTGAGGGCGCGCGCCCGCGGCAGAGGACTTTTGCATGGAAACGGGGAGGGAATGTGGTGGTGGGATGAGTGGTGGCGTCGGGAAACTGCTACTTCCACCCGCCATCCTCTGCAGCTGCCTCCACACTGAGGGAAGAGAAAAGACCTCTAAGCCGGCCTGGACGACGAGAAAAAGTCCGGTCCCCTGCGGGATTCGAACCTCGGGTTCCGCCTCGGGAATCACACGCGCTGCCTATTCAGCCATAGGGTTATGTCCGCGCGCGTGCCCGTGGCGTCCTTCAAGCGCTCCTCGAGGACCCGGACAACCCGGTGGACCCGGTGGACCCGGAGGACCCGGAGAACCCGACCCCCCGCCGTGCTGGTGAATAACGCCCGGGGAAACGACAGTTCGGCGGCCGTAGCGCCGGCTGCGAGGGGGTCGTCACCGGGCCCCCGTCCAGCACTGCCTCGCCCGGGCCCGTTAGCCGTCGGGGATGCCGCATACCGCGACACGCACCGGAACCCCGCTCGTATAATAGTGAGGATGTGTTGTGTAACATCATGTGCCTCGCGTTTTATGTCCTCCTTCTTCGCGCGCGGAGATTGTTAAAACGGGGGCGTCCCGGCGTCCGGGCCGTGCGGTGACGCAACAGCGGGGGCGGAGGCGCAGTCACGGCGGCGGCGGCAGCAGCGGCGGCAGCAGCGGCAGCAGCGGCGGCAGCAACAGCAAACTCGGGGTCCTCGACCTCGCCGTCGTATTTCCATATTTGCTGTGAACGTCAGCCGGCGCGCGGAGAGCAGGCGGCGCTATACCTGTCGCCGTGCTCCGTGCTCCGTGCTCCGGGCTCCGTGCTCCGGGCTCCGGGCTCCGGGCTCCCGCAGGTATGGTCCCTCAAAGGGGGTAATGTGATTTCGGAAAGCAGCCACGCATCGACACGGGAGCGCTGCTGCCGTCAGCACACGGCGCCGGCACGCGGCAGCCACGCGCTCCGCCACGACCCGCCATGGTGTGCGCGCGCGCTCTTGTGCCGAGTTGTGCCTCTTCTGCCAACGGGCCGCGGCCCTTGCCGCCTACCAACATGCGACACCAACAACGCCGTCTGGCTGCTCTGTTCTGCTCTCCTGCCATGGCTGCGCCCGGAGGAGCCCGGAGGAGCCCGGAGGAGTCCGGAGGGGCCCCGAGGAACCCGGAGAAACCCGGAGGAACCCGGAGGAGCCCGGAGGAGCCCGGAGGAGCCCGGAGGAGCCCGGAGGAGTCCGGAGGGGCCCCGAGGAACCCGGAGAAACCCGGAAGAGCCCGGAGGAGCCCGGAGGAGCCCGGAGGAGCCCGGAGGAGCACAGCAGCTTACCGAAATAGTGGGGACCCGGCATAAATATATTAGTGCGGGCAGCATTATGACCTCTCTGCCCCCGGGGTTTTATTAATTACACCCCACTTTGCGCATCCCCTTCCTTGGAAGAAGACGGAGAGAGAGAGAGAGAGAGAGAGAGAGAGAGAGAGAGAGAGAGAGAGAGAGAGAGAGAGAGAGAGAGAGAGAGAGAGAGAGAGTGAGAGTGAGAGAGAGAGAGAGAGAGAGAGAGAGAGAGAGAGAGAGAGAGAGAGAGAGAGAGAGAGAGAGAGAGAGAGAGAGAGAGAGAGAGAGAGAGAGAGAGAGAGAGAGAGAGAGAGAGAGAGAGAGAGAGAGGTGCAAAAACAACCACTCTCCGTCGCGTCCTTGTTGATAAGCTGATTGTGGAAAGTCGAGGGGTCCCCTGGGGTCGGCAGCTCGGGTGCATTCCTAACACGACCCCCGACCCCTCCTTCCCCCCCAGCCGGGGCCACAACAGCCAACACCACCTGTTCGGTCTCCCAGAGACAAAGCCCGATCATTAAATCGATCCTGTCAACATTCCGGTGACCGTCCCTGGCTCCTCGGGCTCCTTTTCCCCTCCTCGTGTGTCTTCCCGCCCCGGTCTGGTGTCGTCAACATCTGTGATTCGGAGCCCGGCCGCGTATATGTCCGTGTGATACCGCGGCTGCAAGCTGCTGTCGGCAGAGCAGAGCCATGAAGCGGGCCGGGCCGGGCCGGGTGAGGCTTCTCCGTCGTGCGGGTTTGTTGGCCCGGATCAGATGGCTGCGTTCGAAAACCTTTGTCGTTGCCGCCCGCGCCGCCCGGCGCTGCCACCTCTACCCCTCCGAACGCAACCCGTCGCGTTCACGACGCACAATAAAGGGCCCGCGCCGCCCGGTGTGGTGTATAAAGCTCACGGCCCACGGTGCCGCCCGCGGAGCCCCCCCGAGCCCCCCGTAGCCCCCCGTAGCCCCCCGGAGCCCCCCGGAGCCCCCGTAGCCCCCCGTAGCCCCCCGGAGCCCCCGTAGCCCCCGGAGGCCCCGGAGCCCGCGGCCCTCCGATGTCATCATTTCGCCGCGTCCTCGTAAAGCGCCGCGTTTTACCACAAAACGCCGTGCCACTCGCATTTATCCGGGGTCCTCCGGGGTCGTCGGCGAGCGCCGCTCCACCTTCTTGACCGGGCCAGGGCCATCCAAAGAAATCACAATCTCGTGGATTTTCGCCTTTGAGGGGTGATGTGCAGACCAAAACAATTTTTGTGTTCAGTTAGAATTTCTGATTTTACACTACAGAAGCCCAAATAATTTCTGAACCAAATAGATCAAATACGCGATATAAAACAAAAGTAAAAAGCGAAAACAACATTTGGAAAAAAAAAAAGTGCACACCGCTGAGGGCGCAGCAGGAAGAAAGAACGACGCTGCAAATCGCACGGCGAAATATAACAAATCGATGCAGAATCAATACTGACATGCCCTCCTTCAATGAAGGCTGGAGGGGGACGATGCTCCGCCGGGGGGGGGGGATGTAAGGCTCTTGCGACGAGTAAAACAGCCCCCCGCGGCCCCTTCCACCTCGACGTCGGATCGAGAGCCGCAGAAGCCCTGCTGAGCTCCGCTATCTGAACGCTCCTCCTCGGCCCCCGGCCCCCAGCCCCCACCCCCTTGCCCCCGCCCCTGCAGCCCTTTCGAGGCCCCCGCAGGCCATCGCCTGATTGGTGACATGTTCGTGTCCCTTGATATCTGCTAGACAACCCTTCCCTCCCATCCTGACACACTTTGCCGCAGCGCCGGGCTCGGCTAGGTCCTGGAGGGAGACCCGGACTCCGCCGTGGTGTAACAGGTTGTCGTCGTGATGAGCGGCGCCCCCGCAGCCCCCGCGGCCCCCGCGGCCCCCGCGGCCCCCGCGGCCCCCGCGGCCCCTGCGGCCCCCGCGGCCTCCGCAGCCCCCGCAGACACCTCACTGCTCCGCTGCGCTGCAAAGTGTTGTTGGCAGTGCCGAAAACGGGTTGCGTAACAAGCGAAACGGCGAAAGGTAGCGGTCGTTACAGGCTCCTGGTTAGGTGCGGTCGGATCGTATTCCGTTGATATTTTTTCACCGCGTTGCCACCCTCTCCCGTTTGACGCGCATGTCTCTCTGTCTCTCTCGCTCTCTCTCTCTCTCCTCTCGGCTGAGATCATCACTGCGGACAGAACTAAGTTTATGAGTAAAGTGTAATGACTGCGGCGATTCCGCAGTGTTGGTGAGGCGCCCGGCTGGTTTGCGTCCTCTCTCTCCCTCTCTCTCTCCCTCTTTTTCTCTCGCCTTTTCATAAAAAACGCCAGCGTGCTTATTTTTCCCGTGTGCATGCGCGTCATGCCACACCCGTAACGAGGCACTCGGAGCACGGCCGTACTGCGGCTTGAGGCTTGAGAGTGAGTGAGAGAGAGTGAGAGAGAGAGAGAGAGAAAGAGAGACAGAGGGAGGGGGGGAGAGAGTGAGTGAGAGAGAGAAATAGAGAGATTGGGAAGGGGAGAGGTTAGCTGAGACAGCAGGTTAGGTTAGCACTGCAGCCCCGCATCCCTTGTCACTCCAAACACGAGCGATGAAATGGCTTCCAGAGCTGATTACCTGTCATGCACAGCGCAGGGGTGCGTTTTTCTTTATTTATATTTATTAAATGCGCGGCTATTTGCTTTTCTTTCACTGTTTCCTCATTTTTCGGGCCCTTTCTCGTTGGAACCAATCTCATAATGACGCGCTTGCTGTCGCGCCGTTTGGGTGCGCGGTGGCGGGTATAACACACGAGGCCAACGACGGCAAGCGTGAAGCGGGAGGCGAGCTCGGGGAAAGGAAAGGGGTAGGGGGGGGGATCGGTTTCACTGCTCCTGGGCAGCCCTGACTTATCGACGGCCTTGTGGGGGGCGGAGCGGGAGCCCGGTGTGCCCGCGGGCTCCTCAATTCATCACGGCCCGGCCGTCTGGTGGCGCTGCCTGGTGTCTGTCACGTGACTTCCCCCGGTAGTCATACGCGGCGCGCGTTTCTATTTTCCGAGTCACTGCCGGCTTGATCCTTTTTCGCAGGGCAAAACGACGTCAAGACAGAAGTTCTTCTTCTTCTTCTTCTTCTTCTCCTCGACTCTCGAGACCCTTTTCCCCGTGTAAAAATGGCAGGCGGTGAATTTGTGCAGATTGCGAAAAGTCGAGTCGGGGGTTTGGACGGAGGTGACGCGACGGCTGCCTCCTGGACGACGAAATGAGAACAAGTC
The DNA here is from genome assembly GCA_038380765.1 of Odontothrips loti. NCBI lineage: Eukaryota > Metazoa > Arthropoda > Insecta > Thysanoptera > Thripidae > Odontothrips > Odontothrips loti. The sequence goes on from CM076251.1 coordinate 11,883,932, forward strand.
GACACAAAACGACGCGCGTTGACAAAAGGTTCGGCCTCGCCGTGCCCCCTCGGCGGGCGTCACCAGCACACAGAACACGTGACAAAGCCCGGCTGGGCAAGGGCTGCCTTTGAACGCTGCTGCGCAGGGTTCGACTCACAGTGCTGTATAGGAAGCAGGAAGCGCCTTCCGCAAACCGTTTTGATTTGCGTGAAACGGTTTCACGTCGTGTCGTGCTTAGTCCTTTTAAAAAATAATTCCTAATATCGTTTTCGCTGCACCGGTTTTCGAATTTTCTATTTGGTACGGTGCTTTAATTCTCTACGGTCGTACTCCGATGAACCGAACGACATGCGGTGCGCTCCGTCAGCGCTGTGTCTTTGATCCCGATTTGGTGGTGGCCGACCCCTGCCTGATTGTTTTGTGAATATGACTGTTTGGTGACTGATTTCGCTTCGCTCGTGGCAGGCTCTCGCTCGCTCCGCGAAAAATTCCAGCGCGTCCAGTACAGCAGTCGAACAGGCAGCGGGGCATTGTCAGCAAAACGGATGTGCCGAGCGCTTGCTCGCTTATTCTTTCTCACTCAACAGTTATATTCACGTCCTCTCTCTGTCCCTCTCGTCAGTAAACTTCACTGTCCAGAAGTACGATAATATGCTATACCGTACCGTAACGCGCTGTGGCACAACCACTGAGCAGGAAAAAAAAATCATCGGCTCAATTTCTTTTGCTCGATCCGCACGCCCACCTCCCACTTTCTCTCAATTATATTTTTATTAATATTTTCTATATTATTTCACATATATAAAGGAAGCAGAAGATCGTGTCTCATCTGATGCTGAACACCCTGAGAAACGAATTCTTGATTCAAGCCAAGAACAGCGTATTCTGAAAGCATTCAAGAATATAATTCTTGATCCAAGAATATTTCTTGATTCAACTCTAAGATCGGCTTGATTCATGAACATATTCTTGAATGCTTTTAGCCTAAGAATCTGTTTCTCTGGGTGAATGTGGACTGACGTTTTGATCGCAGAGTGCGCCCACGCGGCCGAACAGTTTTCGGAGGATTTAGCGGGATCCCTGCCAGGACTCCCCGGAGACTCATCCCCTTCCCCCTCCCCTCTGCTTCCACCCCCGGTTCCGCCGTCTTCCCCTTCCCTGTCCGACGCTCACTCACTGCTTGATGGGTTGGCGAATTTGTGGTTATGACGTCTTTAGGGCGTTTCTCTGGTCCCGCCACTGACACCCCCTCCCCCCCCCCCTTCCAGGCCCGTAAGGTGCGAGACTCTACTTGAGAAGCGGCCAGGCCTGCAGGCCTGCTGTGCCGGAGCCGGGCCGGAGCAGGCGAACAAGTGCGCAAGCGGGGGGGGGGGGGAGGAGTGTGTGCAGTGCGGAAAACTATCGCCTGCCTTCTGTCAGCGTCATGAGCAGCCCCAGCTCTGCCCAGCCCGGTGTTATCATGTTGACGACGGTTTAATCGGCTCGACAGATTTATTTTTGTCTCCTCCATCTGGGGTCGCCTTTCAGCGCCTGCTCTTTTATGACACCCTCTCACCCCTCTTCTCCACCCCCTTCTCCGACCTCTACTCGGTTATTTTCCACCCTATGGGGCATCTAATTTTATTGTTTACCAAGAGGCCCGTCGGATCACGCCGTCCCCCCCCCCCCTCCTCCCTCTCCGCCCACTTCGAGGTCTCGAGACGTCGAGACCCAGTCAGGGTTGTTTGTATGGCACGGCGCCTCTGCCTTGCGCCTGAGGCCTCCGGCCCCCGGCCAGGGCGGAAATACTCTTTCTGTGGCGCCGCAGCGGATCCGCGAACGACGGAGAACGTGGCTTCTCCGCTGACGCGACACGATTTCCCGGCGCACTGCTTCCTCGCTGACGCCCGCCCTCTCTGCTTTTGTGTCCGCAGGCGATGCCGACCTGAGACTGACATCGGCGGCCTCATCGGCGGCCCCATGGACGCCCCCCCCGGCGGCCCCGGCCCGCGGCCACGGGCGGCCGCGGTGCACTCCGAGGCTGGTGATGTGACGGCCATGCCATAGGGCCCACCATGTTCCGCAGCTGGAGCAATGACTCCACGCGCCGGCCCATGGACTGGAAGCGGCGCCTCAGCCTGCGCGGGCCCAAGAAGGCCCCCGACGACGTAAGTTCGCCGCATATCCACCGCCGGACGCCCAGGACCACGGCCGCGGTCTCCTTCACCTCGCCGTTGTGTTGTGTTGGCAGGACGTCGGGGGCGCGGGGCCGCGCGGGGGCCGGCGGTGCGCCAGCCTGCGCCACCACTTGCGGGGCCCCACGCGGGGCCTCGGCCTGGGCGCCGGCGGCGGGCTGGGCGGCGGCGGCACCCTCAGCGGCCTCGAGCTGCGCGAGTCCTCGTCGCGGTCCCTGCTGCGGCCGGGGGCGGGCGGCTCGGACCCGGGGGCCGCGGGCTCGCCGGCCAGCTCGTCGCCCTCCATAGGCACGCACAGCCCGACGCCCAACTCACCGCAACTCGCCCCGGGCGCCGGGACCGGGACGACGCCGCAGCCGCCGCCCAGGAAGTCCAACTGGGAGGTGATCGAGCACTTCAACACGGGCGGCAACGCCGGTGCACCCCCGGCGCCGGGGGCCTTCCGCACCAGGGGCATCGGCTGCAACCGGATGCTGGGGGTGAGTGGTACTACCAGGGTGGGCTACAAAAACATAGAAGCCGCATAAGAAAGTACATTTGGAGTCCCTGCTCAGATATGGCATACATTTACATACGAAAACGTAATGCCGATCACTTTGCCACGTTTAACCCATAAATGCCTGGTAATCCGCGATGATACACGCGGCTGTTTCCCCAGGCTTCCCCTGCGGCAACCATTCCGTAGGGATGATCCTCGTAGAAAATGCGGCCGCCCAGCTGCGGGGATCAGTGCGATCCCTCTCGTAGGCCGAGCCGTTTGTCTTTTTCAGTTCATCCCTGTATGTAATTGCGCGCGAAAGAGAGAGAAGAAGAGAAGGGGAGAGGAAGAAATAGAGAGAGAGAGGGGGGGGGGAGAGAGAAGAGAGAGAGAGAGAGGAAAAGGGGAAAGGGCAGGGGAGCCTGAATTCCACTCTTGCGCTGAAACTTCTGTGGTGCTCATGAGACAGCAGAGTGTAAGTGAGAAAGACAGCATCAACATCCCCAGCAGGCTCACCGCGGACAGCCTTAACGGCTCAGCGCCGAGTGCCGAGCCGATCGCATTGCTCGTGCGGTTCCGGTCTTAAAATTAGCCGCGCCCGAGCAGTGCGGGGCGCGCGGGCTGGAAAGATTTAGGGGCGGTCCTCGCAGTGGGTAGAAACGCACTAGGGAAGAGCGGGGGCCAGGCGCGACACCGGGCGGAAGTGCGAGGCCGGAACGACATCGCTCGCTGGGGGAGGTTGTAACTTTTGAACGGATTAATATTTTACAAAACGCGAAGGAAATTCGGAAAGACGATTAATTTCTTCATGGGGTAGACGTTGTGCCGACGTTCTGTACGTTGTGGTGCTGCGACACGAATCACATAACCTTCAACTTTTCCCTTACTCAGTGCGTGAGTCAAGATGGCCACCGTCTTTTGTTTACCCGCATCGGTTTGGCTGCTGCACGCCTATTTTTATTGGTGTCGCACGCACTGAACGTCGTCACAACGTCCACCCCATGAAGAAATTCTTCTTCTTTCCGAATTTCCTTCGCATTTTGTAAAATATTGATCTGTTCAAAAGTTATGACCTCCCTCAGCGAGCGATGTCGTTCCGGCCCCGCACTTCCGCCCGGTGTCGCGCCTTGTCCCTGCTCTTCCCTAGTGCGTTTCTACCCACTGGTCCTCGTCGACGAGAACGTGCCGTCCGCAAAGCACCGCAGGCAACGCGGCCGCCGGCAGCGTGGTGGAATCTGGTTTAATTACACCGAGAGGGCGCTGCCACCGCCACCGCTGCCGCTGCTCTTTATTCAGATGCCATAAAGAGCGTTGCTGAACAGGTGTGATTTTTGTTGATGGGGAATTCAGAAGGGTTATGTCGAGGGTTATGGAGGATGTTTCTGAAGGATGGGGGGAGGGGTCTCCGCTCTGAATAGCGTAATTTGCGCGTTGCGAGTGCCTCGGTACCTTGCTCGGTATACAACTGGCGTACTTTGGGATTTGGGACCGCTCTCTGCTCTTCTACAACCACCCCTTCATTTCTTCTTTCATCACTATACAGTGTTCTCCCGGAGAGACGCGAGGGAAAAGAAAAGATTTGGCGCGCGTGAATTTTCCGTTCCGGCTCTTTATGCAGCGCACACAGGTACTATAAAAGGCTTCACGTTTCCCGCCGCCCCGCCACACAGCAAACACCACGGAGAGGGCTGAGCACGGCGCGTGGCGGCGCGTGGCGGTGCGTGGCGCTGCGTGTCACACGCGGCGCTGTAAAACGTTGTTGACACCGGAGATTCTCTCCGGAGCTGACGTTTTGTTCGCGCCCTTTATTGTCTTTGCCGTGCCGCCGACAGAACGGGGTACCGCTGCAAGGCCAGGCAGGAACACGGGCAGGGGGTGGGTGGAGAAGACCCGCGGCGCGCACTATAATTTGCTAACATCGCCACGGCCGATAATTTGATAAAATTTCAATAAAATAAAAATTCACAAAACTTCGTCGAATATCCGATTTCGGGAAAACCCTGATTACATTACCAACTTCGAATTCAAAAGTGTTGTGCTGAAATTGTATAGAAATCAGGGAAAATTTTCACGAGCTTATCATCACATTTCCACTGAAATGCAATCAATGTTGACGGAAATTCGAACGAAATTCCTGAATTTTACCCCCCGGAATCCGCACCTGCTCCGGCTGCCGTGCCGCGCGGGGCTTAGGCGCAAAGCCCGTGTTTGTCGCCGTTATGCGGGCTGCAACCTCCTCCCGGCCCGGACTTAGTTACGGCTCCATAAAACACGATATGCGATATGGCACTGTAAACACGCCGCTTGGCACGTCCCGCCCCTAAAGCGCACGCCGCTGGCTCTCAATCTGTGCAGCCGAACCCGGCGGAGGAAATTGCACGACGCGTAAATAGTTGCTCCGACCACCACCGCCAAAATTATTTCTACCCGCAGCGGTGCAGCGCCGCGGTTTTATTGTGTGCCGGGTGTGCGCGCCAACAAATGGAATCCACCAGGTGCGTTTCTTCTTTTTACTTTCCCCTTTGCGAAAATACACACAACAAACACTCTCTCTCTCTCTCTCTCTCTCTCTCTCTCTCTCTCTCTCTCTCTCTCTCTCTCTCTCTCTCTCTCTCTCTCTCTCTCTCTCTCTCTCTCTCTCTCTCTCTCTCTCTCTCTCTCTCTCTCTCTCTCTCTCTCTCTCTCTCTCTATCTGCGCCAAAAGAATGCAATGGCCTGTGCTTGAATAGCGCAGCATCTTTCTGTCTTTTTGCGGCCCCCAATCGGTCAAGTACCCCAACGAAACACGAATTTTTCATCCCGGTTTGGACGGGGCTCTTGGGAACTTACGACTTCTCTCCGGATCTGTAACTCTCCGAATCCTGTCTTGGCGCAGAACTCGATGGGCAGCCGCAACGCCAGCATCCGTGAGGAGGACGAGCCCGAGGACTGGTGCGACGACAAGCTGGCGGACGACGCCGCGGACCCGCTGGACGCCGGGGACTCGATGGCGGCGGCCAGGAGCGACGGTCGGGTGGCGTGTGACGCCGAGGCCGTGTACCTGATGGGCGCCCACAAGGCCCGGCCCAAGCCCAAGCCTAAGAAGCCCCTGGACCGGCTGGGCTGGGCGCTGCAGCGGCGCTGCCACCGCCTGTGCCGCACACACCGCTTCAGGAACCTGCAGGTGAGCAGCGGGGCGCCCGGGAGGTAGGCAGCGCCGGGACACGGGTGCGCAGCGGGCTGCCTACCTGCAACGGCGGCCTATTCTTCCGGCCCCGATGCGGTGACCGGTGGTGATGTGGTGACCGGAAATAGGAAGAGGAGCAAAGCCGGCCAGGGCCTGACGCGTTGTGTGCCCGTCTCTGACAAGCAGCCTCCCCCCCCCCCCCCCGTTGCCTTGATGTGGTGCTCACCCCTCCCTTAGCAGCACTACTCAGCGGAATTGCTGTTTTCCGCTCAGCCGGGCCCCGCCTGCTTCGCTCCCGCCCACACCCACAAACCCTTACCCTCCCACCTGGCTGCTGCTGCCGCCGCTGCTTGCGTCGCCTCAGCTGATTCGTGGAGAAACTTTCCACGGGCCTGCGTGTGTGCGTGTGTGTGTGTGCGTGCGTGCGCGCTCACTCTCTTTGTGTTCGTGTACTACAGTAGGACCAAACAGGCGGCCGGTTTCCCTCGTTTCCAGTCTTTTGTTTTTGTTCTGCCGATTTGGCGTCCGGGGAAACTGCGCCGCATTCAGCCGCGCAATTTGCTCCACGAAGGAATGAAAACCAAATCAGGGTTCTGCGACCCGCCATGAGAGCTATGGATCGGCCGCGCAGGAGCTGCTGCTTCAGATAACGAGATGAATAAGTGCGTCTGCTCCTCGGCGGTGGTGCAGGTCGAGATGCTGTACCAGCGGTACTTCCTCCGGACCAACCAGGCGCACATGACGCACCTGCTGGCCGTGCTGGTGGTGCTGTGCCTGCTGCTGGTGCTGTTCCACCTCGGCTCCGTGCACTACGCCGGCCAGCCCAGCTCCGTCGCCATCCTCCTCACGCACACGGCCTGCGTCATCGTCTACGCGGGTAAGTACACTCACATTAAAAAAAAAATACCTCTCCTATTTTCCGCTTTCTTATTCTTTTTTTTTTTGTTTTCTTTTTGAACCCGGCGCGCGTGGATATTATTGACGTGTGTACCAACCCGACCCAACCCCTTTTCCCGTCGAGAGCCACACGGACGCATGGACGACCGGACGGGTGGGGCCCCACAACTCGACCCCGTATAACGACCGAAATGTCGGCCTTGGCGGTCCCGGGGCCAATGCTACGCCCAAAGGTGTGGGTGCCTTGTGTGTGTGTGTGTGTGTGTGTGTGTGTGTGTGTGTGTGTGTGTGAGATTATGTGTCGGATCTCTCCTTGTGTGTGCGTGTGTGTGTGTGGATGGGGCGCAGCGGGCTAACGTTTTACGGCTCTCCCAGTGACACAAGCCCTTTATTTGCGGTCCTCAACGACGTTCGATGGGGGCAATTTAGGTCAAGGATTCTCCACCCCCCCCCCCCTCTCGCTCTTTTGCTGCTCATTTATTACGCCCTTCTTTCCACCTCCAGCCACCGCTCTCCGCTCTGCCGTGGCCGCTCCCTTGCGGCTGACACTTTGCATATGTTTCCGTTGTCCCCCGCTGCGTCCCGCGGCCCCCGGCTCGCCTCCTCCTTTGCTGGCCCTCCTCAAAGTTTCACTCCAGCGCCGTCGGCGGCGGCGTCTGGGGTCGGCTGCGTCGTACCCCGTTCGATTCGGACCGCAATTCAGCTTGGAACGACACGGTGCCGCTGGTCCCGGTTTTGAGAGCCCCACCGCCGCTGTCTGCCACCGGTGTGACAGCTCCTGCAGGTTTCCGGCTGGGCCCGAGGCTGGAGCCGAGGCTTAAGCCGAGGCTGGAGCTGGGGCTGGAGCCGAGGCTGGAGCCGAGGCTGGAGCCGGGGCTGGAGCTGAGGCTTAAGCTGAGGCTGGAGCTGGGGCTGGAGCCGAGGCTGGAGCCGAGGCTGGAGCCGGTGTCAAAGGGACCACTTACCCCCCCCCCCCCCCTGACACTGTACCCCCGGTACACTATCCCTAGGGGCCAAGTACCCCCCACCAACCAACTCGGGGGTACACCATCCCTAGGGGCCATGTACCCCCCCCCCCCTGCCGGTACACCATCCCTAGGGGCCATGTACCCCCCCCCCCCCCCCCCCGGGGTACACCATCCCTAGGGGCCATGTACCCCCCCCCCCCCCCCCCCGGGGTACACCATCCCTAGGGGCCGTGTACCCCCCACCAGTGTACAGGACGGCCGATGCCTTTTTCGTGGGTCGGAGATGCGACAGGTGAGAGGGGGGCACTAATTAGTGAGAGTGAGACACAGCTGCAACTCTGTTTGTGTGTGTGTGTGCGTGTGTGTGTTAGCTAGTGCAGAGGCCCGAGCACATCTCCCTCACCTCCCGTCTCTCTCTGGTGCAGTGCTGCACCAATCCGGCTAATGACGGCGGCGGTGGTGGCAGCTGCGGCTGTCCGCTCTGGGGGTCACGCGGCGGCCGGCAACCCCCACAGCAGCGCCCGGCCCCGGCCTTGGCCGGCCTAGAAGCCTGACGGGGCTGCACGTGCGTGGGGGTCATGACAGAGAAGCCGCCGCCGCTGCCAGCAAGTTGGCCCCTACCAGCGGGCGGGGAGGAAAACCGCCTCCCCAAGGCCGATAGCCGCCTGACTCCGCGAGGTGTGTCCGATGCCGTGTCTGGGCCGGGCCGGGGCCCCCAAGGCTACCGCACGGCGCCTCCCCCGTCTGTCGAATCAGAACGACTTGTTCGCTATCAGACGTCTCCCCGCAGGAATGCGAACCGATTTCATACCGTGTGTTCTGTTTGCTGAAAGCGTCCGATAAAATTGGAATTCCGAAAGCCCTGCCGTGGGGCGGCGGTGGGGCACCGCAGGCCGTGCTGCACCGAGGCCCTCCCCTTTGTTTATCCGTTGTTTGCCGGGGAGCTGGCCAGCCGTACTTCGTATTTGTTTCGTGAAAGCGGCCGGCCAGCCCTCTCTGACCGCTGACCGCACCAGCCCTTTGCAGACCGCATCCTTGAAAGGATACGGACCCCCCTGCAAACAGGGGTGGCAGTGGGTGGCCGAAAGGTGGAGGCTGGTGGAGGTGACCCGGCTTTACCTTAACGGCGCCGACAGCAGCCGGAGCAGCCGGTCGACCTCAGCACGTCAGAGTCAGAGCGGCGTGAGGGCGCCCGGGAGGTAGGCAGTGCGGAGACACGGCTGCCGGGCACGTTGCCTACCCGCACTCTGCAAGGCGCTCTCCGCAGCCCGCGCGGGGCGCCGGGGGAGGTAGGCAGTGCGGAGACACGGCTGCCGGGCACGTTGCCTACCCGCACTCTGCAAGGCGCTCTCCGCAGCTCGCGCGGGGCGCCGGGGGAGGTAGGCAGTGCGGAGACACGGCTGCCGGGCACGTTGCCTACCCGGACTCGGCGAGGCGCTCGCTCCCATTCGACTGGGGCTGTTACACCCTGTTGTTGGAAAAGGGTCCAAGGACGCATCGTGGTGGCGGCCAAATACCGGATTTCCGGTCCTTCGGCGCGGCGACAGGCGGGCAATTTCCTGTCGAGCGTTCCGGTCCAGCCCACAGGACACGCAGGGCCCGCAGCCGGTGGCCGCCGGCCCCGGCCCAGTCCCGTATGTGCCGCGGTCTCTCACACTTCGCCTCCAGGGCGGCGCTGGGGTACGGCTGACGCACAAATTAAATTCTCGGACATAAAAAAATTCGGACGAAATTTTTGACAGTGGCTCTCCCTCAAAGAGAACGTAGGTTGGGAAAGAAACGCGACTGGGGCTGCACTCCCCTGCATATCTGCACCCCAAACTTTGGTTTTTTTAAATCAAAATCGCCGGATTACTCCTGATGTGAAAGAAAATGCTTCCGCTGGGAAGGCGCTTTCGGGGGAAGCGCCTTTCCACGGATCTCCTCTGCGGCGCTGGCGCCGACCTGTCTGCCGCTGCTGCAGGCCGGATTAAGACGGGACAAGGAGAGAGTAGCCGAGTAGCCTCCCTACGCATCCGGCCCCCGCCATCGCCAACTTTTCTAATTAGTGAGTGTCGACGTTGTCTGGGCAGATCTGGGCGCGTATCCGCCCACTTATACCGACCCGTAATCGATGGGTCCTAAGAACAACGTCCGTTCTCCCGCGCGCATCTCAACAACGTCCGATCTCGAAGAGGGCATCAACAAAGTCCGATGTCTCATTCGCTCCTCCCCCCTCACCATACGCTTGGAGGCAAGCGGGGAGGAGCGAATGAGACATCGGACTTTGTTGATGCGCACGGGAGAACGGACGTTGTTCAGATGCGCGCCGGAGAACGGACGTTGTTCTTAGGGCCCATCGTTAATCCGTTCCGTACCGACTCACTTTGAATCAGTTTCTCGCTCCCAACACCGTGCGTTTCCGTGTCGAAATTTCAGCTTTGCGTTCGCTGCAGCATCCACGAAACAATTTTATCCCCCGTTTTTTTGGGGTTTTTTTTTTCTTAACCTTTCCACCTTTTTTGATATTAAAAAGAAAATTATCTTGATTGACTGTGAAGTTCGGGTTGGATAGGGGACGTGATACATCCGTCGGGGCTGTTGGCTGCTGCAGGTCTGATGGTGCTGCTGGCCCGGCCTGCCATGAACGAGCTGTACCTGCTGGGCGTGTCGTACGCCGTCTGCGGCACCTTCCTGCTGCTGGAGCTCGTGTTCCTGGTGGCGGACCAGCACCCGCAGCCGTCCACGGCCATGGCGCCCGCCCTCTTCTTCATCTACGTCGCCTACGCCCTGCTGCCGCTGCGCCTGCAGGAGGCCGTGTTCGCCGGCGTGCTGCTGGCGCTCGCCCACGTCGTCACCATGACCGTCCTCGCCGAGGACCAGGCCGGCGACTTCTGCAACAAGGTACCCGTACCACAACAACTCCGAAAAATCTGTCAATGCACGGCGTCGAATAATGAAAGCCTGACAACTTTGACAGAAGTATAGCCTGCTTGCCTACGAAAATATAATAAATCTTGAAAAGGTCCGTGCAGAATTCGACATTGTCTTTCTGAGCAAGGCCTTGAAACAGTCGGGCCATCGGCTGCTCCGATGGGGCTGCTTCTCCGACGAGGGGAAATGTAATGTATAAGATACGTCCCATCTGTTCGGCTTTCCCCTTTCTCTCCGAGAACACTTCTCTTTCTATCCCTCCATCTCTCCCCCCTCGCTCTCTCTTTCTCTGTCGCTCTCGTGCAACGAAAGCGCTGTCAGCCGTGCTAACTGGCGGCGAATCCGCCTCAATACACATAGCAAATATTTTCGCCTCCCACCCGCGCCGCAATCGCATGTGTGGCCGCGTGTGCCGGGGGCCCGTGCCCGGGGCTCCTTACGCGTCGTGCCCTGGATATCCCCTGTCCCTTTCTTCTACCTTTTTTCATCCCCAATTGTCCCTTCTGTGCGCCACCATTCTCGCTCGCTCCTGAGAAGCGTTTTGTAGGCGGGCAGCTTTGCGTGGACGCTCCTACTCGAATAGTAGCCCGATCGTGGCCTGCTTGTTCGCCGACCGTCTCTCTCTAACTGCTGCTTCCTACGGCGGGCGGACCTGAGACAATCAAAGTGAATATAAATATGGTCCATTTGATGTGATACAAAACCGCGCGCTCATCCTCCCGGCAACCATGACTGATCCATACTGCATGGGAAGAGTGCAGCACCGTGTGTGTGTGTGTGTGTGTGTGTGTGTGAACCACTCTCATCACTAGCCGAGTACCTGGCGCCGCAGTACGACGATCCAAAGTCGTGAACACTGAGTACCTTCGCTCTGTTTGGCGGGTATCGTATCCCTATGTAGGTTTGTGCGCTGTGCTTTCTCCAAATTGCCCCCTACCCCTGCTCTCTATCTGTCTCTGTCTCTCTCTCGCGTGACTCCCAGCCCCTCTGCGCTTCCATCACGAGCCACCATCTCGCTCTGTCAGCAGCACAGCGCGCACCGCCAGACGAGCCCCACCCCGCCCTCCCTCCTTGTCTGAATAGGCCTCGCCATTCCATCCGATTATAACCGGGGCTGGCCATACACGAGCGATACGAGGCACACACACACACACACACACACACACACACACACACACACACACGCACACGCACACGCACGCACGAGGCCGCCACGCGCGCTGCTTTGCAATGATAGGCGGTTAAAGTACTTTATCAGTGATGGGAATTGAGGCCGGCACGGACATCGGTATTGCGTCAGGCTCTGGAGCGGCAGCGAGGCGACATATCTGCCGCCGCCGTATATGCTGCCCTGCATGCGCGCGATGACTACTGCCACCTTGCTTATACCAGGTATCATTGGTCCCGCAACACACTATCTCCGTCTCTTTCTGGCTCGGCCAGCCAGAAGAGACGGAGAAAGAGATAGTGCTTTGCGGGACTGCCTAAAACCGAAACTGCCCGGGGCCGATGATACACCTGGTGTTCTGCCGGAGCGGCGGTGCGTCTCAAAGTACCTGGCGGCGTCGAAAGAATTATGGGGCGTTTCCGAGTTCAAACGAGGATTATAAATGCGCCCCCCGCGGGGAAGTGTCCTGTTGCGGTGACGTATCTCGCCGTCGTCATACGAAGCCCCGGTCGGTGGTTAACAAGGGCGGTGCGGTGCTGGGGGCTAGGGGCCGGGGGCCGGGGGCTGGGGGCTGGGGTCTAAGGGCTTGGGGCTGGGGGCTGGGGGCCGGGGGCTGGGGGCTGGGGGCGGGGGCTGGGGGCGGGGGGGGGGGCGCACCGCTCCCTGATGGACATCTGACCACCCTGTTCTGCCCATCTATCGCAGGGCTAAAGCGGCCCACGGATCCTGAATCCTGGATCGGATCCGAGAGAGAGAGAGAGAGAGAGAGAGAGAGAGAGAGAGAGAGAGAGAGAGAGAGAGAGAGAGAGAGAGAGAGAGAGAGAGAGAGAGAGAGAGAGAGAGAGAGAGAGAGAGAGAGAGAGAGAGAGAGAGAGAGAGAGAGAGAGAGAGAGAGAGAGAGAGAGAGAGAGAGAGAGAGAGAGAGAGAGAGAGAGAGAGAGAGAGGGACCGACGCCGCGGTGCGGCCCGTGAATGGCTGGGCGCGGAGGAACATGTGAACGGAGCGAGGATCAAACATTCGTGCGGTGAGACGGGTGAGCCGGAGAGAGATGGGGAGATTCGTCTTGCCTGGGATTTCGTGCGACCGCACGCTTGCGACCGCAGGCCGGCGGGGCGCGGGGGCGCGGCGGGCCAAAGCTGGGGATTATTTAGTGAGTCGTCACCGCTTCCGTCCCTGGTCCGCGCGGCACCCCAAGGGGAGAGCACGGAACAAACTCGCCTTCCAGAGATACAGACGAATGTGAGTTTCGCAGAGCGTTTTGTCGGGGCTCTTCGCTGTTGCGCCGGTGCGTCGCGGGACGGGTGTCCGCCGGGCCGCTGAGTAGTTTCTCCGCAGGAATGTGAAAAACGGACGTCCTGCTGCGTTGGTTCTGGGAACAAACTCGCCCGGGAGCGCGGGCGGAGGGCTCCATACCCCGAGCGACGAAACTTTTCCGTCCAACAACGGCGTCGAGAACAAACGGAGACGAGGGACTAAAAGAGAACGGAGGTCCGACCGGGCGCGGCTCAGTAGGCGCTCAGCCCTGCTCAGCAGCAGGCGCTCAGCACCTCGTCCTGCTGTCGCCCGCGCTGCTGGCGTGTCCGTGGCACTGAGTGGCCTGTCGGGGCTGCAGAAGCGCTTCTCCGCGGACTGCGTGCGGCGGGACGAATATTTAACTCCAAGGCGAGGGGAGAGAAGTTTGTGAAAAACTTGCGCCGCCGTCATAAGCCGCCGTGAAAGGCGGAGGACGAGCGGGGTCCGTCAGGGAGGGGCGGGGCTGCCCGATGAGTGCCAAGCTCATCCTCTGTAAATCAAACTTCACAGGGCGTGACTTGCGGACCAGGTGTGGCAGCGCGGAAGGGACGACGAAATAAGGCTGAAGCACGCCGGCGCGCCGCCTTTATTGTGCCGCTGCCCTCTCTATGTAGGCTCCGGTTTCGGCAAGAGTGCCCCCCGTAATTACTTCCCGTTTCCTTTTTCCTAGCGATCTCGCTAATGACGGAGTCGCAAAGCGTCGTTCGGCAGCCTTTCCCTTTGGCTCACATTGGCCACCCGTCCCGCTGGCCTACCCCAACACTCTAAAGGTCGACGACCTCTGCAGTAGGAGAGGGGCTTAGCCGAGGGCTGAGCCGTCTCAGACCAGTGACCCGCCCAGCTGACCGCCCACTCCGCTGATGTTATTCCACCTCGCTCTACTGAAAAAAAAAAAAAAAAAAAAAAAACTTTTCGCTGCCAAGTTTCAGTAACTTGCCGCAGTGCACCTGGCGCGCTTTCTGAAGTGGGCTTCTTTGAAGTGGGAACTTTCAAGCGGGCACTTTCAAGAGGGCACTTTCAAGTAGGTGCTCTTCTCCGGGCTGAAGGGCGGAGGCAGCCAAGCCAGAGAGGCCAAGCAGATGGGGGCCTTTGCTGGAGGTCAAATAATTCTGAGTGAATTGGGTGGTGGCGAGCGTTGTTGCCCCGTGTCCACAGTCCCGCCGGGACCCGTGTGACCTGCACGTTCTCAGCTTTTTCCAACCTCCCCCTTTTCCCCCTCCTCTGCCTCTCCCCCTTTTCAACAGGCCGCAGGAATCCCCTGCTTCTTTTTCCTTTTCATTTAAAATTCCGTTTAGGTACTTTTTTTTTGTGGTCGTGGAGCGTCGTCCCGTGAGGGGTGGGGAGGTAAAACCAGCGCATGCTAAACGGCCTGCAGTTTCAATAGCAGGACCGGTGTGTGGAGTCGATCTCAAAGCGAGCCGCAGCCCCCGGCAGCCCCCTGGCAGGCCTTTGGCAGCCCTCCAGCAGCGCTGGCGCTATGCTGATGACGCACACGGCCTCGAAACACGAGCGCGTTCATGAACGCTATGCCGCACTGTTGTGTAACCGAGTCGAACGCATATCCGACCGAACAAAGACCGGCAAGCGCAGCGAGCACAACTGCACCAGTCGGCGGCACCGCGGCACGTCACATCCCGTCCCCTGCAGAACAAACGAAACAAACCGAAACAAAAATGGGAAACAAAAACAGATGGGGATGCGAACGGTGCGCCGCGCGCAAAGGCAAACTTGAGTCAAGGGGGGCAATTTATCATGGGGGGATGTTTACGACAGCGCCGTGCTCTGCTTGTTGTCTCTCATTTTGGTTACGGTCCCTCTTTTTGTCTCCGGCCCCGCGCATTCTTGTCCTTCTTGCGCGCACGGCGGCCGCGGCGACATGCCCGAGCTGCAGAGAGCAGCGTTATCATTGTTATTATTACGGTTACTGTATTATTATTGTCATTACTATAATTTTATTTTTCATTATTATTCTTGCCCGATTCCTTGAGGACCCCAAACAATTTCCGTGTTGCCGATTGGTCCCCGTTCTGTTCCGTGCCTCTGGGCCTGGTGGGACGGTGGCCGGGCCGGGTGTAGCCCTGCGGAGCCCTGCGGAGCCCTGCGGAGCCCTGCGGAGCCCTGCGGAGCCCTGCTGAGCCCTGCGGAGCCCTGCGGAGCCCTGCGGAGCCCTGCGGAGCCCTGCGGAGCCCTGCGGAGCCCTGCTGCGGAGCCCTGCGGAGCCCTGCTGAGCCCTGCGGAGCCCTGCGGAGCCCTGCGGAGCCCTGCGGAGCCCTGCGGAGCCCTGCGGAGCCCTGCGGCCGCTGCCAGAGCCGCCTCTCCCTGCGGACCACCTCCGCTCCGCTCATTACACACAGAAACAAAGACTGACGTCCAGGGGGGCCCACACGCACACACAACCACACGCGGAGGGGCGGAACCAAAGCCCAGCAATGAAAACGCGCGGTGGAAGAGTGAAAGCCTCCGCGCTCTGCGGGGGGTCCGAATGAAAACGCGGCCACGCGCACGCCGCGCCGTTTACAGTAATCCGCCACGCGCCCGCGCGCCGCGCGCGCCTTCCTCCGTGCTGCGTGGTGTGAGAGTGAATCAGGATCCCCACACTGCGTGAGTGAGAAAGAGAGAGAGAGAGAGAGAGAGAGAGAGAGAGGGGGGGGGGGGGGAGGGAAGTAGGGAGAGAGGCGACCCGACTCAAATCTGTGCGGTCGGTGCTGTCCAGGGGGCAGTGGGCGGCAGAGTGTACTCGAACCCGCGGCAGCCGTGACGTCACGGTAAGTCCGTGCGCGGTAAGTGAAGTAGTGAGGGGTGCTTGAACCCGCTGCCGTGCTGTGCCGTGCTGTGCCGTGCCGTGCTCGCTAGGGCCGACACGGGTGCCACCACAGGAATTTGCAGCGGCCGCACGTCTGCGCCTCATTGGCGAAGCAAATTAAATGTTGGGTCGCTGCCATTCAGTAGCTCCACCTGGCACTGCCCCATCCCCCCCTCTCTCTCCCCCTTTTTCACTCCCACTGCGTTCACTGCCCCGCTCCCTTCTATCTTGCTGGGATTAATTACGGTGCGGTGTCCGGTGCGGCCAGATTCGTTATTCGGTCAGTCCACACAGTCGTGTCCAGTTAAGATCCTGGCCCGGGGCTGTCCGGGGTACGGCACGGCTGCCCGGGGTGCGGTTCGCCCTCCCCACGTCCCCAGGTTGGCCAACACCTTGCGACTGCTCGCGCAGCCTGCGCCACCTGTACAACCTAAATACCCGCTGGGAGTGAGCGGTGCGGGGGGGGGGGGGAGGGGGCACGGCCTTGGCCTGGGCCGCAGGTGCACAGAGAAAAAAGATTAGTAGTCGCAAGTGATTTTTAAGCTGAAAATCAAACTAAAAATTAGTTGCGACCACTCATATTTTTCTCCGTGTGCCGTCTGGTTCCGGGTGGGTGTGACACCTGACATCGGCCCTGCGCTGGGCGGGATGCTTTTACAGACGGTGTCACGCAAATTAAGCTCGGCCCCTCGGTGTGACCGGCCGACGGCATAGACTGTCGGCTGGAGGCCGACTTTGCGGCCTTTCCTGCCTCGGCGCCCGCTGGCCTGAGAGCAGGGGAGGGCCTTGGGCAGGGCGGCAGAGCCGTGCGGCGCAAGCCTTTTTCGCTCGCTCTGCTGCCCGGTGTCCGGCCGGTGCGGTGGCTAGCCCAAAATGGACACGCTGCCCGCAGCCCGCCGCCGGTGGAATGGGAATGAAGGGAGGCGGGGACAGGACCCCTTCGGAAGCCCCCTGGGGCCCCCGCAAGGGCGCCCACGCCCGGGACAGCCCGAGTTTATTGCTGGCCGCGTCCTGCCAGCCCTGGAGGTACACACATGCCGGGTCCGACCGACATCGACACAATCGGGAATGAATGAGACTAGCGAGCTGCGGGTGGTAGCCTGTGGAGCTGCGGACCACCACCGGAGAACAATGGCGGCCGCTGGAACCGGCGGACCCGCTGGGGGAGCGCGCCGAATAGTTTCGCGTCCACCACCCCTGGGCCCCTGAATAGCGGAGGGGCAGAGTTCGTATTTAGTCCCGGGTGAGGCGCCACCCAGCTCAGCACTAGCTGCGCGAGCTGACGCGAAAACTTCATCGGCTCGCAGCAGGCGTAGCCAGGGTCAACCCCTCCCCCCCACCCGCCAAACCGGTGACCGGGGTAGGCAATCCGCTTCACGAAAGCCTAAATGTATAGGCAATTAGCGCGGCATGTTCTCCTATGGAACCCAAGTCTGGCTACGACTCTGCACAGCACACACACACACACACACACACACACACACACACACGCACACCATGCTCCGATGAAACCCTTGGATAAACCTCTTCCTGTCCCGGTCGCTGTTTTTCACTGGCTGCTGGTCGGTGTGGGGGCTTTGTGTGTGCGTGTGGGGGCTTACGTGTGTGCACGCGCACGCGCGCGCGCGCGCGTGTGTGTGTGTGTGTGTGTGTGTGCGGTCGGAGGAGGGCCCCACGCCAGGACCCCGAGCTCCGGTCAGGCGACACAGACTCGACGGGGGAGTGGCGGGGCGCGGGGATCTGGGCCGGTAGCGCCGGCGAGGCCCAGGGCGGGGCCCACGGCTAATGGAAGGGGATAATCTGATATTGCTGCAGTAATGCTGTGGGGACCAAGAGGGGCCCCACATTGCAGCGTGGCCGTGGGCCCGTCGGGGCGGTGTGTCGCCTGGCCCCGGCCCCGGCCCTGCCCGAGCAGGGCGCACGGCGCGTGCGGCCACCCCGGCCCGGAAGCCTCGCCCAAAATCACTCTTGCCGAGTCCAATAATAACGCATATTAGGTCCGTGCCGGGGCGCCATTGGGGGCGCTATCGGAGGCGCCATCGAAGCCGCCATCGGAGGCTCCGGCATGTGGAGCCAAGGCCGATGCCGACGGCTCACCTCGAAGCCCGCGGGCCCCGGAGCCCCGGGGCGACTGCCGTGGCCCGGCTTATACCACGGCGACCCCCAAAGCGCCCATTAATACCCGAGCCGGAGTGAGGCGGGGGCGGGGCGGGGGCGTGCAACGAGGCTGCGCGGAGACACGCTCGTTTGCCACACATCCGACTGAATAATGCATCAGGCGGGGGATGCGGGGGCGGCGGCGGGGGCGGCGGGGGCGCCGCGAACTGTCGGCGCTCCGTCTTCTCGTCATTACGGGATCGGAGCCGACCCGACCGAGTTGGGACAGATGAGCCGGGACGACGCCGTGCCGTGGGAATGGGCCGGGACCCTTCGGGATCCTCCGGGACCCTTCGGGATCCTCCGGGACCCTTCGGGATCCTCCGGGACCCTTCGGGATCCTCCGGGACCCTTCGGAACCCTCGCAGCCTCAACACGTGTTTGGCCCTTCGGTTTCACTTCAAGCGGCTTCCGGGGGACCAGTGCGGCGCTCACTTGGAGTGAACACGGGCGACACACACCCGCCTGGAAGGACCACCTAAATACCCCCGCACGGATAGAAAACCGCCCTCGTACTTACACCGCTCGGATAGAAACCACACCATTAGAAAGTTGCGAAAACCGAACGGATATGAAACCGTTCTCCTACACCACGTGCATAGAAAACCACGCTTTGAACCGTACGGATAGAAAACCGCTCATCTCCGCCTTGCGGAGGAAATGGGCGGCTCTCCCGCTCTCGGACGGGTGTTGACTTTGCGAAACTTCCCTGCGTGCGGGTCTTGCCCCACGGTGTGTGTGGATTTGGGTACGCGTTGCCTCGGCCCCGTTCTCGTTTCGGGAAGCAGGCCTGGCCAGTCTGCAAATATTGGTGACCCTTCCTCGACCTGCCGAGCGCAGAGGGACGGGGCGGGGCGGCGCGGGGCCCGCGGGGCGGGGGGAGGCCGAGGCCGGGCCGGGCGGTTGGGCCGCGGGGGACCACCGTGACCTGATCTTATTGAGTCACTTGCTTGCAGCACGGGAGCCGGGCCGGTCAGGTCCCAGAGACCTCCGGGGGACCTCCGGGCCCAGGGCAGCCCAGGGCCGTAGCCCCAGAGGCCACGGGGGCGCAAAACTGTTCGGTCCGTAGCAATATCCTCTTTGGCGGTGACGGCCCCCTCCCCTTCCCCTCCCCCGTGCCCTGGTCCATCCGGAACAGCGCTGCCCCGCGGCCCCGCTCCGTGTGACCTTGGGGTCGTGGGGACGGATACAGCCGAAGACTCGGCGGCCCGCTTTGCCTCGCTTTGCCTCGCTTTGCCTCGCTGCGCCTCGCTGCGAGAAGAGCGGCCAAGCCCTGCGGCGCCCGGCCGAGAGGCGGCTGCTGCTGCCATCTTGCGGCTGGGAGAGCGCACCCTGTCCTGAATGTGCTGGGAATTCGCAATTTGTATTGATTCACGGCAGGACAGAAGACAGACGGAATTCACGAGTGTTCTCCGGAGTCTCTTTTTGAAAGAGCGTGAATACGACACGCAGAAATGAATAAGTAGTTGGTTCTACAAAATAATTTGTTCGTTGATTTCGGGGCAAGCAATAAATTTAGTTGCGAGAGCTAAAATTTTGTTGGATCACCTTCTCTCGATATTTGCTTGTCCAAACGAAATGTTAGTTCTATCGCCCAAGTTTATTGCATGTCCCGAAATCAACGAACAAATTAGTTGCGACAGTTTTTTTTTTTTTTTTTTTTTTTTTTTTGCGTAGAGATTGGAGCCCTAAGTTCCGGGCGAACTGTGGGTGCTGGCCGTGACCGCTGCAGGCGCCCCGCCCACCTGATAAAGGAGCACCGCGCGCCGGCGGTCCTTTGGGTCTGAACTGGAGCGCTTCATTTGGCGGCAATACTAAAGAAAATTTCTCATTAGAGGCCACAATGTCTCTGCCTGGCTGGGAGCAGCGCGGGGGCTTGACGACGGGCGCGGCAAAGAATCCCTCACCCCTACGGCTTACGGGGGCGGTGGGGCCTGCAGGACCTGCGGGGCCCACGGGGTCGTTCTCCGAGGACGCGGCGGAGTTGTCCTCGGCCAGTGAATAGCCTCCCATCGCTGACGGCGGGCTGCCGTGGGACGTCCCTCCGGCGCCTGTGCGCCGAGCGGAGTGGAGGTCGTCTTTTGTCTGACCGAGAAAATAGTGTTCCAGTCCGCATGCCGCTTTCGGTAGGGTTCAGCCCGGCCGGGTCTGGGCTGGGCTGGGGCAGGTCCCAGCGGTGCTGCCCCGGCTGACGGCCCGGCTCCGCCCGCCTCCGCTCGGCTCCCGGGGCAGCGCGGCCGCAAGCTCTGGCACAAGGCGCGCCGCGCTGGAAATGTTTGAGCAGCGCAGCGCGGCGCGGCGGTGTATTCAACAAGTCTTTGACCGCAACAGGCTGCCGCCGACATGGCGTATATTGGTGGCCCCCCTGTGGCTTCCCCCGAACGGCCGCCCCGCCTTCGCCCTGCCCCGCTCTCTGCTTTCGTGGGTGTGATGGACCCCTTTACAGCCGTTTTGGGCCTCCGAGGGGGAGTCGGCGGCTGAGGCCGAGGGCCGAGGCCGTGCCGCCGCAGGGAGCCGGCGGAGCCAGCCGAGCCAGCGCCGCCTCGCCTCGCCGGCCTCATCCCCCATATTCACCGGGGAGTCTTGGGGTCTCACAGGCACCGCCTTGCTATGCAGCCTCGACACCGCCGCTGTCGCCGCCCGAACGGCTCGGATTACTGGCTAATGAGTAGCGACCGGGGGAGCGCGGAGGAGAATTAACTGGAACAACCCCAACCCACCGCACCCGACCCGTTCCTCTTAATTTTCGTCGTCGGAGCGGAGCAGAGGCGATAAAAAAAGAGAGAGACCCGCTTCATCTCGCTTCCGCCAATGACAAAGCGGCCTGCACGCGGTCGACAAGAAAAGAAAAGGAAAGAAGAGAGGAGGAAAAATGAGGAGAGAAATTGAAAGGCTTCCTTGTTCGGCTGTAGGACGGCGGCTTGCTGCAATAAGCTGACTTGCCTCGGGCGCGGTGGAATCGATCATCCGGCCAATTATAAAAGACACGCCGCGAAAACAAAGCGGGATTGGAAATTGGGTGCGTGCTTGTTCTACCATGTCGCCCCTCCGCCACCCCACCCCGGCCATGTCACGGCTAGCAAGGACCACCGCCCGGGTCACAAAAGCAGCCGTGGGGGAGCGTGGAGCTAGGGAATTCAAGTGCGTCGGATCTACAGGTGTCCGGGGAATATATTTCCCCCGACACCGTGGCCACGCCGTTGCCACCCTCAGATGTGAGACGCGTCACGGCCAGAGCGGGTGACCTCGCGGGCGGTGACCTCATCGCCTTGTCGTCATCAGTCACGTGCAGATAGACTGACCATCGCGGAGTGTTTGCCGCTGGAAATGGGATGGCGCATGGCTGGATATTTCCAGGGATAGGTTTTTCATCCGAACTAGCAGCAGATGTGTTGTGTTTGCCCACTTTTGCGCGGTATATCGCCCTGCCGACAATCATGGCGAGCACGAAATGTTTGGCGGTCCACGGGCGGTCTCACCGCTGGCCGCGCTGGGGGCCGTGTGGTCTGATTGCCCCGGTCCGGCCCGGTCCTGTCCAGCCCCGCAGACTCGTGCCTCTGCCCCTCTACGCATTGCAGCGAATGAGATTGGAACCGCAGAGCGGGAGGCGAGGCCCAACACTTATTAACGCTCGTGTTTGCAGTCCAGTCAAACGCAAAGCATGCACGAAAAACGACCAGAATTAACTAGGGGCTCGCTACTGTGTTTCAAATAACTTTGGAAAATTCCGGAAAATGTCACTGCGAATTTTTTTTGCCCAGACATTCGTTACAGTGCAATCCAGCAAACTGTTTTCTACTTCAGCATTTTTTTTTAAAATGATACAGCTTTTTTGTTTTTGTTTTTGTTTTGGAGCAGCAGGCATGTGCTACAAAAAGTTTTCTCTACTACAGCCAATTATTTTTTTCACTCCTCTGCGGTCACAGCCTCCCTCCAGTCCCGAATTTCACCCTGGAGTGTCTCTAAAAAGATAATATAAAAATGCACAGCTTTGTGGTCGCTTGATGTGAAAATAAAATTCATCTCGGTGAAAAATAGCTCTCGAATAAGGCAGCAGGCAGAGGGGAGAGAATTCGCTCGCCGCACTTTCCCCTTTGGCGCTTCGTTATGTATGCACAACAGAGGGGTCGCCTCGCCCTATCGGGTGGTGCAGCGCTAACGGCTGGTCCTGCAGCGGGCCTTCCGGGGCGTGCCGTGGCCTCCCGTGCGCTCTGCTGCGGGGGCAGCAGGCAGCAGGCAGCAGGCAGCAGGCAGCAGGCAGCAGGCAGCAGGCAGCAGGCAGCAGGCAGCAGGCAGCAGGCAGCAGGCAGCAGGCAGCAGGCAGCAGGCAGCAGGCAGCAGGCAGCAGGCAGCAGGCAGCAGGCAGCAGGCAGCAGGCAGCAGGCAGCAGGCAGCAGGCAGCAGGCAGCAGGCAGCAGGCAGCAGGCAGCAGGCAGCAGGCAGCAGGCAGCAGGCAGCAGGCAGCAGGCAGCAGGCCCTAGGTCGGTCGGCCCCAGCCAGATACTGAGGGCTTGGCTTTTCATGCTGGCGCGCTGCGCGCTCCCTGGGCGGCCGCCGAGCCAGAGCAGAGCAAGTGCGCGGACTCCGGACCACCTGGGCCTGCGCCGTGCCTCACCTCATAGTGCCTCACTGTCAGGGTCGGGCCTGCGGTCTGCCGCTGCCGCTGCTGCTGCTGCCGCCGCCGCTGCTGCTGCTGCTGCTGCTGCTGCTGCTGCTGCTGCTGCTCCGACTCAGGAGGTATTAGCCTGACGTCCAGGGGCCCGGTAAGCCGTCCGGCGCGGCCCGGACGGGTAGAGCAGCAGGTTACCTCCGAGTTCCTGTCAACGTGGGCTCCTCCCAGGCCGCGCGGCCAGTCGGCCAGGCGCCGTCTCATCAGCCGTGCACTGTGAGAGGAGGCAAAGAGCCCCTGCTTGTTCTCCGGCACAGCCTGGCACAGCCCGGCAGCGCGCCGTTCTTGCCCAAAGTCACGGACCCAACGCCGTTTCTTTTTATCTCTCCCGGCATCAGCGCTGTGCAGCCCGCGGCAGGGGTACGGTACACGCGGGCTGCTCCCGGCCCCCTGCCAGCGGGCTTCCTCTCTGACGGCATGCTACGTACTTCCTCCGGAAGTTGCTAATGAAAGGGCCCTCGATGAGGGGGCGGGGCGTGTGAATGCCTTGCAGCGGACCGCCCGCCGGGTCCGCCCCTCCAGGTCCGCCCTGGGGTGGGGTCTGCCTCGTGGTATCGAAGGGGACTTCTTTGAAGTACGTATTGGGACCGGGAGGGGGTCGGAGGACACCACCCCGACACCGCCACCCCCCGTCTGGGCGGGCCGCGTCTTCAAAGACAAGACACCTGAGACAACGGGGACGTGTCCGCGGCGTGTCACAAGATCCTGCTGGAGCTCCGCTCACCCTCGCTGACGATGTCCTGGCCGCTCTTCTGCCCGCAGCTGGCGTGCAACGTGGTGCTGCTCGTGTCCGTCAACATGGCGGGCGTGTTCACCCACCACCCCAGCGAGCTCGCCAAGCGGCAGGCCTTCCTGGAGACGCGGCAGTGCATCGAGGCCCGGCTCACCACCCAGCGGGAGAACCAGCAACAGGTCAGTGCTCTCATCCACTCGGGTCATGGCAGGGCATCCAATCTGTAACGGCGGGGGTTCGAATACTGGCGCCGGCAGAAAAAAAATTCTCGCCGTTAAAAAAGTCTTCTTTGTAAACATTTCTTTTAAAGGTTAGCTACGGTATTCTTGCTGTGTCACGACGCTTGTGCCTTATCAACACCTGGGGCGATGAAAACTGGAAGCGGAGGCAGTTAAATAGTTAGGGCGTCATCTTATTCTGGGCTCGAGTTCATTTGTGTTCGCGAAAGGGAAAAAGAGAATGCCTTTACTTCCGAGGAATTGGGCGGCAAAGTGGAGCCAACGCGCGCGTGCTAAATGTAAGACCCGGGGCGCTTCGCCAGCCCTCCAGTCCCGCTGGGCCTCCCGGCCCCACCGGCCCCACCAGTCCCGCCGCGCCGAGTCGGACCGGCGACGATGTCGCAGCACCCACTTGGCGTCGATCTTGGAGCCGCAAAAGTACAGGGAAAGTCCATCAGTGTCGTCCCGCGATCAGCCCGACTCCGCGCAGCACTTTACCGGATCAATTTTTATCTAATTACGACATTGCCAGCCGTGGGACGCGCGGGGGACCAA
Source organism: Odontothrips loti (assembly GCA_038380765.1). Lineage (NCBI taxonomy): Eukaryota > Metazoa > Arthropoda > Insecta > Thysanoptera > Thripidae > Odontothrips > Odontothrips loti. Next base: position 11,908,107 of record CM076251.1, read on the forward strand.
GAAGAAAGGGCGCTGTCGCACAGAGAAAGGCGGGATCGAATTTTTTGGCGAAAGGATTTGATGTCGCTCCGTTCTTTTGTGCCGAAGGACCATCAGGAGGGGGTGGGGCTCCCCATTATCCACCCTATGGAGTCTCTTCTTGAAAACCTCTGACGAGAACATCGTTTTCTGCACCATCCTCCAACGCCCCACCCCGCCTCGTAAAATAAATCTGACAATTGCTCAAGTAAACGGTGCGGTTGGGTTCCAGGAGAGGCTGCTGCTGTCAGTGCTGCCGCGGCATGTAGCCATGGAGATGAAGGCAGACATCGCCGGCAAGCCCCAGGACACCATGTTCCACAAGATCTACATCCAGAGGCACGAGAACGTCAGGTAGGCACCTTCTGACCGTGTGTGTTCTGTATCAGCCCGCAGACCATCACCGCTGCATGACTCTGTTTCAGCATCCTGTTCGCCGACATTTGCGGCTTCACCTCGCTCTCGGCTCAGTGCACGGCGGAGGAGTTGGTGCGGCTGCTCAACGAGCTGTTCGCCAGGTACAAGGGTCCGGCCGACCGTACTTGGAACTTTTTCCATCTTCGCACGTCCGCCATCCTCTTTCTCTGAGAACTAAAGTTTTGTTGGGGAAACTAGTTTTTAAGTGGACCAACGAAAAGACGGTTATTTTGGCGAAAAGATAGTTGCACCCACAAAAAGGTTTGTTGCGGAAGCAAAAATGTAGTTTTGATCAGGCAACGCACCTATTTCGTTGGAGCAATTAACTTTTTCTTGGTGCAACAAACAAATTGTTCCCGAAACAAAATTTTAGTTCCCAGAACCAAGTTGACTGCTTGTCTGGAAATCAACTGAAATATTAGTTGCGAACACTATTTTCCGCCGGTTTTGAGGTCAGGCGCATTGGGCGCGCGTGAGAATAGGAAAATGCAGATACCTCTTAATGCTGGTGATGTTCTTTAACCCGGGTCAGGTTTGACCGGCTGGCGCAGGAGCACCACTGCCTGCGCATCAAGCTGCTGGGCGACTGCTACTACTGCGTGTCCGGGCTGCCCGAGCCCCGGCCGGACCACGCCCAGTGCGCCGTGGAGATGGGGCTGGACATGATAGACGCCATCGCGTAAGTGCAAGGCCGTCACCACACCCCGAAGGCCGAGACCCGGGACACCATCCGATTTTTTTCCTTTCTCACACCCGACAAGGAATATGCCAAAAATAGGAAATCAGTGAACACCCAGAGAAAGCATTTCTTGTCTCAAGTCTATTAATTTTCTTGGCCTTATGCGGACCGAACCAAGCAAAAAAGTTATTCACATAATGTTTTTGTGTTCGATTGAGACTTTTTGCGTTGGATCACGACTTTTTTTTTACCAAGCCTTTTCTGTCATTGATTCAACACGTGAATATGTTCCGAAAAATCGGTTTCCCTATGTATGGTATGGTGGTTCGTCGACTTTTCGGAAAAGGTGAGAGGAACCTGAGGATCTATGTCGAGTCCTCCGAGCGGCAGCTGCCGTCTCTAGAACAGAGGCGCGTGATTGCTCTCGTGCGCAGCGCTGCGCTGGGGGATGATTACCCGGGCAGCCGTCGGCACCCGTGTCCGCCACACCTTTCATTGCCAGGTGCTGCTCCTTCGGTGGCGGCCGCACCTGGAACTCTTCCTCTCTCCCGGCCTGGCCCGGCCCGAAGCGCGGCTTAGGCAGGCTCGGTTCTCACCTCACTGCTCACGGGGGAGAGGGGGGGGATGGGGCTGAAGCCGTGCCGCGCACCGCGCCTGGCCTGGCACAACCCTGGCGGAGCTCTCACTCCGCCGGAGGGGCCGCGGCTGGGGCTGGGGAGGCGAAGCAGCGGAGAAGCAACAGGACTTGGCCGCCTCTTGTTGGAGACGTGGCTCGGCCATGGCCTGGTTCTCCCCTGGCTCTCCCCCGTGGTTCTCCCTGGCCTCCCCTCCCCTTCCCGCCCCTGTACTGCGCCCTCTCTGACGCCGTGCGCTGTTGCAGACTGGTCCGGGACGTGATGGGCGTCAACGTCAACATGCGCGTCGGCATCCACACGGGCCGCGTGCACTGCGGCGTGCTCGGCCTCCGGAAGTGGCAGTTCGACGTCTGGTCCAACGACGTCACCCTGGCCAACCACATGGAGAGCGGCGGAATCCCTGGGTTGTTATAAATTATTTTTGTGAACAGCTGAATGGTTTCTCGCAATGAGAATGCTGTGTTCTCAAGCCTCGTTCAAGCCAAGAGACAGATTGATTCACTCGATTTAACAACCCTGTTTTTCGATCTCGCCAACCAGGCGCGTCCACATCACACGGGACACGTTCGTGTTCCTGGACGGCGACTACGCCGTGGAGCCCGGCAACGGTGCGGAGCGCAACTCGTACCTCCGGGACCACAACATCGAGACGCTGCTCATCGTGCCGGAGAAGTCCAAGCGGTCCCAGGTGAGGCTGGGGCTCAGCGCGGCAGCGCAGGGCAAGTGCAGGCGACGTGCTCCTAGCTGGCTCCGTACCTCCACCTCCCCGCCCTTTGGGGCGGATCTGGGAGAATCCCCGACCTTCGACCGGCGAGGCGGGCGAAATCAGAAAATGGCTGCGGGGGCTCGGAGGCTGCAAGCCGAGTTTGTAGCAATCCTCTTTACACGAATAACACTTTGTAAACTGATTTCCAGACGCAGCGGTCCATTCGGCGCCCCGGAGGGCACATGGGCTTCCCCAACGGCAACGTGGCCAAGGAGCTGCGCGTGATGGGCCACGGCAGCCAGCACGGCAAGCACACAAAGTGAGTGCTGGATCCACTTGCCGTTTTCCCGGGGATTTGCTCGCTCTCACGGCTTTGCCCGGCTCTGCCCTGCACTAGACTCGGCTTCGGCGACAGCATGGAGGAGAAGGACCCCCAGGAGGAGGTCAACGACTACCTCATGCGGGCCATCGACGCCCGGAGCATCGACAGGCTGCGCGCTGAGTGCCGGAACTTCCTGCTCACGTTCAAGAACGCGGAGATTGAGAGGAAGGTGAGAAGAGGAGGCGGACGGAAGGCTGGGGATTTTGAAATCGGATAGCCCCTACCCAGGCAGGATAAGACTGTCGAAAAGATATCGAATCGATGTCGGTTCGATATCGACAAATTCAAAGAAATCGATGTAATTCACCGTCGATTCGATATCGAAATGGTCGGAAGTTGATTATTTTTGTCGATTCGCCAAAACATCGATTGGTTTAGTTACAATTCCTGGCTGAGTAGTGACAATATCTTGAGAAAAAGGGGCGAACTGCAAATCCGACTTTGTTTGTTGCAGTACTCCAAGGAGCGGGACCGGATGCTGGCGACGTACTTCGTGTGCTCCGTCATCATCGTGGGCACCATCCTCAGCCTGCAGCTCATACTCGGAGTCAAGTGAGTGTGCTGACAGCACCCATGCTGCCGAAACGCCACGCGCGGTACGACGCAGCGGTGTCCAGTATGCGAAAGCACTTTGCCGTATTCTTTGGGGACATTAATATTCATGAGTGGAGTGCCCCCCGGTTACCACCTCTCTCGACTCATCTCTCTTTTCGCGAAAAAAAAAAAAAAAACGGCCGTGAAGTTAATTAAAGAGCCCCTTCTTTAAGTGGGAGCTCATTTTGTGACTTGTTAGCCGGAATGAGATTAATAATACCTTTTTATCTGTTCAGGTCGTCTCTACCGCTGGTCTTGACCATCATCTGCTGGGTTGTTGTAGCGGGGATCACCTTTGTGGTTGTCTCCATAAAGAGTCAGGTACGAAAAAAAATATTCTTTGTCAATTTTACCTCATGGCTTGTCAATATTATTTTAATCACGGTGCCAACGCTCCAGAACAAGGTGCTGAGACTGCCTGCGACGCTGATCCACGGCGACAGGAAAATAGCCCAGGTTTTCGCCTGCATCGTCATCGTCTGCAGCTACGTCGCCGCGCTCTCCCCACTGGTGCGAATAAACAGTCAAAACACAAGTCAAGGGTGGTGAGAGAGGTTTTCTTTGACCTTGACCTTGCCTGCTCTCCAGCTGTGCGCCATGGACGCCGTCGTCAGCCTCATCCCGTGCTGGGACACCTCCACAGAGCCGCTCGTCAACTTGTCGTCCAGCGAGGCGGCGGCAGAGGGCGCCGGCAGCGTCAATTTCAACACCAGTTTGCTCAACTCAACGGCTGCCAACTGCACTGCGCAGGCGGCGCTTGTCCAGGACCTCTTCCCCACCGACGTACGGCGCACCAATTAATTTCAATTTCTGCAAATTAGACGCGCTAGGGTCACAATTCTTCTGCGACGTCGCTCGTTATTCCTAATTTTCACGGCGTGATCTGTGCAGTATCTCGCCCTGATGGTGCTGCTGGTGCTAGCGCTGTGCGCGGTCTACCAGGTCCTGGTGGCCCTCCTCAAGATGGTGCTCATGGGCTGCCTGCTGGTGGGGTACTTCTTCTTCGTGCTCATCGTCGAGAGGGACCTGTCGCTGCCAGGGTTGGTCACACTGCTTGCCCAAATTCTTTTCATCTATTCAATTTTTTTCTATTCCTGAAATGTTTGATGTTTGATCATGTTGGTGTCCACAGGACCTCTGCGTGGGTGTCGCTGCTGGCACCGCGCCACTTGGTGCTGGTCGTGCTGGTGGGGATGGTGGTCGTCCTCGTCATCCACTCCCTGCACACCGAGGCCACCTACCGCCTCGACTTTCTCTGGAAGCTCCAGGCCACCGGTACACATAAACACCCCCAACACTTACAGTATTTTCCCCTGGCCAAGCGGGCCAAGCTCTGACACTCCCTTTGATATGCTCTTCCAGAGGAGAAGGAGGACATGGAGCACCTGGAGGCCTACAACAGAAAGCTGCTCGCCAACATCCTGCCCGTCCACGTCGCCGAGCACTTTCTGAATAGTGATAAGAACTCCGACGTAAGTCGAGACACGCTTCACCGATCCACCTCTAGCGCGCAGCCGGTGCTAACCACTGTGTTCTCACTTGCCGCCGGTCCAGGAGCTGTACCACGAGCAATGCGACCTGGTCTGCATCATGTTCGCGTCCGTCGCCAACTTCTCCGAGTTCTACGTCGAGCTGGAGGCCAACAACGAGGGCGTCGAGTGCCTCCGCCTGCTCAACGAGATCATCGCCGACTTCGACAACCTGCTCGCTGAGGAGCAGTTCCACTACATCGAGAAGATCAAGACGACCGGGGCGACGTACATGGCCGCCTCGGGTACGCAGTGCTCCGCAGAGCTACACGGATCTACACAGAGCAGCTGAGAGCTACGCTGCAGCAAGGTCACAGGGGCCGCTATTTCCACCAGCCGTTGTCATGCCACCCGCTGTTCCAGGTCTCACCCCCAGCACGTGCGACACCCGCGGCCTCAAGCACGTGACAGCCATGGCCGACTTCGCGCTCCGGATCCGCGAGCAGCTCGAGTACGTCAACGAGCACTCGTTCAACAATTTCAGGATACGAATAGGTCAGCACGACACGCCCGCCTTTCCGTCTTGCTCACTATCGGTTGACTTTAAGAACAGAAAATGTAACGCGGACTCTGCCTTAGGCATCAACATCGGCCCGGTCGTGGCCGGCGTGATCGGGAGCCGTAAGCCGCAGTACGACATCTGGGGGAACGCCGTCAACGTCGCCTCCCGCATGGACTCGACGGGCGTCCTGGACAAGATCCAGGTGAGCGGCGCGGAGGGCGGCAAGCGCCGTGCAGGGTAGGCAGACGGGCGGCACTGCTGCGCGCCGGGCTGCCTACCCTCGACTTCGCAGGCGTTCGCTGACAGAGTGTTCTCCTGCCGCAGGTGACGCAGGAGCTGTACGAGATCTTGAGCGCCAAGGGCTACCCTCTGTCGTGCCGGGGCAACATCCACGTCAAGGGCAAGGGCGACATGACGACCTACTTCCTGGAGGGGGCGTCCGAGGGCCCCAAGGACGCGGTGGCCAAGGACCCGGCCTCGAGCCCGGCGGCACCCGCGGCCAACGGGAACGGCAGCCTGCAGCCCAACGGCGTGGACCACTCGTGAGGCCCGGGCCGGGCCGGGGGCCGTCCCCGGTCATTAACGAACAGTTCAATCTGTCGAGACAACTCCGAAAGTGGTTTTACGCGAATCGTGAAACACGCTTCGAATGCTGTTCCTATGTGACTTTCATGTGGGTCTGATAAGAGGCCAAATCGACTTGGAGTCGACCGCAGTTCCCCGCGGCGCGGGAGACTGTGTACTGATCTGTGATGGAATAAAACTGGCCATATTTTTTAAGTCATTGTGTACTCTGGTCATAAGTTTGGATCCGTCACGTGGAATGAAATTATATTGCAGTGGTTAATTTCGAGCGGCAAGCGTGCAAACAAACGTATCATACGTGTCTCTGTTCACCTGCTGCTGGATCTGTCTGGCAGGTGTTTGTAATATTTGATCGCATTCATCAGTCTCATAATAGTGATAGAAAATGTGGATATCGCTGTGTCAGCTACGGCCGTGTCACACTAACACAAACGGCTTTCGAATCGATGTAAAGATATCCTTAGTGTCTCGTCAGTCGACTATCAGTCTCTTGTACCTGCTTGGGCGCCATGTCGAGCGCTGCCCATTGTGATCGGTAGGCCTAATTGGGGTAACCCCTTGTCAGACGGCGCCAATCTGGATCCAATTCGAATCTCTGCTGATACACGATTTCGGGCAGTAAATGTACTCGAATTGGCACAGATTCGTACGAAACAATACTGTGCTTGGCCACCTCGTCTTTTCTGTACCTTACTATTTCTATGGCTTTTAACTATCACCTGTCTGTTGGGAGGAATTTCTGCCTTCTGTTATAGTGCAATGCTCCCTGGCTCCGTCGTAGACAGAGTTATCATTTTAAATAGTCACCGTAGCCATATAAATGAAAAAATTAAATCCAGTCAAATGAGAAAGCTTCCTTCACAGACGATAGAAACGGTAGATTAGACACTTTCGAACATTTCCGAAAACTGACAGAAAGTGCCTGATACAGGTGCCGCTGGCTACGATAACGTTCCTGAGATGAAACTGGCAACGAGAGTGTCAAGTGGAATACCTTTTGTAACGCTGCGAAACTGTATCATGTAAAACGCTAGTGCCTCGTGATTAAAATGTATTTATTTAAAACAGATGTATAGTGTCTAATTTCTGTGAAAAAAATAAAATAAAAACAAAGATGCGACAACAGCGAGTTTTTATTTCCACCCTGTTTTCATCGTCGGGATATACCCCTTGCGAACGTGCTCCCCCGGAGCTGTCCCGAACACGGGGTAGCTCCGTAGCTACTCCCGCCCCCTCGGCAGGGGTGTCGGCGGGCAGCGCATCGGCAGCGCCCTTCGCCGGCCGGCCGGCAGGTGGCGCTGGGCGCCGCACTCTCTGCGGCACTAGTGCATATTAATGTTGATACGAATGGGGCGGCGTTGGCCCCTATCACTTTCTGTTTGGCGGAACACGACACCGAGGCGGCCGGCGCCACTGATATGCTAAGCCAATCGCATCGTGTTCATGTCTGCGTGGTCAGCGGGGTGCCGACGTATCGATGCAGCCCGCCCCATAAGTGCTGGAGGAGGGGCAGAAAAAGAGTAGAAGCAATCGTAACTGATCCTCCAAAATAAAAATCAGACAAGTCCGCCCCCTCGGAGATGACACAAAATTCACACCGAAGAAGAGGAGCAATGAAGAGCAGAGGCATTTCGGAAAAGGGCTGGAGGGGCGGACAGAGTGAGTGAGAGAGACAGAGAGGGGGGGAAGGGGAGGGGGAGAAGGGACGGAGGAAAAGGTCGATAATGCTTGTGCCTTGCGTGCTAAGAATAGCCTCATTAACATGGCCTTCCTCTGCCCCTCAGCCAGCCCCGATGTATCGAAAAGGAGTCTTTGCGTGTGCACCACAGACCTGCCCGGCCCGGCTCCGGCCCCGGACAGCTGACCCTGGCGGTGCCCGCCGCTGCACGCCCACCCACTGCCACGCACGCGGCCACGCACGCGGTCACGCACACGTGACACGCACACGGTACACGCATGTACCCCCGCCGAGCTCAGCCCTCGTCTCTGTTGGCCCGTGCCGTGGTACAACACTTGTTGAACACGAGCCAGTCCGGGGTACCTCGACCACCGCGCCGCCCGCCCCGCGGCCACACAGTGCTCGATCCTTGCGCCTTGCGCATCCACCCTATGAAATTGCCTTCAGCTCGTGGTAACAAAATTCGTCCTCTGGGCGGCGCGGCAAGGCGGCACAGCCGGGGGGAGTGCTTTGAAGACGGCCGCCTTAGCATTATACACCCGGCCTGGCCCTGTCCTGCCAGGCAGCGTCCACCGGGCCGGGCGTGGCGCGACGCGGCGCGCTCCTCGGGGTCCCCGCCCCGTCGTGGGCTTAATTTCGGAAACACGCTCACCGCGGCTACTGAGTGAGAAGTGAGATGGCTGGCGGCAGGCGGCGAGAGAGAGAGATGGAGAGAGAGAGAGAGAGAGAGAGAGAGAGAGAGAGAGAGAGAGAGAGAGAGAGAGAGAGAGAGAGAGAGAGAGAGAGAGAGAGAGAGAGAGAGAGAGAGAGAGTGCGGTGCGGTGCGGAGTTTTCTGCGAGCGTGATGCGGGCCGCTCCCTGACCTGACCCGCCCGTCTCCGCCACGGCCTACGGCCTCTGCTCCGCCAGAGCACACGCCAGAAGCGAACTCGTTCCCGGCCGTTTCCTTCCCTCCGAGTTCGGGTTTCATTTCCGCATTCGTTTCGCTCCGAGTGAGACGGATGATGCTCCCACTCCGAGCGGCCGGGGGCAGAGCGCCGGGGACCCCGCCGTCGATGGAGGACGTCCTTGGCCCCGGGTGCAAGCAGGGCCAGGCCCCCGGCGGCCCCGGCGGCCGACTGTCACCACGTCGGCGTCGTCCGCCGCCAGCTGTCAGCGACCTGCCCTGGCGGCGCTGCTGCGGGCGCTACCAGTCCCAATCCAGTCCCAATCCCCCCCCCCCCCCCGTTCGCCGCCGCACTGCAACAGCAGCAGCCTGTCAGATAGCGCCTATTTATACACTGATAAAAATAGAGTGGAGGAGCAGCGAGGGAGGGTCGCGTGATGAGGTGAGGGGGAAGGGGGGAGGGTGGTGCCATCCTGGGCTCCTCCATCAGATAAGGCGCGGTGGGTAGCCCTCCCGGCCCATCCCAGCCCGTTGCCCCCGAGGTACGCCGAGGCCCTGCCGGGGGAGGGGGTCGAATAGCGGTGGCTGCCCCAGCCGGGAGGCCCCGCGGGCCCACCTACCTGCCGGAGACCGATGGCCGGGGGGACGACAGAGGCCCCCGCCCCCCGTCAGGCCCACGGTCTTCTTCATGGCGGCCATGTTTACGGGCCGGATTTTTCACGCTGTCGGCCTCGGTGAATCTCCACCAGAACCTTTACTAATGACCATCTGTGTGGGTGGAAAAACAGTCCTAGAGACACGTTTGCAGAGCCAGACGGAGAAAGAGAGAGAGAGAGAGAGAGAGAGAGAGAGAGAGAGAGAGAGAGAGAGAGAGAGAGAGAGAGAGAGAGAGAGAGAGAGAGAGAGAGAGAGAGAGAGAGAGGGGACCCCGGCCTCGTTCTTCATGGCGCGGGCGGGCGGGCAGCCCTGAAGACAATCATCAATCTTGCGACTGAGATGTGCGGGCGCGGGCTTGGAGACTGTCCCCTGCGAATGGCGGGCCGAATCGCCCTGCAGCAAGCGCAGCGATGCCTGTGACGGCCAGCAGTCCGCCCGCCGGCCTGCCTCGCTTAGCGTCCGTCTGCCCGCCCGGCAGCTGCCCTGCTCGCGAATCCTTCCGCCGCCGCTGCGTTGCTCGCCTGCCAATCCCCTGTCAAATAATCATCCGCGGTACAACTGTCAAAGTTGAGGGTGAGCGGCGCCCGGGAGTCAACACACGCACGGCTGCGGCCTGGGAGCGCCTGAGTGGGTAGGCAAACCCGCACGGCACCCGTGCGTGGAGCAGCAGTGGTTTGCCTACCCGCCCGGCGGCGCTAAAAGACAAGCCCTCATGACGTGGGTCCCTGTTGTATCATTTATTCGTCTTTTTATTTATTTTTTTATGACAGCCACTGCGGTTGTCATCTACCCACTCATCCGCCGCGACTCCCCCGTCGTTTCTCTCTCCTTTGCGAAAAACTGCAACGTGCTTCGCTCCTTGCCGAGTACTTGTAAATGTCAACGACCGCGTAGTTCATGAACCTCGTGCCTCCGTGAGCGCCTTTGTAAAACACAGAGACCAGAGTGGATGTCACAACATGACATGGCTCGGCCGGACTCTCTCTCTCTCTCTCTCTCTCTCTCTCTCTCTCTCTCTCTCTCTCTCTCTCTCTCTCTCTCTCTCTCTCTCTCTCTTTCTATCCGTCTCTCCCTCACTGGGCGCCACGCGCTCTTTGTCGGCGTCTGTCCGTCTGCATGTGGCCAGAAAGGACAGGGTGAACCGCAGATAGATAGAGAAGAAAAGAAGTACAGAACACGATGAATAAGATAAGGAGTAGGAAAGGGAGTGACAACGGCGGAAGAAAACAACTAACAAAACAGGCTGGGCGGTGTGGGGGGTCAGCGTCTGGAAAAGGCGGAAGCGATATATCTTGGCGGTGCCCGGGGGTGCCCCACTAGCAGGGGAAGGGGCGCTCCCCCCCCCCCCCCACACCCCCCTGGTCGCCCACCCCCGTCCATGGCCAATAATACCGGCCGGTGACAGGCTAGGACAGTACACAGACAGGCGAGCGCGCGGCCCGAATTTGTTTCTCTGCACGCCAAAGTAAGAGTCACGCCAAGGCCTGCGCTGGGCTTCTCTCTGTGCCAGGCCAGGCTGGGTCTGTGTGCCCGGCGACCGCTTTCTCTCAGCCCTCACCGGAAACCGAGGCGAATGTCGTTTATAGAGTTGTTACAGGTCTTTGAATTTCTCCCAGAAAGTTTGGAAATAGGTCTGGTATCTTTTACCAGGGTCTGTATATGTGGACTAGATAGTCAAAATTTCAAAAGAAAAACCTACATCATATTTTTAATTGGTCATTGGAATTTTCCAATAATTCATCGTCGAAAGTTTTCTCTCTTTGCATCTCTGGCCCTGCCCCCTTTTTTGCACACTTTCACTTTTCCGTCGCGCTCACCCCCACACCTCAGTTCATCACGACGGCGCACTTCTTGCCTGCGCCCGGAGAGGAGAGGAGCGGGGTCACAGGTGCACCGCTCACGACGTCATCAGCACCAACCCCTAAAAGGTTTATAAACAACGGGTGGGGGTTGTTGCTGAGCACGCAGTGCCGCCCCCACCCCCGCTTGAGGCGCCCTCTCCCGCCAGAAACTCCACTCAACGCGAGTTCTTGTCAAACTTGACGACGCCAGGGCGCAAGCCCGCGCACCGCGCAGCCCTGTCCCGTGAGTCAAGGGCCAGGAGGTGTACTATTATTCTCGATCGCCGTGCCTGTCGAGTTCAAGGCCTCCGGATCGACATCCCTGTGCAGCGGCTCGACGACCTTCCCCGGCACGGCTGACGGTTCAGGGTTCGAGCCCCCCATCGTTTCGAGAGCACAATAACAGGAGACCGGGGGCGGGGAAGAAAAAAAAATTTAAACTCCCTGCCTCGCGCGTTATGTCCGGCATTTGCACGCGAAATCCAGTCGGCGGGCGGCACAAATCCAGCGCGAAACGCTGCGAGCCCGGCGAGCCCGCCCGGACGGACCAAGATGGCTGCCGGATAAAAACAAGGGGGAAGTGGCGGAGAGCTCGTTTAACCGCCTCCAAACGCGAGGCTCGTGAACTTGGCCCGAGGCGTGCTGAGCAGAGAGAGAGGGAGAGAGAGAGAGAGTGAGAGAGAGAGAGAGAGAGAGAGAGAGAGAGAGAGAGAGAGAGAGAGAGAGAGAGAGAGAGAGAGAGGCGGAGGGAGCGGGGCAGAGTACGCTGCTGCCGCTGCCGCCACCACTACCACTGCTGCTGCCCTCCCCAAGGCCGAACACAGTGTAACGCCACAAGTTGCCCTAACGAACAACACCCAGCAAAAAGAAGCAGGGCAAGCAGAGTGGACGCGGACGGGGAGGGAGAGGGGTGGGGGGAGGGGTGGGGGCCCGGGCTGCAAGGCAAGCAAACACTAGGCGGAGTGCATATGGGCGCCAAGGTCACTGCGCTTGTCGCCACTCTCCTCCTGGCCGGCCGGGGCGAGGCAGCCGAGGCCAACAGCGGCGGCAGTAGCAGTAGTAGTAGCAGCAGCAGCAGCAGCGGCAGCAGCCCCGACGCCTAAGAGCACTCCTGGCCCGCCCTGCCCCGCCACCCCTCACCTGGCTGGATGCCTGACCAGCAGCGAGACCATCTGGTGACGCTGCTGAAAGGGGGAGGAAATGGCTGGGATGAAAAATCCGGTGGAGGCCGCCGTTGGCCTCTGCCTCCGTCCCTACGGGCCCCCGGGGCACATCCCCTGTGTGCCCAGCAAGGCCAGGCGGAGGCCATCGCCGGGGCCGAGGCCAAAGTCGGCGCGCTGTCGGAATGGAGCCGCAGCATGGAACGGGCCGAGGCTGCTGGGGTTTAAAAGTAGTCGCGGAGTGCAGCCGCGCCGTACCAGTTGTCTCTGCGTACGGCTCGGCTCGGCTCGGCTCGGCTCGGCTCGGCTCGGCTCGGCTCGGCTCGGCTCGGCTCGGCTCAGCCTCGTGAGGCCCGGGACCCGAATTGGGTTTTGATGGCTGCTCTGTGTCGCGGGCGGCTCGGGACGGCGGGTCGACTCCCACTGGTGATTCCGCGCGGCCGGGCCACGGAAACGACTGCGGCTTTGCGGGCACAACATGCAGTCATCCCCGAGAAGCGAGATGATCTCTCCGCTCCGGCCGCAGTACGGCAGTTGATGCCTTGATCCTCGTCCTTCCCTCGCGACCCTTGACCCGAACGCCTGAACTAACTCTCGTTGGGGTGGGCGGGACCGCTGGCGGGACCGCTGGCGGGACCGCGGGCGGGACCCTCATCTCCAGGCCCCTAACTGCTGTCAGGCCGGACCTCCGGGGTCCCGGACCCGGGGGACCGCGGCTGAGGGACCTTGGCCGACGTGTTCTCGACCGCAAAGTCTTTCAGCGACCACTTACCACTTTGCTCGCCGCCCCCACGCCTTACGCCTTCGTTGCTCCAGGTCCCAAAGCTCTTCACCTTAAGTCCCAAGTTTCCCCGATTTTCTGTGCCCCTCTGCTGTGGCGGCGTGTGCATATATGAGACCGCACCTCGGACCGTACGCTGCCCCGCGCGCCGCCGGCTCGGCTGCAAGCGCTGCTGTGAGGATGGGGCCGCTCTGAGCGCGGCCGCAAAGCCGCAGAGCCCCCCCGCCAGCTACGCTGCCGCCCACAGCCTCTGCCGCCGGTGCATCGCCTTTGGGTGCACAAACGCACTGTAAAAAATTTCATTAGAAATTTTCCAACAAATGATGAGGAATCTCCCTGATGGGAACGAGGACCCGGTATGACGTCAGATCTGGTCCAGCCAGGTCACAGCAGGCCATGCTCGTAGTTTATGCGTCCAATCTGGTCCACGATGGTCATAACAGGTCCAGGCCAGTCCCAGGTGGTCATACCTAGTCTACAGTAGTCGTGTGGGGTCCCTAAACCTCGCATGTCGCACGAAGTCAGGGGGGGTCGTCTGGTCCACGACGGTCATGTCGGGTCCAAGTTGGTCCATGGTTGTCACACCAGGTCCAGAATGGTCGAGGGTGGTCACGACGGGTCCCAGTTGGTCAGGGAAAGTCAGGCTTGGTGCAGAGTGATCGGAGTGGTCATGCCGGGTCCAGGGGGTCCAAGGAAGTTACGTCGGCACAGTTAAGTCGGGGGAGGTCACGCCCGGTCCATGGCAATCGTAAAGCAGTTACATCTGGTCCAAGGCGGTCGAGGGTGGTCACGCATAGTCCAAGGTGGTCGGGCGTCGTCACGCCTGGTCAAGCAAAGTCGGGGGTGGTAAACGCAAGTCCAGGTCAGTTCAAAGCCGTCACACCTGGTCCAAGGTGGTCGGGGCTGGTGACGTCTAGTGAGGGGGAGTCCGGGGTAGTCAGACGTGGTCAGGGGGAGTCGGGGGCGGTCAGGCCTGGTCTTGGGAAGTCGGGGGTGGTCACGCCTGGTCAGGAGGAGTCGGGGTTGGTCACGCCCGGTCAGGGGGAGTCGGGGGTGGTCACGCTTGGTCAGGGGGAGTCGGGGGCGGTCAGGCCTGGTCTTGGGAAGTCGGGGGTGGTCACGCCTGGTCAGGAGAAGTCGGGGTTGGTCACGCCTGGTCAGGGGGAGTCGGGGGTGGTCACGCCTGGTCAGGAGGAGTCGGGTGTGGTCACACCTGGTCAGGGAGAGTCGGGGGCGGTCAGGCCTGGTCTTGGGAAGTCGGGGGTGGTCACGCCTGGTCAGGAGAAGTCGGGGTTGGTCACGCCTGGTCAGGGGGAGTCGGGGTTGGTCACGCCTGGTCAGGGGGAGTCGGGGGTGGTCACGCCTGGTCAGGGGGAGTCAAGGTTGGTCACGCTTGGTCTTGGGAAGTCGGGGGCGGTCAGGCCTGGTCTTGGGAAGTCGGGGGTGGTCACGCCTGGTCAGGCGGAGTCGGGGTTGGTCACGCCTGGTCAGGGGGAGTCGGGGTTGGTCACGCTTGGTCTTGGGAAGTCGGGGGTGGTCACGCCTGGTCAGGCGGAGTCGGGGTTGGTCACGCCTGGTCAGGGGGAGTCGGGGGTGGTCACGCCTGGTCAGGGGGAGTCGGGGTTGGTCACGCTTGGTCTTGGGAAGTCGGGGAAGTCGGGGGTGGTCACGCCTGGTCAGGGGGAGTCGGGGTTGGTCACGCCTGGTCAGGGGGAGTCGGGGTTGGTCGCGCTTGGTTTTGGGAAGTCGGGGGCGGTCACGCCTGGTCAGGATTAGAGGGCGACGACGCATATAGGTGTGACGATTAAAATCGTTAACCTGAGCCCGTCCCGACACATTAATAGCCACATAATGTTCGGAAATGACTATTCTGGCCTAGATGCAAACGCTAATATAATTGCGGGCTTCAGACCGCCCGGACGTCTCACGACTGATAGGAAGGCATGCATTATTGAGCCTTTTCTCTTGAACCTTTATGGGTTCGAATGTACCGGGCTGAGAACAAAGGGCGCCTGCTGGGTAGGCAGCGACGAGGTCTGCGTGCGGACGTGTCGTGCGGGCTGGCCTACCCTAGCACTTGCAGGCGCTAAGCTCAGCTGGGTTCAAATGGCGCCGGTTGGGTAGGCAACCGCGACTTATGCATACAGATGTCTCATGCGGGCTGGCCTACCCAAGGGCGTCGAAACATTACACCCGGAGCGTTCACAAATTACGTAACACATCCAGGAGATTCGTCCGCATTTCGTCGGTAGTTCCAGCGCACGGCCAACCACCGAATGCTTTTGCAAACGTCTTTGCTGCTGAGATGGCGGTATGTTAACTATGGAAAACTATGAAACACTTGCCAGCAATAAAAAAATCTTTGCATTTTGCATGGTGCCAATCACGTCTACATCACATTATTTTATTGAAACTTTTTCGAAGATTTAAAATCTTAGCGTGACCACCCTGGACTAGCCAGGACCCGGCGTGACCTCCCTGGACTAGCCAGGACCCGGCGTGACCTCCCTGGACTAGCCAGGACCCGGCGTTGACCACCCTGGACTAGCCCCAGCGTGACCACCCTGGACTAGCCAGGACCCAGCGTGACCACCCTGGACTAGCCAGGACCCGGCGTGACCACCCTGGACTAGCCAGGACCCGGCGTGACCACCCTGGACTAGCCAGGACCCGGCGTGACCACCCTGGACTAGCCAGGACCCGGCGTGACCTCCCTGGACTAGCCAGGACCCGGCGTGACCTCCCTGGACTAGCCAGGACCCGGCGTGACCACCCTGGACTAGCCAGGACCCGGCGTGACCACCCTGGACTAGCCAGGACCCGGCGTGACCTCCCTGGACTAGCCAGGACCCGGCGTGACCTCCCTGGACTAGCCAGGACCCGGCGTGACCACCCTGGACTAGCCCCGGCGTGACCACCCTGGACTAGCCAGGACCCAGCGTGACCACCCTGGACTAGCCAGGACCCGGCGTGACCTCCCTGGACTAGCCAGGACCCGGCGTTGACCACCCTGGACTAGCCCCAGCGTGACCACCCTGGACTAGCCAGGACCCAGCGTGACCACCCTGGACTAGCCAGGACCCGGCGTGACCACCCTGGACTAGCCAGGACCCGGCGTGACCACCCTGGACTAGCCAGGACCCGGCGTGACCACCCTGGAACGGTCAGGACCCAGCGTGACCACCCTGGACCGGTCAGGACCCAGCGTGACCACCCTGGACTAGCCAGGACCCGGCGTGACCACCCTGGACCGGTCAGGACCCAGCGTGACCACCCTGGACTAGCCAGGACCCAGCGTGACCACCCTGGAATAGCCAGGACCCCGCGTGACCACCCTGGACTAGCCAGGACCCGGCGTGACCACACTCGACCAGCCAGGACCCGGCGTGACCACCCTCGACCGGTCAGGACCCAGCGTGACCACCCTGGACTAGCCAGGACCCAGCGTGACCACCCTGGACTAGCCAGGACCCAGCGTGACCACCTTGGACTAGCCAGGACCCGGCGTGACCACCCTGGACCGGTCAGGACCCAGCGTGACCATCCTCGACCGGTCAGGACCCAGCGTGACCACCCTGGACTAGCCAGGACCCAGCGTGACCACCTTGGACTAGCCACCCACACAGCAAATAGACGTCTATAGACGCAGATAGACCATCTTTATAATATCTAGAAGGTATATGGACGTCTATAGATATCTATAGATGGTCTTCAGAACATCTAACACATCTGTATCTATCGTTAGATATTGCATAGACAGTCTGTAGACGGTCTACTGTCTCTATACTGAAAGACGTCTACGGATAGACATCTATAGACGGTCTATACTATGTCTTCGTAAAGACGTCTATTGGAGCTAGAAAAATCAGTGTTCAAATTTCAGAAAAAATGAAAAATTTAATGGCTATTTATTGACGAACACACCGTTTGAGTGGTTCCGTTCGAAAAATATGATCCATATCGATGGTAGAGGGGTTCTGAACTTCTTCCCGCTAGATGGCGTCAGTGTCGGATGTTGCTGTGCTTTTTCGTATTTCCCTATGTTTTGGACGTCCTATTGGGATTCTGAGCCATGTAAGCATCACGTTGGATAGTATGTGAACTCCTGAAACCGGTTCTACCATTTTCCCCATCCGAAATGAGCAGTTTCGCATGGTTTAAGAGCATTACAGAATCCTACACGCGGCTGATATACATGCGGGCGTTAGCCTAGGCTCCGGAGCTTCCTTCGTACACTTGTCCTGTGAGGTTGATCCGAGGACGTCCGCCTTCAGGCAGGTCGTGTAACTGCGTGGTCGAAGGTTTCAAGGTCACCACCCTGGACCGGTCAGGACCCAGCGTGACCACCTTGGACTAGCCAGGACCCGGCGTGACCACCCTGGACCGGTCAGGACCCAGCGTGACCACCCTCGACCGGTCAGGACCCAGCGTGACCACCCTGGACTAGCCAGGACCCAGCGTGACCACCCTGGACTAGCCAGGACCCAGCGTGACCACCTTGGACTAGCCAGGACCCGGCGTGACCACCCTGGACCGGTCAGGACCCAGCGTGACCACCCTCGACCGGTCAGGACCCAGCGTGACCACCCTGGACTAGCCAGGACCCAGCGTGACCACCTTGGACTAGCCAGGACCCGGCGTGACCACCCTGGACCGGTCAGGACCCAGCGTGACCACCCTCGACCGGTCAGGACCCAGCGTGACCACCCTGGACTAGCCAGGACCCAGCGTGACCACCTTGGACTAGCCAGGACCCGGCGTGACCACCCTGGACCGGTCAGGACCCAGCGTGACCACCTTGGACTAGCCAGGACCCGGCGTGACCACCCTGGACCGGTCAGGACCCAGCGTGACCACCCTCGACCGGTCAGGACCCAGCGTGACCACCCTGGACTAGCCAGGACCCAGCGTGACCACCCTGGACTAGCCAGGACCCAGCGTGACCACCTTGGACTAGCCAGGACCCGGCGTGACCACCCTGGACCGGTCAGGACCCAGCGTGACCACCCTCGACTGGTCAGGACCCAGCGTGACCACCCTAGACTAGCCAGGACCCAGCGTGACCACCCTGGACTAGCCAGGACCCGGCGTGACCACCCTGGACCGGTCAGGACCCAGCGTGACCACCTTGGACTAGCCAGGACCAGGCGTGACCACCCTGGACCGGTCAGGACCCAGCGTGACCACCCTCGACCGGTCAGGACCCAGCGTGACCACCCTGGACTAGCCAGGACCCAGCGTGACCACCTTGGACTAGCCAGGACCCAGCGTGACCACCCTGGTCTAGCCAGGACCCGGCGTGACCACCCTGGACTAGCCAGGACCCAGCGTGACCACCCTGGACTAGCCAGGACCCAGCGTGACCACCCTGGACTAGCCAGGACCCGGCGTGACCACTGACCACCCTGGACTAGCCAGGACCCGGCGTGACCACTGACCACCCTGGACTAGCCTGGACCCGGCGTGGCCACCCTGGACCGGCCAGGACCCGGCGTGACCACCCTGGACTGGAAAGGACCTGCCGTGACCCCCCTCGACCAGCCGAGACCTGGCGTGACCTCCCAGGACTTGCCTGGACCCCCGTGGACCCCCACTAAAACTGCGGGGTCGTGCGGGGTCTAATTTGAAACGAATCTGACGTCGAGGTGACGTCGAATCTGACGTAGCACATGACGTCATGGGCAGTCGTCAGATTTCCCACCAGGGCTGCAGTGCGAATTTCTCGTGAAAATTTTGAAACCTGAAATTCTTACATTTTAGGAGATTGTCCCACTAGAGAACAATGCTCAGCGTATCAAACCCAATTTTTAAAACCAAAATTTCTAAGTTCCAAGTGTGTGAATGTTCTACAGGAGTGCTTGTTTTACAGACAGAATCCTGTTGACTTCTGAAAGGCATACACTTTTTATCTAGAAAATACATCACTCTCATAAAACTTCGCTTCCTAACCACTCAGTACCAAACATGTGTGTCGAATACTTCAAATATGCCCAACTGCTACCCTAAATTCAACATCACCGGGCACGTGCGGAGGGGATTCGCCCGGAGACTAGAGTAACTTGCTGTATGTATAGCAGCAGCGCGAGCCAGAAAACGCCGTTGACCACTAGCGCCATCTCTCGGAGCCCACGGTGCTGCTCTCTGCGGGACAACAGTGGCTAAAGTATCAATAGCGCGATGCTCCCCTCCACCATAGCTCCGCAGCGTAGTGGGCAAGCGGACTGGTCGACGACCGCAAGGTCTGGGGTTCAACTCTTTGCCGGAGTAAAAATTTTTCTGAAGTCTGCCGACCGAGGATGGTGGGTAAAATATACCAAAAGAACGTGTTCAAAGTGTGTTGTCTGAGTGACCGCGGACGTTGGGCCGCGGACATTCCCCGGAGGTTGAATACACTCGTTAACTCAGTGGTTCGACGCCCGAGCAGGGGAATGGTGCTTGCCAAGACTCGGCAGAAGTTAAATGTAGTGGCCTAGGGTTCGGCCTTCTACATTTTTCAAGCGTAAGGCCTCGGAATCTGGAGTATTCGGGCAACACCTACTTGGATACATGGCGTAGAAGAGTAGAGTACAATCGGCTTCGGCCGTGTACGATCTGGGCATCCTACCTCCCTCTCAATTCGCGAGGGAGTGGCCTCACGGCCACAGACCAACTGGCTGGTCGAAGGGGGTTGACTCCTGAAATCTAGTCAGCGGAAGAGGCGATGTTGGCCGTTGCGGAAGCCTGCCTACCAAGGTGGCTGCGTCGTGCCTGTGTCTTAGCGGCGGTCAACTCCTGGTACACCGGTTCCCATCCGAACACCGAAGTTAAGCAGGAACGGTTCCGGACGGAAGTCTGGGACGAGGTAGGACCCACCCATTTTTGCCGTTTTTTGTTGTTGTTGTATTTTTTATTTGAAGGGTCTGAATCTTGAGGATTCAATATACTTTTGAATTTAAAAAAAATTATTGAAATGAAACGCTTTCTACCAATTAATAGAGAAAAGAGGAAAACCGCGAAAAAACAAATTCGACCAATAGTGCATGAGTATAACGAGCGCATCACTTTAAAAAATAATCAAAACTTTTCATCATTCTATTTCACCTATCCCCTCCTCAAATTTTTTTTCGGACTTAGCCGCTGGCACTCCGCTAGACCGCGACGAACAAAGGTATCTATTGTTGACTCGAGGCGGCGCCTTATCCCAAGACAAACGACCGCCCATCTACGTTCTCTAAATCCGGCTGCAAACGAGATTTTATTTTGACTTTTCAAAATGTCTTATGTCATTTTCAAAACTAAATCAACAACTGATCAAAACGTCGCGTTAACGCAACACTTGCGTTAAGCGGTTTGCGAATTGAAAGGGGTTCTTAACGGACAGGGCGAGTGCAATACTCGTTCTTTTTTGCTTTTACGTCGTATCAGTAGTAGTAAGCAAAGAACGAGTAAAAACTGCTACGCCACGCTCGGCACATTACGCGCAGAACAACGGAGCGTACGTACCCCTAGTTAGCTCGGCTTCTGGGCCGCGCCGCGCGGGTGGGCACCGGCCCCTGCGGACTTCCCTCAAAACGGGTACCCTCGAATTCGCCGTAATGCTGCCCGTGTGCGGAATTAAACCAAATGGCCCTCCACCCCGCGGCGCGGTACGGCGCGGCGGGCACAGCGGACGGCACGACCCGACCGAGTGTATCCGACCGCAGCCGGCGGCAGCCCCTTGACCCACACAAACCTCGTAGTGGGTCCGTTGGGGTTCGGCTAGGCGGGGACCCCGGGACCCCACCCCCGGCTGGGGACGTGGGGGGGAGAGGGGGGGGGGCTGATCCGTTCTAATGGCCGCTTGCCCCCGACGATCGTGCGGGGGCGAGGGGGTGGTCTCGGCGGGGGCACATGCTGCGTGCTGGACCAGCTGGCCGGGCCGCACTAGCCGGGCCCACCGCGTGTTTTTCCCCCGGTCGCCGCTGATGATGCGGGGGCGGCTGGAGGAGGTCGGGGGCGGCACTGCCACCGCGGCAGGGGGCGGTACGTTGATTACTGCGCGGAGGGCGGTTGCCGTCGTTCCTCGGCGGAAGGAGGCGAGGACGAGAGCGCCCTGCGGGAATCGGCCCGCCGACGGCTGCGTGCTGCCGTTGCCGCCCACGGCCCGGCTGGGTCCTCGCCGTCCTCCCCTCGCCGTCCTCCGCTCTGCTCCAGTGTTTGACAGGTTGCTCCCGGGGGAGCTCCCCTCAGCCCGCGGGTTGGGTCGGGTCGGGTCGCGGGCAATGCGTGGGTCCACCCCCCCCCCCCCCAGCACAAGATTCACCGCAAGGACACGGAGTCAATGTGCCGTGAGTGGATCCCCTCCCTCGGCCAGGCCCCCGCGGCCCCCGCGGCCCCCACCGGCCTGTCTGGGATACTGCCAGCAGATACCTTTGCGCACGGCACATCTCAGGCGGGCGGGGTGACCGGGCGCCGGGCGGGTCCCCTTGGGTCTCCCGGGTGGTGGCGGGGGGAGCGGCGGCGGCGGCGGCAGCGGCAGCACCGGCGAGGAGAAAGGGGAGATGCTGAGCAGCCACCGCAACCGCCGTACCGGGCTGGTCCAGAGGCCTTGCGGCCAAACCATGGCCGCCGAGACCGAAAAGGGTGGCGGCAGCACTCATCTCCCACAGAATGGTCTACTCGTCACCTGAGCCAGAAAGGGTCACAGTGTCTGTGGACCCACAAGACGCCACACTGCCCAGTACTCAGCCCGGCTGAGACCGCGTGCGCTGCCAGAGGCCACAGGCCGCCACAGGCACTGCCACTGGCTCGACGCAGCGCCCCCAGAATTCAAGAGTTACTCCGGAGAGTGCCCCCGTAATGAGCGGGGCCGGGGCCGGGGTTTCCCGCCGAGTTTCCCTCTGCCCTCAGACCACGAGAGCGAATCCGCGGGGACGCAGCGGAGCGGAGCTGCGGATGCGTCGTGCGAGGCGCGTCTCGGATCTCGGCGGCAACTGGTACATTTCACGGAGACCCGCAGAGAGCGAGAAACTTTCAGCGCGCGCGCGCCGGCAATTCTTCTCCGGAAAATGAAACAGCGCCCTTGCCAGCACAGAGCCCATGCCGCCGGGCCGCCCCCCGCCGTGCCCCCTGCCTCCGGCCCCGCCCCCGGCCCCGCCCCCGGACCAGACCTTTTCTTCCTCGCCGCCCACAAGCCCCCTGCCGGGGCCCACCGAGGTCCGCCGAGGCCGCAGCAGGGTCACATAGTGGTTGGTCCCACGGCCGGCCTCTCGCGCTCAGCGCTCACCCTGTGCGTCAGACTTTGCCACACTTTTCCGCGCTATTTTGCCCCCCCTTTTTTCAGCACTCTTTTTCTCACCCCGTTTCTCTCACTCTTTCTCTCTCTCATCTCTATCTCTCTCTCTCCGTCGCTCTCATGGTGCCACAACATTATTTCGCCTGGGCGCCTTTAGCGCCTTTGGCGCCTTTGGAAGGTTCCGAGAGGTGCGCTGGCGGCTCGCTCCCGGCCCCCTCCCGGCCCCCTCCAGGCCCCGGTCCCCATCCCGGTCCCAGCTCTGCAAGCACCTCAGCACCAGCCTGCACGCGCCACAGGGAGTTATGCCTTTTATTTTTCTTTCGCATCGTGAGCGCAGCGTCTATTCTCTTTCCCCCTCCGCACCTCCTCTCTCCCTCTCTCTCTCTCTCTCTCTCTCTCTCTCTCTCTCTCTCTCTCTCTCTCTCTCTCTCTCTCTCTCTCTCTCTCTCTCTCTCTGACTCTGCACGCGCGTGTCGTGCAGCCCGTGCGTGCGCGCGAAGGCGGGGGAGCGGGTAACGTCGCCTAGCACACTTCAGCGCGCATTCCGTCGTCGCGGGGTGCCCTTGGGGGGATCCTCTAAGGGGAGCTTTGTATATAATTCTTTGCCGCACTCCCTAATCTGGTCATTCTCATCTCCCCTGCAAATGGAAATCGGGAACCCCCCTGGCTGCTGGGCCCGGCTCGGCCCTTCGCGGTGCCCCGCTCCGCTACCGTGGCTTGCGGGGCTTCATCGCTTTGCGCGCCGCGCGGAGTTCATTGCGAAATCCCCCGGCAATGAGAGGAGGACGGCGGCCGCAACGAGTTATGGACCTCACGCACCATTAAGTCGGGCCTTATCTAAGGCAAAAACTACTGCTCTCTCGCTCTGCGGCCTTGCCCTTCCACTCTTTTCTCTCCCTTCTTTGCGCCACGCTCTCCACGCCCTTGCCTCTCTCCGCGCGTCCCCCTTTCTCCCCCTCTTACCCTTTTACTCCCCCCCCATCTCTCTCTCTCTCTCTTTCTCTCTCTCTCTCTCTCTCTCTCTCTCTCTCTCTCTCTCTCTCTCTCTCTCTCTCTCTCTCTCGTTTTTGTGGTACTGTCCTCCGGCAGTTATTTTTGTGAGTGGAGAGAGCAGCATAGATGACCCAGATGACTCCTGGCGGAACATCTTTCGGTCGGCGAGGCGGTCGGGTGGGCTCGGCACGTGGGCGAATCGATTTAGTGTTGAAAATAACATACGACATTTTGAAAATTTAAAATAAAATCTCGATTCCAGACGTTTCAGAGAACGTAGATGGGCGGTCGTTTGTCTTGGGATGAGGAGCCGGTATCCGGTACCACCGTTCCCGGCTGTGGGCTCCTATGAGAGGGGGTCTGCAGTCTTCCTAGCTATCCCTATCCTTTTGCTTTCCCAATGTCAGCCAAAACTAAATATAGCAAGGGTGAGTAGGATTTTCTGAGGGCGACTCCTGGAGGCGCTGGATTTTTTTATTTTTGTTGCGCATTTTGCCTGGACTAACTCGCCTACTGGTCCGCCCAGCCGTGCAGCTACCTAGCTACGACAGGACTCGTGGTCGTGGTACGGGAGGCATACAGTGGCCCGAAGCTGATTTTCCTGCGACGGTCTCTGAATTTCGTTCTCAAAAACGAGCTCCGGTCCAGACAGTTAGTGGCAGCGGCGCTGCAGCGGTAGAAGAGGGTGAGGGTCATGTTGTTGGCCGAGGCCGCCGCCGAGTCTGAGGGGGGGGGGGGGGGGGGCAGGAGCCGTGGACGACGGGGGCGGTGGGTGGCCGACAGTCTCCACCACCGCCATCCCCTCCTCAATCTCGGCCAGGACTAATAGGATGACTGGAACTTAGGGGGGCATTTGCAAACCAAATAGAAGCGCGGTGCAGTAGCGGCGACGGGCCGGGCCAGGCTGGGACGGGAGCAGAGGATATGCGGCGTGCCGACGGCGTGCCGACGGCGAGTTCTGAGCCCCTCGCCGGCCCCTGCCCACCCGGTGTTTGCGATCTAATTAGATACGTGATTCTCGTTTAAAGCCACACCCTGGCTGCCACAGCGACGAGCCAATTTGCGATCCGCGAGCAAATTTGGCTGGGCCGCCGCACTCAGGGCGCCCCTGCTGCCCCCTCCCCGCCGTCCCCCCCCCCCCGGGTGGTCCGGGGCG
Source organism: Odontothrips loti (assembly GCA_038380765.1). Classification (NCBI taxonomy): domain Eukaryota; kingdom Metazoa; phylum Arthropoda; class Insecta; order Thysanoptera; family Thripidae; genus Odontothrips; species Odontothrips loti. The sequence goes on from CM076251.1 coordinate 11,932,559, forward strand.
CAACCGAGTTGCCAAGTAGTTGTTCTGTTGGTTTTCCCGTCCCTCCTGGAAAAATAGAAGGAATTCGGAACTCTGTAATTTCCGCAGTGAGGGTTCGATATGTCCGAGAGACACCACAGCACATCGTGCCTGACGTCTTACCTAACCCTGCGGCTTACATCGACGTTGGCCGCATATTGTTAAAACAAGAATTCGTTGTCGTGCTCCACACACACGCACACACGCACACACTCGAGCGGGATGACACGCCACTTACGGCGCTCCCCGCATGGCGGACGCCCACCGCCTTCAACTTCTCAAAGTGAGGTGGTCGGCCGGGGCAGCGCGCGAGCGGAGACGTCGACTTCGTTTATGGCCACGTGACGTGAAAAAGAAACATGAAAAACCAGTCAGTTGTCGCTTTGGTTATTTGATCGTCGCGCTGCGAATAACGCAAAGGAAGAGAATGAGGACGATCTCGGGAGGAGAGTGGGTCGTCTGCTGTCGGCCTGTCAGGCAGATGTCCGCGCCGCCTCCGCGCCGCCGTTGACACGTGACATTATTTCAGCGACCCCTTTTTACCCCCTCGAAACGAGGGCGGACCCCGCGTCAATATGCGATGAGAGAAGCGAGAGAAGGCGACCGCTGCGCCGCCTCGTGGCATCAGCGAGAAACAGCAGTGAGAGCGGCTGATTTTGCATGGTGAAGCTAACCGCTTAAAGTGCGCGCTGGAGCCTCCTGGAGGAAGTGCTCAAGTTGGGGAGGCAGGTAACTTCCTCGGCCCCAACGCCCCGGGACTCCGGATACACACACACACAAGGCGTGTCACGGCCCAGGCGTCTCCTGCACATCCGGAGGCGTAGCGGGGTCCGTGGCAAACCCCTGCCGAGCCCGCCCGTGTACCCCCCGTGTTCCTGCCCGTGCCTCGCCCGTGTACCCCCCCCCCCCGTCCTGACCATGCCACGCCCGTGCTCCCCGCCCATCTAGCGCTGCGCAACACCACTCCAGCGGTTGAATAATATAGAGGCCTTACATTTACGATTCCAAAAGCCTTCGCCTGGACGTCCCCTTCTTTTTGGGACGGCGCATGGAGGCGGAGGGAAGCCGTGGCGGCGGCCGTATAGGCGTACCCGGGCGGCCCCGCTACAGGCTGCCCACGGTCCGCCCCCCCCCCCCCCCCGGCTCGGACGCGGTACATTTTGCAGAGGGGGCTTATGACGTATTTACGACGTAAGTGGTAGTTTTGTTTCCCCTTGCTTTTCCTGCTCCCGGGGCTGGTAATGAAGAGAGGGGGGACTTTCCTTATCCCAGCGCCAGATTTCTCCCTTTTGTCCGCTGACTGAGGCTCTGAGGCCGCTTCCGCACGCGATGATGACTCTGAAAAGCGTCTCGCGCGGCTGTGGCGGCATCTGGCGGCAGCTGGTGGCAGCTGGCGGAAACAAAAGCGGCGTGGCAGGTGTGGCCCGGGGGGGGGGGGGGGGGGTTCCCTGCGCCACGCCACTGTCTTCACGGGGCGTTTTCCTCGCTGGCCATGCGGCCTTGCGCTCCTTGCGCCCCTCCTCCCCCCCCCCCTCCTTTGGTCCCTTCCGTGTTTTGCGCCGCGCGCTGGCGAACCTGCTTGAAATTCTGGCCGACGGACTGGTAAAGATTCCAATCTTGGATCTTGGGGACCATCTGCAGGGCGCCGACAGGGGCCGGCGCCTCGGTCGGTAGTCCTGCAAGTTACACTCTACTATTGTGAAGAGGCGTCCGCGATGACGTCACCCACACCACGACCCCGATGATGACGACGCTTCTGGACAACGCGAGGTCCCCGATGACGGTCCCGGGGCTCGGGGACCTGCTGCATACTGGAGTGAGCCGATATACCGATACAGGGGCTGAGGTGCGCTACTCGCCTCTCCCATATCAGCAGAGACTCCATGGCGATGACGTCTGCACGTACACCCCACTCTCTCTCTCTCTCTCTCTCTCTCTCTCTCTCTCTCTCTCTCTCTCTCTCTCTCTCTCTCTCTCTCTCTCTCTCTCTCTCTCTCTCTCTCTCTCTCTCTCTCTCTTCCCCCCTCTCTCCCTCTCTCCCTCTCTCCCCCACCCATCTCCTCCACACCTTTCCTCCACCCCTCTCCTTGCCACTCATCATGCCGTGCATACCCTTACACGCACGCACCAGGACGGGGAGGGAGGGCCTTAATCGAGCCCTCAATGAAGTTCACCCTCTCGAGAAGCGGCGCGCTCTAAAATATGCACGAGACGCAAGGAGGTAGGTGGTGCGCGCGCGGCAGCGCCAACGGCGGCCCCCGTTGGCCCCCGGCCCGGCTCCCGGTGACCCCCGGCCCGGCCCCTAGCACGGCCCCCAGCACGGCCCCCGGCCCGGCCCCCGGCCTGACCCCAGGCCCGGCCCCCAGCACGGCCCCCAGCACGGCCCCTGCCAGGGCACCAACCGGAGCGCCAGCCTAGCAGCACAGCACAGCGCGGTGTGTAGCCAGGAGACTGCTGCCGCCGCCTCAGCGGAAATTTGCGTTTGTAACGGGACGACGACGGGAGGTGTCCGGGGGAGGCCTAAGCAAGGAGACGATGACGACCAGAGAACTCCAAAGTGTGTGTAATCTCTTCTCTCGCTCGCACTCACTACACAGCGCGGCGAGCCGTCCACCTGCCCCTCCCCCTCGCTTCCGCCCTCGTTGTCCTGCTGCCCGCGCGCGATGGCCGCTATTACTTGGCCTGCGTGTTCCTCCGGGTGACATCTTTCCTGGAACCGTTCCCGTTGGCGCGCGCCGCTGCGACTACCACTCTGCCACCGCCGCCTCCTCTCCGCCCAGCCCCCCAACAGCATCGACGTGTTGAGGAGAGTGGCGTGTCCTGCTGAGCTGAGGCCAGCAGCAGGTGAGAGGAGTTAGTGTACGTTTGTTTGGCCGTGAGAGATAAAGAGACTTAGGGGGGGAGAGACGGGCGAAAGCTGTTGCCGCCACGGGATAGGGTCAACCGAGGGGGCGTATTCCCTCGCGCAACGCTCCGTAAGCCTCGTCACACTCCGTAAGATATTTCCCCTCGGTCCATACCAATTTAGTCAATATTTGAAACACAAAAGTTTTTCGGTCAAATTTTGACCAAAAAGAAAAATGATTTTTTTTCGATGGTGGTATGTTTGGACCAACCCTTGAACACCGTCTTGTCAGGAAAGTGACGCTCATGATGCCCATGACCCCAGAAAACGAAATGCTGAGCAGGTATGCAACCCAAACTACACCACTCGCCAACCTATGGATCCCGTTCCCATGTTGCTACTGAGCAAATGAGGCTGCTCCAGTATATTAATTTTATTGTTCGCCATTCTATGTTCATACTGACTTTGACAATAAATTTTAATTTTAAATTTTTTTAATTTATATTTCCTCTATACTAAAAGAACGAGTGTCCTAGAACGCTAAAGCATTCTGCGTGCCTGGCTTGTTTTGCTTGTTTTTGGATTTGCGCCCTCAAAAGTCAAAAGTGCTCGCCGTCCAGGGGAGCGACAGTGGTGAGGGAGCGGGCACTGCGGGAGTCATCGCGCACCAACACCGCTCCCGCCGCGCGAAATGAGGGAAGGCTCCAAGGAGGGCATTTTATATCCCGCCGTCAACGCTCCCCGTGGCCCCGCTGTCCCCAACCCGGGTGCGGGTAAAAGGGCCCACTCCCACTCCCTCTCCTCTCCTCTCCCCCTCCCACCAATCCGACACATCGCTGCATTGCGCGCCTCCCAGCCAATCCGAGTAGCAGCTCGAGCACGGATGAGCTCCTGCACTTCAGTGGCACCGTGACCGGCGGCCCGTCACACATGCCAGGAAAACGATCACGAGTCATTTGGTGTCATGAACAGCATCACCACGAGTCATTAAACAAGGCACGCGTCATGACTTTCCCAGGGAAAGATAGATAGGAGATATTTGTGAGAAATTTCGGCAAGGTTTAAGTAGGGATGTTTTTGTGAAACGAGAGGTGAGTGTGTCGTTGGGATCGGTCCGTGGGAGTCGAACCCACCGGTCCCGGATTCGAAGAACTCCAGGCCCGTGCCGACGAACAGTACTGCTTCCTGCACAATGACCCTCCACAGTGAAAAATAAAAAAAGTCATGTCGTGGCTCGAGGCCTTTCCCTAACTATGACGCATACGGCATATTTTTGCAAGGAGCAAAACAAGAGCATGTCAGAATAACATATTACCATCACGGTTAGAAGAGGGCGGCCCTCGCCAACGGGGGCCTTCTTAAAGGAGAAGACGAGGGCCTCGGAAGACGCCGCCGCAGAACACGAACAAGACGGGGGCCATGAGGAGGACGAGGAAGCGGGTACGCGTACCCATAACTCCTCTCTGCATAATCCCCACCCCGGCCCCACCCCGGCCCCCTTTCTTCGCACACCACTTCCCCCCCCCCCCCCCCCCCGGCCTGCCCCTTCGCTTCAGCCGCCTCCTATTCTCCGTAAGGCCACAAATGCTCTCCGGTGACAATAATAATTCAACTGGCCGTCCGCAACGGCCCGCAAGCGACCCGTACCCGACGGATCCATCGCCGCCATCACCACCACCACCACCGCCGCCGCCACCGCCGCCGCCACCGCCGCCGCCACCGCCGCCGCCACCGCCGCCGCAGGCTGTACAGCTCGCGGAGCGTCGCCAGGACGGCAGCGCATTGAGGAGGAGGAGGGCACGCTGCACGTTACGTGAAAGAGGTCAGCTCCAACGGCCGGCTGTGCCGTGCCCAGGCGGACGCGTGCATGCTGTGTGCTGTGTTGTCCCAGACAGACTCAGGCCGAGGGGGTGGTGGTCGCGTTCACAGCTGCGGTGTCAGCACAGCACAGATCACCCTTCCGGAGTACCCTACCAAAAAAGACGATGGTGTGAACTCAGAAATTAATCAGATTTCACCTCGTGTTTTCTGTGCGCATAATATATATTTTCGCTTCGTGGTTATTTTTCGGAGGGAGAGGGGGGGGGGGTGGCGCAGTAGCTTGGCAGATCGTGCAGGGAGCGCCACATGTGGCAAGCTATCTGAAAGCTGCGTAGCAGCCGATGACCAGACAGTGGGCCGGAGCTGGAGGGTGCGAGGCGGGAGGGGATGACATCAAAGTCCTCTCCCGGCCCCGGATCGGACCGCAGCGAAGATCCCTAAGCCACGATGATCCGATCCGAGTCGCCACCATCAGAGAGAGAGCGGGAGAGAGAGAGAGAGAGAGAGAGAGAGAGAGAGAGAGAGAGAGAGAGAGAGAGAGAGAGAGAGAGAGAGAGAGAGAGAAGAGGGAGGAGATGGCGGGGTCGGAGTGTGGTGGGAGTGAGATGGGCAAACAAAGGGACGCGCGCTGAGCCACCAGGCCGACAGGACGGAGGCGGCAACAGCGACACGTCAGCCGACGCTACGTGGCCGCACTAAATCACGAGCCAACAAACTACCCCGCGGCAACAGCAGGGCGGCAGCAGCGGCGGCGGCAGCGGTGGCAGCGGCAGTAGCAGCTCCTGGTTCGCTCGAGCGCGGGGTATTGACCAGAAAGAAGGGCGCTATATTGCGCGCGCAGACAAACCACCAGGCAAGCCGACAAGTATTCAAAGGCAAGCTTAGCGCTTTGAAACTGGTGCGATTGGGCCTCGGTCGAGCGGCGGGCTGTAATTCCCGTTACGTTGGACGATCTCAGATGGAGAACAGTGGCGACGGCTTCAGCGGAAACAGCGCGCCAACCACACCGCAGAGGGCGCCACCGGTGACCGGCCGAACCGGTGCCGAAACTTGACGCGGCCGCGCGGTAACCATCTTGCGGATCGGGTGCGGGGACGAACAACACTTTGCTCTCACGCGTCAAACCACCACCAGCAGCAGCAGCAGCAGCAGCAGCTGAGCCGCGTTACTACGCCATGCCACCACCCCCACAGATGAGACAGAGCAGCGCGAACGTGACGCGAACCACCCTGATGACGACATCGGCGCCTTCGCTTCCTGTGAACCTGTCGTTGTCGGCGCCCCTACCCCTCAGAGCCCAGAGGCTGCGGGCGCCAACCCTTACCTTCCCCCCGGCCCGGCTCGGCTAGGCCCCGGCCGGCGCTGGTATGATGGCAGCAGCCTCCATCCACCGCCGCTGCCGCCGCCACCGCTGCCACCGCCACCACTACCGCCGCCACCTCCTTCTCCGCCCCGCGTCGTTTCCATAATTGAAACAAGCTCCGTGGTTCCACACGCCGCCGCACACACGCCGCACACGCGGCGCACGGCACTGGAGCAGGGCCACGTGGCGTCAACGGATGAGGGGGCGGAAAAAAGTAAACAAACATGCACGGTTCGCAAACTTGTAGATGAGACGTCGTCCAGATGGGAGTGTGCTGTGCGGAAAAGAGAGAAGCATCCCAAAAGCAAGACTTGAAAAAAAAATACTAGCGTATCTTCTTCTTCTCATTTTTCAAAAAAAAAAATAAAAATAAAAATGTTTGCGACCTCACTTGCCTCTGCCGACCTGCCACTCTCATATTCCTGTCATTACCAGGCCTCGTCAACAGGGTGGCATGGTCCGGTCGGCCGGGGGGTAGTCCGGTGCTCGGGGCCGGGACGGTCTGGGATTACGTCGTGTAGCCCTGGCCGCCGTGCCGCGCGCTGTGCCGAGCGCTTGTGCCCGGCGCCTCCATCACCAGCACTATCTACGTGCCCATCCAGCAGTGCGAACCCAGACGGGCCCAGAAAGTGGCCGGCAGCCCAGCGGCAGCCGAGCTGGGATTATCGGGTACACGACGTAATGGCGCGTATACTGCATGTCTGGCGCTCTTTCGGGCCCTTGCTTGTGGTGTGTGTGTGTGTGTGTGTGTGTGTGTCATTAACAGTTGCGGCCGGGGACAGCAGGGTCAGTGGCCCTTGTTAGACTGGGAAGCGGGGGGCGAGAAGAGGGGGCCGCTTTCGCTGTGTGTGTGCGTGTGTAGTCTGAGGAGTGGAAGTAAAGGCGAGGCAGAGAGCGGGATAGAAAGAGAGAGAGAGAGAGAGAGAGAGAGAGAGAGAGAGAGAGAGAGAGAGAGAGAGAGAGAGAGAGAGAGAGAGGAGGTGGCGTTTGATGCACCGAGGCTAATGAGCCTTCCATCGCATTGCCGGCGCTGCCCGCCCCGCCCCGCCTCTGTTTGCCCCCGGCCGTCCAATTTGTGGCTGATTGTTGGCTCAGGCCCGGGGTCCGACCGGACCGGTCGGGTCGGCGCGGTCTGAGCGCGACGCGCGCCTCCTCCCGACGACATCTTGTTACTTTGCGGGGGTCCGTCATGCAGTCGGGGACCCGAGCTTGCCGCATTGCGAACGCCATTCGGATGAAAGGAGGAGGGTGTCCTCGGGAACACATTTTCCCTCTGACCCTTTAGCGGCACTAGTAGGCGCCCCGACCTCTGACCCCTCTTCTCGACAACAGATGCCATGATATCCTCTCTCTTTCTCTCTCTGTGGGCTGTGGGCCGGCGGCCGACGGGTAGTGCCACACTATCCTGCCACTCACACTTCCGAATCCATTTCAACAGTGGTGGACGCTCACGCACACACACACACACACACACACACACACACACACACGCACACCTCCCTCGCAACCTTTCTCGCTCTCTCATTTTCTGCTTGTCTTGTTCTGTTGTCTCCCCCACCCCTTCCTTCCTTTCTCGTCAGGCTCACTCGTTCCGCCCGTCTTCCGCACTCACCGCCAACACCGTACACAGTATGCGGCTAGGCGGACGGTTCGGTGGCGGGTTCTCAAACTCATATCGTTTTTACCCCCACGCGAGCACGCGTTCCAGACGTGTGTGTCGGCACGGCCCACCGCGGAGCGCCTGCAGTGCGCAGCGTAGGCCACCCGCTCAGCAGGCGAGCGGCCGGGTTGCCTACCCACCGGTTCGCAGGCGCTCAGGGCTGCGGCCGACGCCACCGTCTGCTCCCGCGAACAACTTTGCGGCGGAAACGCGGTGGACTTTAAAGAAGGAAGACGCGGCGGACAGGTCTCGTGCAGGACGCGGCGGGGGCGGCGGGGGCAGCGGGGGGGGGGGGGGGGCAGCGGGGGTCGGTGGGGGGCAGCGGGGGTCAGTGGGTCAAGGTCGTCCGAGTTCGTGATGTGCGCCACTCCAGCCTGCTGCGGCCGATAAAGATCGAGTCCACACGCTCAGGAATAGATAGAGGGTGGGCAGACAACCTCATTCCGGCCTCCTGTCCCTCCCCCTTGGCGCGGCACCGAACCCGCCTATACAGCGCGACTGCTGGCGTCGCACCCCGGCGAAAACTTGCGAGCCGTGCGAGCGAAACTTGGCGGTGCCGACCGGGCGTGTGGCTGTGCACGCCTCCACTGCTGCCGTCGTAGTCACGCCGCGCTCCCGGCCGCAAACGAGGCTGTCAATTAGGAGGACGGACAGCAATGCTGAATGGGAATCCGGCGGAGATCATTCAAAATTCAAGAGAGAAAGAGAGAGAGAGAGAGAGAGAGAGAGAGAGAGAGAGAGAGAGAGAGAGAGAGAGAGAGAGAGAGAGCGAGAGAGAGAGGGAGGGGAATGGCCACAGAGAGAGGTGGCGTTTGATGCACTGAGGCTAATGAGCCATCCACAGCATATTGCCGGCAGGATGCACGCTTTCTAGTTGTGTTCGCTGGGATTTTATCTAGTTTTTTTTATGAGATTACCCCAACCTTTTTGGATCAGGACATCGCGGTTGGTGCTGGGTTTCTTGACCTCACAGTCCGGAGGCCAATGGCGGCGGGGTCAGCACATGATCACCGCCCGGATCTCTTATCTGGCGGCTGGCTAGGATCGTGGGGCCCAGGATCCCGCTCTGCCAGGATCCCCGACCAGGGTCCTTTTTCGCCGTTTAGGTCCGGCCTCGTATCGGATTACAGGCGGAGGCCGGCGGAGGGCCTCTGTGCCTTATGCGAGGGCTCGGCCGGGCAATGCCGGGCACCGCGGCGACGGCGGCCGGGTGCTGTGCGAGTGCCGGCGCCGCTCTCTCTCTCTCTCTCTCTCTCTCTCTCTCTCTCTCTCTCTCTCTCTCTCTCTCTCTCTCTCTCTCTCTCTCTTCTCTCTGTCTCTGTCTCTCTCTCTCTCTCTCTCTCTCTCTCGTTCTCTCTCTCTCTCTCTCTCTCTCTCTCTCTCTCTCTCTCTCTCTCTCTCTCTCTCTCCCTCTCTTTCTCTCTCCCCGCATCCTCCGACCATCTCCCCGACACTCCTTTCCGTGCCACAACGATGATTGCAACGACGCCCCCCTTTCCGCCCCCCATCCTCCTCGCTGCTGCTGCTGCTGCTGCTGCTGCGAAAAGAAAATGGGCGTAGCATGAGAAGGCCTTCGTTGTCCTTGAACTGCAGGGCGCGCCGGCACGCACCCGGCGCAGCACGCCGGGGCCGCAGACAGAACACGAGATGACTTGCTTCATCAGCGAGGGGCCTGGCCAGGCCGGGACGAGCCGGGGGCTGCGCCGGCCTTCATACCGCTCGTCCATCTCCACAACGAAGGTCGCCCTGCAGCCCCGATGAGGCGCCGCCTTGGCCAACTCGATGGGTGACTACTTCATCGCGCCGGAGAGCGGCTGCGGCACGGCCGCGGCCCGGCCGAGGTAATTGTAATATCCTGAAGTGTCGCCGCCGGGGACGGTGCCGCCGCCACTGGCCTGTGCTGCGCCCCGGGCACAGCGAGGAAATGAATTGAGTTGATCTCGTAAACTGATTAGACGCGGGTCGCGGCGTGGGGTGCGGATCCTACTTCTCCGCGGGGATCCTCCCTCGCCCTAGGAACCGTCCGCTCGGATCCCCGTGCCGCCCCGCGCCGCTCGCGGGTCCTCATTCACTTGCCGTTCAACCATTCACCGGGATACGGACGCCTCTCAGTGCGGGCTGCTGCGTGCGAGTGAGTGAGCTAGAGACAGAGAGGGACGGGTTGGGGGTGGCCAGAAGTGTGTGTATGTGTGAGAGAGAGAGAGAGAGAGAGAGAGAGAGAGAGAGAGAGAGAGAGAGAGAGAGAGAGAGAGAGAGAGAGAGAGAGAGAGAGAGAGAGAGAGAGAGAGAGAGAGAGAGAGAGAGAGAGAGAGAGAGAGAGAGAGAGAGAGAGAGAGAGAGAGAGAGAGAGTGAGAGAGACTGAGAGAGAGAGAGAGAGAGAGAGAGAGAGAGAGAGAGAGAGAGAGGGAGAGAGAGGAAGGGGGAGGAGGGGTGGGGGCGCAGGCTCGGGCGGGGGTGGCCGTGAGCGGAGACAGCGCGCGAGGCTTCCCCCCTCCCCACGGTCCGCGGGCCGCGCCTGCCTGGCTGCCCGGCGGTGGTGGAGGAGCCGCAGTCGCGACGTGGCCCCCAGAGCGACAGCAGGCACCGGCACAGCATGCGTCGCAGCCACCGTCCGCCGAGGTGCCCGCCGACGAGAAGTCCGTCGTGACGAGCGAGCGACGTGCGTGTCCGTGTGCCCCCGCGCGCGTGTCCGTGCGCGTGCGTGCGCGTGTGCGCGAGCGTTGTTGCCCTCTGCCCTCGTGCCCCCACGGCCCCGCGGCCGTCGTGCCCCCCCCGCGGATACTTCACCCGGAACAAGGACTTTGGCAAGGATACGAGTGCGGTCTCCTTTGCAGTGCATCTTTTTTTTTTTTTTCTCGAGTTGGAGTCTCCCATGATGCAGTGGCTGCGTCCGCAGCTCGAGGAGTGAGGTCAGGACGGAGGCACGAGGAGCCCGTCTCGAAGCATAACGCCTGGTAAGGGAAGACACCGCGGCCCGGACACAAGATACCGACTGCAAGTATCACACAAATTGTACACGAAACCGCATAATTCATGCACAGAATTACACATACATAAATTATGTACGTATTTGTGCACCATTATGTAAAAGTTTGTACCGAACGCTGTACATATGTACATAAAGAATGTATGTGTAATTCTGTACATAAAATAAGTACAACTTGATACATTTACATGTAGTTGCGCAGAGCGTGTGTTGATCAGCCCCGTTTGTGGGAGGCCTGCGCCAACAACGAGATAGTCTGCGCCTAACACCATCTAGCAGCCCGCTGTGTCAACCTGCGGCTGCAGGGCGGGAATCCCGTTATTTTCACATTTGTCGGGACGAGGCGTCGCGTCAGGTCCCCGGTTCAAATACTCTCGGTTTTTCCGTTTCCCCACCTGCCGCGGACCCTTCAGGCGGCCCCGGCCGGGCCGCAGCCAGCCGGAGCCCGTGGGAGGGGAGGCACAGGTGTGGCCTGAGCCGAGCCTGGAGCCACCTCTCTCACGGCGGACAGGAACTAATGCCTTCCGTGCCCGGCTAATTTGTTTCAGCGCGGGTTCAGTGCGTTATCACGACGCGGCCATTATTGTCCCGTCCGTTCTCGTCGTTTTTTTTTTCTCTCGCGATTAAACAAAATGTCCCGTGTCGCAAATATAACCAACTTGACTTGTTGCTGCTGCTGCTGCTGCTGCTGCTGTTGCTGCTGCTGCTGCTGCTGTTGCTGCTGCTGCTGCTGCTGCTGCTGCTGCTGCTGTGGGCGCGGCGCATGGCAGTGGATCCTCTAAGGCGGGTCCTCAGCGCAAATTATGTGTGCCGACGTCGCCGCAGCGTAACAATTCAGCGCATACAAATTTGGGTCGGAATTCTGTTCCCCGCGGCGGCGGCAGCAGCAGCGGCAGCAGCGGCAGCAGCAGCAGCAGCAGCAGGGTGACTAGAGGGGATTAGTGAGGCGGCCGCCCGGCTCCCGGCTGGTCCCGCCGCGCGTGGCTCCACCGGCACCGCCCCACTTTGCAGCCAGGACAGATGCGGGGGAGCCGCGGAGTTCACGACCCGCGGATAACGACAACAATGGGTTCCCTATAATAAAGCAAACAGTTCGCTACTAACGATAACATATTTTCGCGAGTCCAGAAAGTTTGCTAACTCAGCGAGTTTTTGTTTTTTGATTATTCAGCAAAAACGTTTGCTATTTCGTGTTGTTGTTTTTTTTTTCGCGGCTAATTGAGCAGAAATTTTTGCAGTCTCATAAGCCACAAAAAATATTTCGCCCCTCAAGCAAATATGTTTTCTCGCTCAGCGAAAGTGTCGTTTCCATTAGAGGACTGGCCCAAGCCGCACTCGCGCACACGGGGACACTCACGGATACTCCGGACTGGAACTCAACACCGAGTCCTCCTCTCGATACGCTCTCAGCGTCCTCGCGACCGCCATCGGCGTCCTCAGCTGTCGCACACCGGAGCGGAACGTGGGCTGCTACCCTCGCTTTATGGGGATCCTTGCGCCACCATTAGAGGCCGTTTCGGACCCATTCCGCTCCAGCCGGCGGCGCGTGGCGCGTGGCGCGAGGCGTGGAGCCGCGCACTGTAAAAGCAGGGAACGGTCGTGCATCCCCCCGGTACACTGCATGCGTCTGTCGGCGCGGGGGATAGAGCATGCCCCGATTTCTCTCTCTCTCTCTCTCTCTCTCAAATCAAATCAAATCAAAAAAAAAAATCTCTCTCTCTCTCTCTCTCTCTCTCTCTCTCTCTCTCTCTCTCTCTCTCTCTCTCTCTCTCTCTCTCTCTCTCTCTCTCTCTCTCTCTCTCTCTCTCTCTCGCGGAAGGAGAGCCGTGCAACATTTGCTTTTCGTGCGGACGGCATGCGAGGGAAAAACGTTGCGAAGCGGCGGGGAAGGGGGACGAGAAGGGGAGGCACCCAAGTTCACAGCAACAGCTGACTCGGCGCGCCGCCACGGCGCTGACGCGGTCACACACGGGAGGGTCCGCGCCATCAAAGCGAGAAACACGCTCGCAGTGCGGGGGAGGGGAGGGGGGAGGAGAGGGAGAGGGAGCGAGAAAAAAAATGTGGTTCACCGCGGCGGGGGGCGCACTAATCCGAACAAGAGAAGTTTGATGAGCAGCGCACTCGGTGGCCGGTGGCCGCAGCGCCCTGAGGGGGGTGGTCAGATGGGGAGGCCGGGGCGGCAGGCTCTTCCCAGCAGGCGGCCCCCCCTAGGGGGCTCGCGGCCACCACCAGCACGCGGGAAAATTAAATTTGGCCGAGTTGTCGCACCGCGAACGAACCACCAAAAGCCAGCCGGCACCGGCATGCCGGCCGAGCCGTCGGTGACCGCCGCCGCACGGCAGCCAACATTCGCAAAAGTACAGTATAGGAACCGTTGGAATATCCTGCAGCCAGCGATTCGGAGGCTGATCGGGTTATACGCGGCCGGGTTTGTGTGTTTGTGTGCTCACTTTGCAGAATCCCGTTGCCGTTTTCGACACGCGGCCCCCGGTTTGAGGGCGCAAACGAGTGTTTGCTCGCGGCCCGGCCAGCGCGTCCGACCCACACACGACGGCCCCGTCACGTGACCGCCACGCGCCGACCACGCGCCGGCCATACGCGCCCAACTCGGGAAGGAGCGGCGCGCGCGGGGCCGCGCGGGTGGTTGGTCCCTTTGTGTCAGCGTGCGGCGCGCAATTTGAATTGCATGAACGCACGCCGTGGCGGGGGCGGGAGCGGTGCGCGGCGGCAGAGAGGCCGGATGGGTTGAGGGCAAGCCGGAGAGAGAGAGAGAGAGAGAGAGAGAGAGAGAGAGAGAGAGAGAGAGAGAGAGAGAGAGAGAGAGAGAGAGAGAGAGAGAGAGAGAGAGAGAGAGAGAGAGAGAGAGAGAGAGAGAGAGAGAGAGAGAGAGCGACAGGGGGGGGGGGGAGGTTAAGTGAGTTTTGGGGTCAAGTTCGGCGGGCGAAGTGAGCCCCTTCCACCTGCGGGATGGCGGTGTCTGAAGGTGGGCTGTGCTGGAGATCCTATGGCCGTTGCCCGCCGTTGCCCGCCGTGCCTGTAGGCCTTGGGCCGCAGGGAGATGAGATATGACTCCGTACGATCACGCTTTGCCGCTGCCGTTGCCATGGCGACCCCCGCAGTAATTGCGGGAGGAGGCACTACAGCACACAGCTCCGCATGCACGAGCCCTGACTGCTGCCTCCCCTCCCCTATAACCTTCCCGGCCAGTGCGTGTCGGCTAGCTGCTGTGCAATCCCGAAATGTGCTAATGCTGATGCTTGGTGCGGGTCCCCACCCCTTGTCCCGTCCCGTTTCGGGCCCCCTGCGGGCGGCGAGGCCTTGTGGAAATATTTACGCGGGCAGCGACTACTGAGGCACGGCCACGTCGTGTTCGGCACCGGTGCGTATGGGTGAGCGTGTTTTATTGATAGCGCCTGACCACACACCCACTCCCAGCCTCCTCCCCGCCCTCATCAGCCCCGGAGGACCGGCGCAGGCCGCTTAAACAGCCAGACACAACACTGCTGCTGATTACTGCTGCCGCTGCTGTCTGCTATTTTTCCACACGCGCGTCTCTTGTGTTCTGCTTCCTTTCCGCCCGCGCGGCCCTCCCGCCCAGCCGATTCCGCGGCCCGCATCGAAAGGTCTTTCCGCCGTTTTATGAAAATCGCTTTGCAAATATTTGCATTTATTACCGCCGAGTCTCGCCTGCGGGGAGGCTGCTGCCGTGCCGGGCCCCTCCAGGGGCAGTTGGCTGTGGGCCCCCCTCGGCCGCCCTCCTGACTGATGGAGCGGGCAGCGGAAGTGTGCGGGGCTCACGTGCTGCTGACACCGCGCTATGCTGCCTCGCTGAGAACGAGAAAAAGTCATCGACCAGCGCGGGTGACGAGGGACCTGAACAGGCTGTTTTTAAAAACTCACTTTTTTGTGTTTGATATGAAAATTGGGGTCACATGACATTTTCTAACGGAGAGTCGGTAAGATTCGGCCTGCCTTCAACCCCCATTTTCTTTCGGCACAGGCCATGTGACCCCATTTTGGAATTCCTGGCGTAGAGCCGGCCTCAAAACCTGCCTGTTCAAGCCCCGTATCACCCGAAATTGTGCGATATGGTCACGACTCTCATTCTCAGTGGCCTCGGCGGTGGCGGCGGTGGGGAGCCGGAGGGAATATGGCTGGGATTGGATGAGGGGAGGGATGTCGGGTGGGGCTGCGGGGGCGGCGGCTGCCTCTGCTCGGCCGCCTGCCTGCCGACCCGATGTCGACAGGAAACCGTGCGGGTGAAGGGAGGGAAGCAAAAAGGGACGCGACGACCCGGCCCGGCTGGTTTGCTCTTTCGCCAGCAGGGAAAACGAAATCCTCTTTTCATTCCCGAGTTGCAGTCGTCGTCGTGCCGCCTCGCCGCTCGGCTTCTTTTTTTTTCTGCTCACCCCTGCTTTGGAATTCGCCCACGCTCCCTGGAAGTACGGGATTCTTGTGGCACTTTCCGGGCGTTGCTGGGAGGCTGCGGCAGGCTGCGCTTGCTAGCTCGGCTGCAGCCGGCTGGAGCCATCAGTACGCCCCGCGGCCTTCATGTTGCTGTTTACGATGGCCGCCGCCGGCTCCAGGCCGTCCCCTTACCGCGCCGAGGCCGCCGTCGAACGCTGTTTCGCCGGCCGAGCTTCTGGAGCGCATGCGCGCTGCCGTGCAGCACCGCGCTGTATCCGGTTACCTTCGTTAGATCAGAGTCTCCATTATTCCCGGACAAAGCCCGGCTCTGCCAGGTACTTAGATCTCGCGCACAAGAACAGCCGGGTTTATTCTATTTTTTTTTTTTTCCAAGTTTACGTTTTGTTTTGCGCAGGGCAGATAAAAATATTGGGCGACCATCCCCTGTATTGGAAGCGCGTTTTGTGCGGTCGCCGGCCGTGGTGGTTCTGACAGACGGCTGACACAGGCTTGACATGGCCCTGCGGGCATGGCGGGGCGGGGCGGGGCGGGGCTAGGTGGAGCAGCCCGGCGGAAGGGGGAGGGCTTCAATACCAAAGCAAGCGCAGACACCACCTGTGCCCGCGGGCGAAACGGGGGCTCGGCGGGGCCACAGCGGGGCCACCACGGCGCGGAGCCAGGCGTGCTCGCACGATTTGGGTCACCGGCGCTCACCTCTCCAGGTACGCGGGCGGGGAAAGAAAAGTGGAGACTAAGGTTATAGTTTCCCGTAGCGTTGCGATACGCGGTCGAAAAGAACAGAAAAGCAATTTCATAAATGGTTCGAAATAAATGGCGCCCGCTGTCGAGCGGTTCCGCGGTGGTCCTGCCGTGACCCTGCGACTGCAGATGACCTCGGAGACGTCGCACGCCCCATTGCGCTCGCGGCGCCCGCCGCCTCCTCCCTCGTCCACCCCTCTTAATTTCACGCGACGAATTAATTAATCTACTTAATTGCGCTGAGCCGCGAAATCCGAGTTCGGTCCGCCTTTTTTCGCCCAACTTGTCGGGGCTGCCGGAGCTGGCCGGCGAGCCCCGGAACAGACAGTCTGTTTTATTGCAAAAAAAAAGGATGTTCCTGCCGGTATCAATTCCTTGGCGAGGGGCTGTCTGTGATCCGATAGGCAGAGGCAGCGCCAGCAGCCAGCGCGCCTCCTCGGGCCTCTGCCTCCGGCCTTCGGTCACAGGGCAAACTATTTTGAACGCGGCTCCGGCGTGGCCAGGCGTGGCCAGGCGTGGCCAGGCGTGGCCAGGCGTGGCACGGCAGCGGCGGGGGGCGC
>CM076251.1:11953978-11983978 GCA_038380765.1 Odontothrips loti
TGTGGCCCCTGGATGACACCACGCAGCCGATAGATCCATCACTCGGTGCGGGACCGACCTACCCATGACCACTGGGGCTGGCGGACTGGCCGGGTCGCCCTCTCATCCTGATGAGGCCCGAGCCCAGCCCGGCCCCTCGGCTTGCTCGCAGGCTGCCGGCTGCCGCGCTTGGCTCCGACCCCATCGCCTTCTCAGCCCGCGAAACTGGATGCGGCTGGCAACGGCTGTGAACACAGCCACCACCGCCGTATCGCCACTCTGAGGAGCATCAAGATCAATCGGTTACGACTACCGCCACATCAAGGCAATCATAGTGTACTGCGCCCTTGACCTTGCGAAAAATACGGGCGTGGCGTCGGGCCAAAAAGAGCACGCCGGGAGGAGGGCAGCGCCAGAGGCCGGGGGGCTGCCGGAATCGTTATCGGGGACGATAAGCACCCAACGCTATGGGGCAGAATAACGGGGTGAGTGAACTCGGCGCCACGACCGATACGCGCAGGGAAAATTTTGTTGTCACAACGAATTTTTTCGTTGATTTTGGGACAAGCAACATATTAAGTTGTGAGAAGTAAGATTTCGAGGGGGCAGCTAAAATTCTGCTGGTTCAGCAAACAGAGATTGTTTTTCTGATTTTTAGTTGCCCCGACGAAATCTTAGTTTTCAACAACTATGCTGCTTGTACCGGAATCCAAAAAAAAAAATCGCTGCGACAACTTTTAATTTTTCTGCGTGTAACTACTGCGAACCGGGCCAGCGGACGGTCATCACATTGCGCAGTACAGCCAGCCGCCATGCCGCCGTTGTCACCACGGACGACATAACTTTGGCGTGTCGTTTGCCGGGTAGAGCGGCAGTTTGCGGGGCAGAAACAGAACTTGGGAACGGCTGGATTATGCAGCGAGTGCGGAGAGCCACTGTCCGGCTCGTTGGCATCCGCATTTGCGGCGCTCTCCTCAGCGGATAGGCACTCCAGGGGGCTCCGTATGGCGCGGGGGCTTCGGAGCCCTGGGGGCCCTGGGGGCTCTGACCTCCCGCCGCCGCGGCCTTGCCAGGTGAACAGGTCACCGCCTTTTCCCTTTTAAAAAGATGTGACTCCGCCCGCACCGCCTTGGCTAAAATATCTTTCTCAAGCCGCGATAACCTCTCTCTCTCTCTCTCACAGCTCTCTATCTCCGTCTGTGTAAC
Source organism: Odontothrips loti (assembly GCA_038380765.1). Taxonomy (NCBI): domain Eukaryota; kingdom Metazoa; phylum Arthropoda; class Insecta; order Thysanoptera; family Thripidae; genus Odontothrips; species Odontothrips loti. Next base: position 11,955,164 of record CM076251.1, read on the forward strand.
TCACGGAGATCCAGCCCGACAGCGCCCATTTAAACAGAGGGTTTTTGTTTGTCTCTGCAGCAAGCTTTTCGGGGGAGGACAAAGCGGGGCGCGCACAGACGGGTGGTGCAGGGGAGAGAGAGAGAGTGAAAGAGTGTGTGTGTGTGTGTGTGTGAAAGAGAGAGAGAGAAAGAGAGAGAGAGAGAGAGAGAGAGAGAGAGAGAGAGAGAGAGAGAGAGAGAGAGAGAGAGGGGGGGGGGGGCGTGGAGCACATCGGATGCACCGTGGTGCCCCTTTTCCGCTCAAATAATGAGAGTTCGCGGAATTGTGGGCGTTTGCGGGGGGTCTCAGCTTTGGCGCGATGCAATATGACCCCTGCCCGGTCCGCTAAGCGGCGAGCACCCCCGATCTACCTACCGCGCGCAGCAGCAGCAGCCCGCAGGGTCGAGAGAGATGGAGAGCCCCAATTGCATTTCCGCGTCTACCGTGCGCCCGCCAGCCGCTGGCATCGGGCTCTGAGCACATTTAATGAAGCAGCAGCAGCAGCAGCAGCATGTCTGCGCGACGCTGCTGTTGTTGAGGTAGCGGCAGCAGCAGCAGCCCGCATTTTACGAGAGGGCGCAGGAGCGGACAATGTCCGGGCGGCTGGAAATTACAGGATGGCGCGGTGCGGGGGCTGCGGGGGCTGCGGGGGCTGTGGGGTCTGCGGGTGGAGGAGCGGAGTGTGTCGCTGGCTGCGGAAGAGGCGCATTCTTCCTGGCCGTATTAAGGCGCGAGACCCGAGGCGAGACCATAAAACGCTGTATGGCACCGTTTGAAAACTTGTCGTGTTCTCGAAACGGAGACCGATCGGTTATCGCAGTTAATCACAGTGAAAAGAAAATGAATGCTTCGTAAAGTCCGTGAAATCCTTCTTCGTGGGACATTTCACCACGGAGAAACTCTGTTTATTCGTGCGACTGCGTTTAAGAACTGTCAGGTTATAGGAGGAGAGGAAGGGGTGAAGTAAATGATGCGCAAATGGGGGCAGGGCAGGGAAAAGGAACCCCTCTGCGGTCGCTTGCTGCGCTCCCCGCGCCGTCACCGGCCGTCCGACCCAAGACGGGCAGTTTACTCAGCGCCCTCGTCGCGTAGTCCAGGAATGTCTCCCCTGTTTGTGTGTGCTCGCCCTTCCTCATACAGAGCGAGAGAGACGGAAGAGAGGCAGGGATAGAGACAGAGAGCGCGCGGCTACCTCGTCTTGGGACGGGCGTGTTGAGTCCGTCCCACCGCCCGTTTCCCGGTCAAACTGAGGGGGTCCCCTCGCCTCCTCGACGCGTCACCTCCGTCAGCTTAGGCACTCTAATCCTCGGTTCACACCTTGCTTTCATTGTCACCAGGCCGAACTAAGAGCGACGAGAGCGAAAAAAAATAATGGAGGATAGTCCAGGAATGGAAAAAACAAAAAAGGAGTTACTAGGCCAGGCGCGTATTAAGGGGGGGGGGGGGGGGTCAAGGGGGTCAGGGGGGTCAGGAGGCCGGGAGGAAGAAGAAAACCGAATGGAGCTGATAGGATCCGAAGCAGTGAGCCGAAGGGAAGCGAAGGGAAGCGAAGGCGAGGACGTGTCTATTCTGCTCACTTCTGCCCCAGCCCGGTATACCACAGTCAGCCGAAGCCCCACGCACTTTGCCATTGCTACCAGGCAGAGTACTTGAAAACAATTACCACACATGCAGGTGAAAACAGAAAGTGCGAGTGTATATTTCACCCGAAAGTTGCAAAATTGCTTATTTTTCGGGGGGTGTTATCTTTTGGTACATGCTGTAATTTTTTTTTTTTCAAATATATTTTTTTTTCAATTAATTTTACCTACCCTCTCACCATACTGAACACCTCTCCCTACAACGCGAAATTCAAAGTTGCTCGTTCGAAACCGCTCGCAGACATGCACGCGCGGCACGGCGAACATGGCTGCCGAGTGTACGGCACACGGGACCGGGCTTGATTTTGCGGCAATCTGCGCTGCTGCGCCCAAAGTTAACAACGTGACACAGCGGTTCACGCTGCCACCGCTGCTACCACTGCCACTGACGCTGCCACCGTTGCTGCTGCTGCTGCTGCTGCCGCGGGGGTGTTCCTTGCCGATCCTCGCGCTCCAACCCCTTACAACACGACGACGCTACACGATCAGTGCGGTACCGCCCTGGGCTCCGCTGCGCCGCTCCGCCCCGGGGAGATGATACCACAGCGTACACCATTACGCGCGGCGCCCGCCCTCTAGCCCCCCCCCCCCCCCCCCCCGCGAAGGGGTGCATCCGTCTGGAGGGGGGAGGGGGGATGTAAGCAGGGAAAACTCGACACGGGCGAGGGAAGTAATTCAATTTTTTTTTCGTAGCCAATTTTTCCCTGCCACCGCATCGACCTGTCGATCGTAAAACTCGGCGGGGCTGTATGAAATGCGCCAGAGGCCAGCCTTGCCTATATACGCGTGCGTCCCGAAAAGAGCTTATAACAAATCTGCCCTGTTTTTCGGAAAATAAAATATTCAGAGTGGAAAGTGCGGGTGGCGGTGCAAAGCCAAACCGATGACCTTATGCTAGTAGTACTCCCAGGCGTACTGTAGTGGCAGAAGTACTTCCAGATAATGCCGCGGCGCTCGACGGTGCGCGCGGCGTCGAAGGTCACGGGAATCATGGAGGGGAGAGAAAAAAAAAAAAGAGGAAAATTGCGATCGTGCCGCGGATTGGGCGGCGCGAGTCGCGATCGGCCGTAACGCTTTGCGTGCCCTCCATACGCGGTGCCGGTGCCGGTCCCGGTGCGATAGGTGTGTCAGCCGGGCCCGGGCCCCAGGCGCCGCCACCCCGGGCCACTCCTCACTTTACGGAGGCGACCCCAGTGTAAACAAACCTAACCACGTCCAACCGGGATCCCCGTGTAGCCTCCGCGCTGACGGGGGGGCTCACCGGCCGACGTCCGACTGACGTTTGAGCCCCTCGGGGGCGGGGGCCCGGTGCTGGCCGCGCCGCGCCACGCGAAAACTATCGACGGCCGACTGTGGAGGGAGCGGGCGGCGAGGAGGGCGGCGGTGTCGGTGTCGTCCGTGTGCACGTGGAGGAAGTCGATATGAATGCCCGCCCTGACCTTCGCCCCTTGGGCCCCTCACCGCCCCCGCCCCGGCCGCTAGGCCCAGCACAGGGCCCCGGCGGGTGTGCGCCACGGCCGGGCACTGTGATTGGCACTGGGGCACACTGGGGCCCCGTGCGGCGCCGTGCGGCTCGGCTCCGTCTGAGTGTCGCCCCCGCAGCCCCCGCAGCCCCCGCAGCTCCCGCACAGATGCGGGGGTACAGATGACGCCCGGGCGTGCACACTGCGGGGCCCCCCGGGGGCTCGTCGTCATCGCGCGGCGGTATTATTACTGGGGAGGGTAGTCTTGGTTTTACGGCCATCCCGGTGTTCGCCGTGGTGCTCCGCCCCGCCCCGCCCCGCCCTGCCGCGCCGCTGCGCTGAGAGGTCCACGAGGAGCGCGCGCGTGTTGGCGGGGGAGGGAGGGGTTGCGGCCGGAACCCCCCTCCCCTCCCCCGCAGGGCCCCGCTGCTGCCCTCCAAGGTCAGGATGCAGCCATGAGCGGGGCAGCCAGCCAGTGCTGGTACCCCTTGCTTTCGGTCCTGCCATTCGATCCACCGATACGACTCCAGGACGGCGGCAGGACCCGCAGGACCCGCAGGGCGCCGGATGGGATGGGGAGGCGAGGCGGCCGTCGGCATCCTCCATGGCGCCCCATTGTACCCGATGAAGCCTGACGGGCGCCCTGCGGACCCGACCACCCGAGTCACCGCCCACGCGGAGGCAAGGCATCCCCTGGTCAAAGGCGCTCCCAGGTAGCGGAGCGACGCGTCGTTAAGGAAATCTCACTCGCTAGTACACGAAAAAAAAAAATTAGTGTTTGGAGAAGGACAGGTAGAACCTCGGACAGCCGAGCTGAGACACGCGTGTTTTCCGCTTCTTCAAATACTCTACGGAGTGGGGACTAAAATTTGCTGGGGCAACTAAATTTTACTTGAACCAACGAAACGTTATTTGCTCTAACACAGAGGTTCGTTCCGCGCACTGAACAATTTTTTTTTCTGCTATTTGCTCATTTAGCGAACCTCTGCGTTGGTGCAAATATAACGTTGCGTTGGTGCAGTTAAAATTTTGTTCCCCCAACAAAATTTTAGTTCTCCGACCAAAAATTTACTGCTTGTCTGAAACTCAACTTACCAATTAGTTGCGACAACTAATCTTATTCCTCCGCGTCCTTTTCCACGCTATCGGAATGCCCAGGCCGTCGGTACTCACACTCCTTTCGAGACATTCGACGAAATCACCGCACGCCTTTTATCCGAAGACTTGCTTGAACAGTGTGCAATGGCATTACACTGTTCCTCTATTTTTTTTTTCTTCTCTCGCTTTCCTTTGCCGTCGACACAAAGCGCGCGGCTGGGAGTGGAGCCGGGGCACCAAAGTGAGCGACGGCCTTGTCCAAACGCAGCCTTTGGGACGCGGAGTCGTGATGGGCGTGCGATAGTGCTGGGCGGAGATAGGGTGCTGGGTGCCAGGGGATTGTAACGGGACAAGGCACAGGCCTGTCGATGCGGCGGCGGCGGCGGCGGCGGCGGCGGCGGCGGCGGCGGCGGCGGCGGCAGCGCGGAGGTCTCGACGCTCGCCCCAAATCCGGAGGATCACTGAAACATTCACTCAAGTCCCCCTCTGCATTAACATCGACTCGATTGCGCGAAACAACGGAAGCGAAAAAAAAAAAAAAATCGTTGGCGTGAGTCGCGGGCCGGGCGCCGTCATCAAGGACGATCGGCTTGTGCAACGAGTGGTGACGGTCGGTCGCATGTCACCCGCGTCGGCCCGGCGCCCGGCCAGTCCCTCCTCGTCAAGGGCATGGCTGTGGTGGCTACGGTAGGCCACGCCAGAGTTGGTTCGGGGCTCCCTCTGGCAGCCCGATTGCTTCCCCGGTGCTCCGCCGCGGCCGGCCCTCCACTCCTGGGCGCCCACTCCGGCCGGTCCTCCCTGCGGCCTCCGCGGCCCTTTGGCCCGCCGGCCTGGGCCTCCCGAGGGGCGTTTCTGCACGTGACTCGAATCGGCCGAGGACATTCCTCCTAGGACACAAAAGGGAAGTGGCCATGAGGCGGCCGCCTCATCAGAGGTCGCTCGACGTCACCGTCGTCCGTCCCCCCGCGCACACACACACACACACACACACACACACACACACACACACACACACACACACACACACACACACACACACACACACACATACACACACTACACACATGGTCTGCGGCAGCACCCTCTTTCCGCTTCTCCGTTCACTTCAGAGCTCCATTCTCGAGCTTTGTCCGCCACCGCCTCTCCGCCGGCACCGCGCAGGGAGTGCGTCCTGACGGAGTATAGCAGCGTGGTCCTCGAGAGCAGAGCCTCGATGGGGGTCTTGAGGAAGTCATCATCCTCCCCGCGCCCATGGCGCCGATAGCCGCCGGAACGGAACGACCGGAGCGCGCCCAGCGGGGCCCAGCGGGGCCGATGGAGAAAGAAAGACTTTCTGATGGATTGATATGAATGATAAACTGTCGGTCAAGCGCTGCTCCCCTCGCCGATTCCTCCCCCAGCCCTTCCGCCTGCCCCCCCCCCTTCCCCTTCCTCTCTGGTTCCTCCTCAAGGCCAAGGCCCAAAGTTATCTCAGAGAGTGTGCGGCTCGCCTGGTTGGCGCAAAAACTGAAGGGTTTGGCCCAGCGCGCCACTTTCGGGCTCGGCGGCGAGATCTTCCCACGACCGATAGGCAGGCTTCGCATCTCTGCTGCTAGACTGAAGCAGGGATGAAGGAGAAAGAGAGAGGAACGCGTTTTTTTTAGAGGGGGGGGGGGAAGGACGAGTATGAAAAACGGGGTGGGAAGTTTTCCCTGACGGGAGCAGGCGGTGGATTTAATAAGTTTTTCATTGTGGCGTAATTGGTGCGAGCAAAGAGGCCCTACTCCATCAGCGGTAATCCCCGGTCCGAGGCGGGCCACGGCGGTCTCCAAACGAGGTTTTACAATAACGGAAGGTGAGGGGGTTAGATCCGCGACTGAAACGTACGCAGGAACACACACGCATGCGTGCATACGAGCCGCACACACACACACACACACACACACACACATGCACAAAACTCACACACACTGTAACCAAACCCCGCACGACCGAATTTTTCTGGGTCTTCCGGAATGCGATGAGAAACAACAAATGCCCGAACTGATTATTTCCTGTTGGCTCCACAATATATACATATATATCTCCCCCCGTGCCTGAATAGGGCTAACGGGGCGGGTCGATCTGCAGCGAGAGGTCTGTCCATTTCCGCCCCTGCCCCTCCCCTTCTCCCATCATAAACGAAAAGCAATGATATCGTCAAATTCAGCGCGAGGAATGCGGGTGATGCTCTGCCAACAAGAGTGAAAGTGTGACGCTGGCACTGGTCTCTGGCATCCTCCTAAACACGCGAAGCACAGCAACTGTGAGTGCACATCACAGTGCACAGTCACAGTGCACATCACACTCGCCGTGCGCCATCACTGTGCACACCCGCAGTCGAGGGGGAAACGACGGACGAATTCTGTGTCAGCCGGATGGGGATTACCCCGGATTACCTCGGATTACCCCGGGTTACTCCAGGATTACTCCAGGATTACACTCAATAAAATTAATTAGGGGTACACAAAAAACGTAAACATTGGTCCGGATTACCCCGGGTTACCTCGGGTTACCCCGGATTACCCCGGATTACCTCGGATTACCCCGGGTTACCTCGGATTACCCCGGATTACCACGGATCACTCCAGGATTACTCCCGGATTACACTTAATAAAATTAATTAGGGGTACACAAAAAAACGTAAACATTGGCCCGGATTACCCCGGGTTTCCTCGGATTACCCTGGATTACCCCGGATTACCCCGGATGAAAAATCGATGTCAGCCGGATTACCTCCGTCGTTTCCCTCTTGCCCGCAGTGCATCATCACAGTGCACCATCACATTGCATCATCACAGTGCACATCACAGTGCACAACACAGCTCACTCGCAGTGCACTATCACAGTGCACACTCGCGGTGCACACTGGCAGTGCACAGTCACAGTTGTGCACCGCCACAGTGCACCGTCCCAGGCGGTCCTCACCCACTGGCCAGTCCAGGTTTTACTGCGGTGCCAAGGTTATCGCGGGCTATCCAGGTCATGGAGTCTGTGCGCTGGGTGCAGTAGACCAGCAGCGGCCGCCTCGCTGCCTGGCCGACTGCTTAGTGGGCTGACTCTGAGGGGCGCGCCACGCGGCGGGGGGTCTGATGGGCATCATGGGGCAGTGGCCAGTCCGGCCACAATCCATTTCCTGGAAGGAGCTTCGGCTGCTGCTGCTGCTGCTGCTGCTGCTGTTGCTGCTGCTGCTGCTGCTGCTGCTTGCGTCCGTGCCGAATTGCGGTACACACAGTACAGCGAGGGGTGGGGTCGGCGGCACGGCATAGCAGCAGCCCAGAGAAGTCGTCGATGTTGTGCAGACTGCGGAAAAAAAGAGGAGATGGGGTTTGGTCGATTGAAATGGCCCTTGAGAGGGGACGGGGTGGGGCGGGCGGACGGATGGGGCAGGGCCGCCAGTGAACCGCCAGGGGGCCGCAGGGTAAACCATGTCGCGGCCAGTTCAGGGAGAACGTTGGCGGACAATGGAACCACCTCGACCGGAACACGGTTGATATCGGATCCAATCGACGGTCGGGCCGTGCTGGGCTGGGCAGCTCTGGAAGGCAGAGAGCCTAAGTTGACCTCGAACCACCGTAACTGTGCCGGATTCCGTGACATGGTACTACATAGGGGGTTCTGTGACGCGAAGCGAGAGCGGAGTGGGCTCGTAGTGACAATACCTATGGTGGGGCAGCGCTTAGGCTCCTTCCGCCCCCTGCTGCCACAAAAAGAGAAAGGTAAACAGGGACAACCGTTTCATGGAACGTGCCGCGGGCGAGTGCCGAGTGTGGGGAGGGCGGGGACCGGGGAACCAACCAGGCCGGCTCCAGCAGCCGAGCCGAGGGGCCCAACTGGTCCCCGACTGTGTTTGTGATCACGTTCTGCTGCTACACCTTGCTTCTGTGCGCCAGAGAAAGGGTGTATGCGAGAGGGACACAGCGAGGGAGAGAGACGTAGGGTAGAATGTGGAGTCTGTCGCCGACACACTGCCGGTGGCCGTGTGGTACTCGGGGTGCAGAGAGCGTGGTTTTGCCCGGGATAGTCCGGCGTATACATGCGGGCGTGGGGGGGGGGGGGGGGGGCTGGTCGAGGGCTGTAGCGGGGGTGGGGGCTGAACGCAAACCGCGACTTTGCTTATCTGCACGCTTTGTGAATGTTTTGGCCTCAACGGGGTGGTTAGGGCGGCGGCTTATGGACGTAGCAACCAAAGTGCTATGTGCGCGAGAAGGGAGGGGGGGCGCCTAAGGCAAGGTGCAGAAAAAAGCGGGGGCGGCCAGTTTTTTGTTGTTTTTTTTCCACCCGGCCTCTCTCATTCGCTCTGGTGCCAGTCGTCGGCTGCTCCGCGCCGTGAGACCCCATCACTACGGACATAGTTGTTTTTTTTCGTATTTTTTTCTTCGAGAAGGTGATGAAAAATGCGGAGAGAGCGAATAGTTCTGAAATCAGCGAATTTGTAAACAATTGTGGTGGAAAATAGAGGCGGTGTTTCCAGCACACTATTAATAATCTGACGGATAGCCTGTCTGTCAGTGGTATCTCCGGGCCGCAGTGAACCCGGTCCGGCGGCTGCTGTCGGCCTAACCCAGCCTCTCTGACCGCCGCCTGAAATCGCTGCTCACCGGCCTCGCACGCGTGCACGGCTTGCGGCAAAGGGCCGCCAGGATGAAATACCTTACCCTGCTGCGGCTGCTGAGCCCGTCTCTCTCAGTCCTCGAGCCCGGCGTGGGCATTAGAGAGGGATGGAGGGAGGGGCGGGCGCGTGGACGCGTCGAGGACGTATCGGACCCCGTCGGACCCCACACCGCGGCTCGTTCAAAAATATCGTCCGGGCATTGAGTCCACGATGGGTGGCGAGGTACGGTTTATGTACGCGGCCCTGCCGAGCACACCCGTGATGTGCTCTGTATAACACTCATTTTCTCAGTGTGTTTCCGTCGGCCTCGCCGGACTGCGTGCCCGTAACAACCGATTACGTCCTTTATCCCCGGGCCGGAGAGAGCCGCTGTAATTTCCATGGACGTGTAGTAGAGGCAGTTTGGGACCGTCGTTTTCTAATCGCATTGCTCGACTTTCCATACTTTTTTTTTCTTTTACCTAGACGTGGTCCACGGAATTCAAAGTTATGGTAATGCGTGTTATTAAGGGTCTGACCCAGGCAGTTAGAGTGTCTGCGGCTGAATACGTTACTATGCAGTGGCGGGGAAAAAAAGGCGGTGGCTAACACTCTGTGGCGGAACGACGAGTGTTGGTTTCAATGCTGATTTCGCTACGGAATAAGAAGAATGTGGGGGGGGGGGGGGGGATTGGCGGAGTTTTCGCCGCGCTGCTTCGGATTGAGCGGTCAGGCCAGCGTGGTGGTATGGCGCGCTGCGGTGCCGGCCGGCAGCGTCTGTAACGAGTATTTATGGAGGCGGAAAGTTCGGGTTGCGCATGCGCAGCAAGCACTGGGCGGGGCGACCACCAGAGACGAACCGCGCACAGCGCCGCCTTTCCTTTCTGTTTACGCGTTTTATTTTTGTTTTATTTTTTTCCGCGCGGATAGATCTCTAAAGTGAAAAGTACATTTCCCGCACAGTGCTGTTCCTGGTCCGGCAGGGGCAGACAGACACGACTGAGCGCCCGAGGTACGCTTCCACTCTCAGAAAAATTAAATTGAATTGACTGAAAGAAATCAAGACGATTAAACTGGTCGATTCTTCGAAGAAATTCTAGTGGAAACGACTGATCTTTGGTTCAATCGACTACTACAAATTTTAATCATCTCGATTTTCTTAGTCAATTCAATTTTTTTTTTTTTTTTGTCAGAGTGTCTCTCTGCCCGGTCATTGACTCCTCCTCTTCTTGGACCGCTCCCAGCTGCGCTGCCCGGCGCTGCCCCCTCCACTCACACCCCGCTGCGCGTTCACCCGTCACCACACGTGTGGCGCAGAGGCGCCGCGGGCAGCGGTGCATAGAAATATGCCATCCGGAGGCTCTAATTGGTGCCAACTGTGCCACGCTGACCACATCAGCCACGCGCAGCGAGGGTTCGCTGAACTGGGAGAAGCAGAGGTGTGCTCGTATGTACCCGCGCCTACGTGACGTGCGCGCGCACACACACACACACACACACACACACACACACACACACACACACACACACACACACACACACACACACTGTTAAAAGTATCACGTGCACGCGCGTACGTGTATCCCGAGGAGGGGTTAGCGGTATAACAACACGCCGCCCCCGTTATGAGTAAAACGGTGTGGTCCTCCTCCTCCTTCTTCTCCTCCTCCTTCTCCTCCTCCTTCTCCTCCTCCTTCTCCTCCTCCTTCTCCTCCTCCTTCTCCTCCTCTCCCTCCTACTCTCCCTCCTACTCTCCCTCCTCATCCTCCTCAGTCACCGCCGCGACGCCTCCGTCCCTTTTTTTTTTGGCGGGGCGGCGCGTCATCGTAAATTGAAAAGAGAAACTTTTAAGACAGAAAAGGGGAAGGGGCGGTCCTTCGCGCTCTTGCGTGCGAACAATGGCCAGCCCACACAGTAATAAGGGGGGAAAGGGGGAGGGGGTAAGCGTGGGAGGAGGGGGGAGGGGGGCGGAGAAAAAGGAGGCAAAAAATCCTCTGTGCCCTAATCGGGTTTCTTACTCGCTTCTATTCCCTCTTTTTGCCTTCAATTGAGCCGCTCAACTTGTCCGCAGACGCGGTTTTCGCGCCTTTTGCGCTGTCATCATCGATTGTTAAAATTGTACACAGAGAAAGAGAGAGAGAGAGAGAGAGAGCGAGAGAGAGAGAGAGAGAGCCGTGCTATTAATACCGTAAATGGCCGTTTCATCAGAAGCAATGTCATATCGCTGTCCCTATACCGAGGCCTAATGGCCGAGCGCTATGCATTCCTAAACCCCTCCCGTCTCCCACCTCTTTGCAGTCCAACATGCGCATAATTATGCTGCGGAACGAAAATGGAACGAATAATGTGAGGGTTCAGTGGCTGGGGACGGCACCGCGCGCGTTGTGTGTGGACGTCCCTTGGACACGGCCGGCCCGGTCCGGCAGGGACGGCCCAAAGACGTCCCGCCATACGACGCGTAGCGGCGTCCCTTGCACTGTCCTTGTTTTTCCTCCTGAAACGGGTTGGTTGGGTCCGGTGCCCCCACTGCTGCTTTTGGGTTCAGCGAGCGCAGTAATAACGGAAGTGAATCGCAGCCCTCCCCCTCCCTCCCCTCTTCCCCCCTTTCTGCCTCCTACCCAGTTTCTCCTCTCAAATGATGTGCGCGGCTGGTAAATCCCTGCTGCAGCCAGCATGGCTGTTATTATATTTTCCGCACGCTGCTGTCTTCACAAACCTCCGGCCGGCCCCCCTCGTGACACGTCACATCACGGGAAAGAAAATTGTTCCCTTAAATATGCGGATCCTGGATGTCTTCGCTGATCCAGCAAATATAATTCGCTAACAGACAAGAACTTCGCGATGAGACACATTTTCAGAGGTCAGATTTCACTGGACCAGTGAAAAATTAGGTAATCCAGCGAACTTTTTTTCATTCCCTTGATGCTCTTCAACTCTTGTGCAATAGTGCCACCCTACTAGCACCCGTGCGGGCCCTGCTGTCCACCTTCATCCCCTCCGGACCCTTCTCCGGCGTGTGCCTGTCACACCCGTCCACATACCTGGCACCTCCGGCACCTCCGGCACCTCCGGAACCCTCTGGCCCTGCAGGGCCGCCTCCGCCTCCTCGCCCTCAGCAGGATTCAGGATTCCGCTGTGGCGCACGGCTTTCGCACACCGGCCTGGGGGCAGCCCGGGGGGTAGCGGGGGGCAGCCCGGGGGGTAGCGGGGGGCAGCCCGAGGCAGGCTGCCGTGTCAGTCCGGAGGCTCCCCGGGGCACACAGTTCTCACCCCTCCCCTCCAACACTAGCCCAGCCGCCCTGCCGGCGCATCGCATATCGGGACTACACTGCGGACACCCCGCTAGGGGAACCCGCCAGAGGAACCCGACTGAGGAATCCAGCAGAGGGACTCGCCACAGAAACCACCAGGCACGGAGTAAAAAGATCAGTGGTCACCGCTGATTTTTCATTCGATTTCCAGACAAGCAGTATTTTTTTTTTATTCCAAGAAGTATAATTTTGCAGTGTGCGGCTCTGGAGTGACTAGACTGGTGGGGAATCTGGTTTGGCGAACAGCCGGTTGGGTCGTGGCTCGGCGCGGCGCGTTGCGGTGCGGCGGCCTGAAGCATGGGGTTCAATGCACGCGGAATATACGCCAGCTGCAGTGGCCATAGCAGCGGTGGCGGCGCCGTTAGCGGCTGGAACAGCCCGGCCTTGTGCTCCGAGTTGTTTTGCTATTACTCTTGTTTTGTCTAAGAGCCCACCCGAGAACAAAACGCGCCATTGAACGACACTTCAGACACTGGCGTCGTCCGCTCCTTTGCTGGGCTGCTAAATTTGCCCTTTTCCTGAAGGCTTGTTTGTTGTGATTTTTTTTTTTTTCGACCTTTCCTTTTTTTTTACACCTGCACTAACCCTGCACCAAGTGTCAGCCGTTACTGTGCGTTCCTGGTCAATGATGCAAGCAGGAGTGAAGGCCCTGCGAAGTTACGCCGGGCAGGCCTATAACACCGTTCTGGAGCCACACAGGAGGGGGAGGGAGCAGCGGACCGAGGGCGAACAAAGTGCGCATAGACGCGGCCGCCATTGTGAGCTTACCGAGGAGGGTCGTGAGGGAGAGGCGAGGCCCCCGCCAGTGACCCCCGCCAGAGGCCCCCGTCAGGGCTCGCCGTCGAGGACAACAGCGGCACGTGTGGACAGCCCCTGGTCATTGTTGTTGTCCGTGAAGGGTCGCAGATCATCAGGCACCACCACCAGCACCAACACGAGAGGACGCGAGCAAGGAGAGGAAGCGAACAATAAAGAGGCGAGACAAAAAAACAACGACCAAAACCGGTGACAAAGGCAGCACATGCGGGCGGGGGGGGGGGGATAAAACGGGGGACTTCCGGGCGGTCTATTCACGCAATGTGCTGGCGCTGCGAGTACGGAGACACAAAACAGTTTACCTCAACGAGGGTGTTACTCTGATGGGAGCATTGTTTTCGGGGCGTCGGCCATGTCGGCCCGCTCTATGTTCGAACGATTCGAGCGCGCTGGCAGCTTCATTTTCCGCCTGCAAAGCTTTTAATTGTGTCGTTATTGATGAACGAAAAATCTGCGCGAACTGGACCAAAATTGGAAACAAGGAAACGTGCAAAGGCGTGCCAGCGACCGGCTAATGCGGTCCAGAGGCCACCATGAAACCTGCGTAGCCTGCGTAGCCCACGTCTAGCGTGTGGCTTAGCGCATGACCGGCCAAACACACATGCCCACGGCTCAGCCGAGGCCGACAGGCCAGGGCTGCTGGGCTCCACTCAACTGGTGTCCGATTGAATGACTTGCATTTCCTCGCGTTTCTTTTGCCTGACCCCTCTCTGACTCACTCCCTTTATCTTACTGTCCCGCACCGTCAAACTCTCCTTTCCCCTTCCGTTGAAAATCCCCGCTGTTTCCCAGTCGACTTAGACCGTCCAGCCGTGTTTCATTCAGGATTTGCCACTCAACCGACAGCAATCTCTTTGTACCACTCGGAGTCGGCGGCAGCGCCGCGCCTTGGAACAACAGCGGGAGGCTGCGGAGAGAGGAGGGGATGGCGGAGGGGAGCGTGTTAACGGCCGCCGCCAAACAAATTCAACGAGGCCGCGCGAGGTCAGTGCGGCGCGGCGAACGCCTGCAAGCGGGCGGGTAGGCCAACCCGCCCAGCACTCCTGCCTCGTGACGGCCTAACCAGCAAGGCGCTCTGCGCAGCGGGACCCGGCGCCGGGCGCCTGGCCATCTCCTTTTCCTTTTCCTTCCTCATTTTCTTTTTTTGCATGTGTACTCTGCCTTCTCGTGGTTGTGCATAGGGTTGCGTATATCTCCTATTCACGGCACCTGCTCCTGACGCACAACCCCAAACAACTCAGCCAAAGACACTCCCTCTCCCTCTCGTCCCCAAACACACTGTGCTGCTGCTTCTCGAGGGCGCAGGTGCAAGCCCGGGGAAGAGCTAAAGACATTTTAGGATCAAGGTCGAGACTCTCAAGGACTAGATGGCGCCTGGCGCCTCCGAGGACGCCACCCGCTCTGTCTCCCTACTGCCACTCCCCCCCCCCTCCCCTCCACTTCCCCACTCCCCCTGGTCCATTCGCTAACGTGCAGTCACGGCAAGTCTCTCACCTTCAAAGCTTATCCATCTTGGTTTGCTCGTGATACCGCCCTTTCTCTCTTCGCCCCTTCACTATCCATCTCTCTCCGTCTGGCTCTCAGGAGGTGCTCCCTTTAACTTTCGACTTCGTCATGCCCTCTCACCCTATAGTGCTCTGCATTCGGTGTCCAGTGCCCCCCACCGCCCTCCTCTCCTTCTCAGGGACACATATCCGGCTGCCGGGCCACTACCTCCGTCAGCACATCTGCGCTGAAAGGGTTCTGGCGAGCCAAGAAAAGTGAGCAGCAGAGGAGGGGTAAAGGGAGGCAGAGAGAGAGAGAGAGAGAGAGAGAGAGAGAGAGAGAGAGAGAGAGAGAGAGAGAGAGAGAGAGAGAGAGAGAGAGAGAGAGAGAGAGAGAGAGAGAAATGGATTCCCGATCAAAGAAGGGTGAGGAGAACGAGCGCGGGAGAGAATGGGGGAAGAAAAGAAGAGAGATGGCGTTATAGAAAAGGGAAGGAACCGACGAAGAGATCAAGCTTGATGCGGACAATGGGATGATCCCGTAATGACGTGGCTGTGCTCCAGCAATAAGGGCAAAACCCGAGGACCCAACCGATCGCTGCCCCTTCCCTCCCCTCCGTCCCTCTCCCCCCCCCTCTCTCTCTCTCTCTCTCTCTCTCTCTCTCTCTCTCTCTCTCTCTCTCTCTCTCTCTCTCTCTCTCTCTCTGTTCCACCGTATCCCGTTCAGTTCTTTACTCCTCTGTTTCACTCACTCCTTTCCATAAGATTGTGTATCTGCGTCGAAAAAGATATATGATTCAGCGGGGCATGACCTGTCTTTGTCAGGCCAGGTAGACGACGAATAAACATCGTTTCGAGCAGTAATCGACTTTTTCTAATTTATTATTCCAATTCCTCTCCTTCTTGTGTGTTTGCCAGAATTTTGGGGCCGAGCCCAAATTTGGCGTGCTGGGCGAGCTTGTGTTGCCCGCATGTGCCGTGTGCGTAATGCGTGGTATGTTTGTTGGGGAATAATCAAGTTTTGGCACACACGGCCAGAATATATATGTAAAGGGTGAGTGGCAGAGGGACAGTGAGGGAGGGGGAGGGGGGTAGGTTTGCGAACGAAATGACGCTGCTATTGGAGTAGGGGGAGTGGGTGGACTTCTTGTGCACACATGGGTGTCTAGATTATAAATGGAGTTACATCAAATGCACTACGCGTAATGCCTGTTGTGACAATAATTAATGCGATTCCTCCGTGTATCCCTTGGCAAACGTAACGTCCAAAATATGTATGACGGCTGTCTTTCCACGCTGGTCATTCCTTAGAGTTCAGCGAGCCATTTGCGAAACAGATCTTAGACTTCGCTTGATTAACTGTAAAATGTTCGTCGGACAAAATTTAAAGAGATTTCTCAGACAATTCTGAGGTGTGTCGCATTTGTCTCTCAGATCTCTCTCAGCTATATGCGAGACAATCGTCAGCCGTTTTTGTCCAACGAATGTCTTCAAAGTTGGACGTTTTTCAGACAGCTTCTTGCGTCCCTTGCCGCGTGCACTGCCTTCCTTAGACAATTTTCAGATAGAAATTTCGACCAACACCTTGTTTCTGGGTGGGGACTGTGAAGATAATGGATGGAAAAAGAAGGGTGCTTGGGAGAGGAAGCCACGAGAGACAAATAAAATCCGGGCCGCAAAGCAGATGCGAGGGGCACGCATTACGCGATTGGGTCGATACTTACCTGATTTTTTTTTTTTTTTTTTTGTCCCCGCACCATCTTCTGCTGAGACACGCGCCTACCCCGTGTTTCCTCTGACTTCTCTCTTCCTCTCCCCTCGGCGCGGCACAGCGGAGCCGTGGCCGTGGCAGCGCGGAGGAACCATAAATTTAGCTTACAGCACACACACACACACACACACACACACCGCGGCACAGCGCAGCGCAGCCTGGCGGAGATGTCGGGGGCGGACCCAGCGCGGCCGGGGCTGGAGCTGGAGAAGGCGGTGATGGAGTTCTGGAGAGGCACGACATCATCGCCGGGGTGTGTGCGCACACAGGCCGCACACCTGTGCGGGGCACAGGGCAGGGTATAGGGTGCATCCGGCCGCGCACCTCTTTTCATCTCGTGTTGTGTTGCGTGGTATGTCGGGGGCGCGTGTGGGCGTGCGGTGGTATAGCCCCGTGCCGTAGGTGTCAGGGCCTCTTCGGGGGTGGAAACGGCCGCGGTCGGGTCCGGAGGGCTCTTCGAGAAGCTAGCCCCCGCAGCCGAGGACACGGAGCGCGGACACCGCAATGGTAGAACCCGACCCGAAGGCCTCACGCACATGAGAAGAGAGAGAGAGAGAGACAAGTGTACCAACCTAAGAGGGGACGGGCGACTCCGGTGCGATCTACGCAAACACAGCAAGCCTGGATGCAATACATCATGCCCAAGGGAGACTCTGTGTGTGTGTGTGAGAAGGAGAGAGAGGGGGAGCAAGAGAGAATGAGAGACGGAGAAAGAGACAGAGACAGAGACAGAGAGAGAGAGACAGAAAGAGAGAGACAGAGAGAGAGTTCTGCGATCACACAATCGACTCTGAAACGCCCGCGAGGGAATCGCGCACGTCAGTGTGCTGCACGGCCAAGAGAAGAGAGGGAAGAGAGAAAAAAGAAATGCGGAGGGGAAAACACATGAAAATTCGCTCTTTGTGCACCTTTATGCCTTGTTCTGTAAGATATATTCTCCAGCTTCTGGTGTGACGCCCACTCTCTCTCTCTCTCTCTCTCTCTCTCTGTCTCTCTCGTGCGCGTTCTCGCTTCCTGTCATCTGCTCTCCTTGTCTCTCCCTATAGCACCGCGGGGTGGCGCCCGCCTGCTGAAATGAAAGGGTACATACACACAGGGGCGGGGCAGGGCTTGGGCGGGGTGGGCCCCGGGGCTCGGCGGGGACCCTGCATTACAATCGCATCGCATGATTCAGGAGCGGCCGTGCCCGAGTCCGGGCCGCAGCGCGGAGCTGTAATTCACAAGTTTGCAGAACGCTCTCGGGCGGTGCCGGGCGGCGGCGGCGTGTGCGGCGGGCAGCGCAGGCAGGCAGCCTAGGCAGGCGGCGGACCCAGCCGTGTGCTGGCCTGGCCTTTACGACAAAGCGGCGGTAACGGTCTGGGCCGGGCCAGGCCGGGCTGGGGCCAAGGAAAGGATGGCAGGCAGAATTTGTACGTTCCGCTCCGCGCAGCACCGCGCGGCACCGCGCAGTAGGGGCGGTCGTCGAGCACCTCCTTTTGAAATCCATTCAGCGCGTAAACTTTCTCTCGGCCAATTTTGATGCAGTTTCCGAAAATATTTTTTTCAGAATTTTCCGAGGTCATCTAGGGTCCCGCCACGGGCCTTATTGTGCAAATAGCCCCTCTACAGGGCGAAAAAGAAATTTTCTCCAAAAAAATTGGAAAACTTTCCAATGTCGATCTGATGAAAGTAGCACCCTTACGAACTAAAATTTCAAAGAAAACGTCGTATCTCTAACGGTTTCGGAGGTATCGGCATTGAAAGTGAAAAAATCAAGTAAAAACAAGCAAAACCGAGGAAAACCGCGGGGTACGCGATCCCTAGGGATGGCTTACCCCCCTTGAGTGGGGTCAAGGATCCCTAGGCATGGTTTACCGGGGGTAATGTTATCCCTAGGGATTTAGTACCGGGGGTAAGGGGGTACCCCTGCACGCTGACACCGGTCGTTCCTTATGCCGGGGGTCGACCGCAGGAGAGAACACCTGGATTCGATAGAGGCTCCGACCAACACGACCTGCGACCGGGGGCGCGCACAAGGTCGGAATCGATTTACATTTTTTTAAAATTTTTTTGTCGGTTCGGCAGACGACACTGCGAAAGGCTTCTCTTGCAGAGCGCTGATTTATCTGCATGTCCGAATTTCACGTTCCCCACCACAGTGGGGGAAAAAATGACGTCGTTGCACGAGCGCCCGCACCTGGTGTCCACCTGGCGCGGCCACTAGGTGTCCACCCTGCGGGGCCTCAATGTGCTGTCGGGAAGTGCAGGAGGTGGCACACTGGCAACGAAAACGTCCCCATCGTTGTTCAATTTCAGGAGAGATCTGAAACACATCGGCACTTTTTTTTTTAAAACAGCCTCCGCTTCAGACCTCTTGTCGCCCAAAGTTGGTCGATGATCACGACTCTTTCATTGTGAGTGCGGACACCCCAACCCCAACCCCACGCGGGGCGCCGCCCCCGCCCCCCACCCCCGGCGGGGCCCCCGGAGGGGCGCACGAGGGCCCGCGGCCTCGGCGAAACAAATAACAGAGAGCCTTGTCGGGCCAGGGGCGGCCGGGCCCGGGGTATTGTGGTGTGACATAAGCGTCAACAAATTCTCGCCGCGAGAATTGGCGATGGCGCGGGGGCGCTCTTCTATTGTGGAGGAGGGGGGTGAGGGGGCGGGGGCGGGGGCGGGGGCTCAACAGTACGCCGTGCCTGCCAGTACATTTGGCCAAGAGAATGAACCAAGTGGTGGTGAAGAAGCGGGCTCAAAGCTTCAGCTGTGTCGCCCAAGTCTTCATCGCAGAGCTCCCACTCTTTCTCACTCTCAGGATGCCTCCCCTTGCTGCAGACGATTCCGGGCTCTGTTTAGTATTTCGAAGTAAAAAAATAAATTAGAAGCCAGATATTTTCCTTTCTGTCGGGTTATGTGCAATCCCCTTCCTCCAGGAGGGCGTTGCGAAGTCGCGAAGCGGGAAACGGGTTTCCTGCGGCCGTGTCCCGGCGCTTTCCCTAATAAACGCGAAATGATCTCATTTTGGGGTCCCGGCAAACGCAGCCGCCTCGACGCCTGCTGCTGCGGCTGCTACTGCTGCTGCTGGGCCCGAGGCCGGGCCACGCCCACCACCAGCATCCTTGCTGCCGAGGCCAAGATTTTAATAAAAATGTTAATAGCAAACGTAAATCTTTCCCTCTCTTTTTGTTGCCCGCAGTCGAGTCAGCATGGCGATGCACTCCCGCGTTCGGGCCGGGCCTGCTGGCGAGTGACTTTCGTCCTCGGCAATGACCTTGGCCGCCGGCGCTCACTTCCGTCAGGGCTTGCGGAGTCGGGGCCTGTGGGCCGCTGGTACGGCAGTTGACTGGAGTGTTGGTGGCCGAGTGCCGCAGCCTAATCCTTTGCGACAAAACTCTTTATATGCGTGCGATGGCGGCGCCGGAGGACACGCTGCCGTAAAGGGGAATCATTTTGTTTGCCAAGGGCAGCCGGGACGTTTACAAGCCGAGCGGTGAAATGACACGATAAATCCACTTTTCCTCTTTTTCCCCGACATTCAGTCTGCTCCCTTTCTCCGCGCCCGTCTCTGTGTGCGTGTCTGGCACTCTGCGGCGAATCGCGCCATGGCCGCCCACAACGCGGTATCCTCCACGGGCCGCGTTCTGAAAAAGAAGTGCCCAGGAACAGTACCGGCCTGCGAGTGCGAGTAGGTGTGAGTGCACGGAGAAATTGTTTTGTTGGGAGAACAAAATTTTAGCTGCACCAACGCAACGTCAGAGGTTCGCCAAAGGAGCAAAAAAGCAGAAAAAATTTTGTTTAGTGCCCGCAATGAACCTCTTTGTTAGAGCAACTAACGTTTTGTTGGTAACAAAAATTTAGCTACCCCCCAAAAAATTTAGTTCTTCGAACAAAAATCGACTGCTTGTCTGAATGTCAACTTAAAAACGAGTTGCAACCACTCGCCTTTTTTCCCGTGTGATGGCGAATAGCCCCGTCAGTTCACTTGCGGTCTGGCTTGTACTCGTTAACGTTGTCAGACTAGTGCCACTTCCGTGTGACACTCCCCTCTGACGTTGCGCGTATTTCTTTGAATAAAACTGCCAGTAAAAGTAAGTGTGCCTGCGTGTGTGATTTCTGCCGGCGTTAACCTCGTTTGCCGCGCGCTGGGCTGAGCCGGACTCGAGTGGAGAGACAAGTCCCGCCCGCTCCCCGCTGTAACGACCCTCATTAAGGTGCGTAGCTAGTGTAACTCGCCTCATCAGCGTCCTCAACTTTTGCCGGAATATCCGTCACCTCACGGCCCGGCGCCAGCGCGTTGCGTAGCCCCCGTGTTGCGCGCGTCAAGCTGGCCCTGGCCCCATCCAGCCCGCTCTTTATCCGCCAACCCGCTTTTTCTTTTCTTTCTTTGTTGTTTCCTTTTTTCCGCAATTTTTTTCCAGGCTCCCTCTTTTTTGACGGTCTTCTCTGCGTCAGTGTTTGATTACGACGAGGGAGGGGGGGGGGGGGCACTGGCAAACCTACGGCCGTAATGAATAGGCTATTATGGACCACGCCTCACTGCGAGTTGTGCGCTTCGGCGCTTCGTGCGCCCGGGAATGGAATAATGCAGAGTGCGCGGACAAGATGGGAGAGATCAATTCGTATGCATGAGGAAAATTGTTTGTCCTATGCGGGTTCGCATTGACCGTTTTCTGTTATTGTTTAGCCATTAATTCTAAGCTCTCCTTAACCACAAATTGACCTACACTGACCGTATGCGCCTGCAGCTTATTGCCTCTCCCTTTGGTTGTTTCTAAAAGAATCGTGAACATGTAAGGCTGCACGTCTTTTCCGAACACAAACCCATGCGCGTGTTCGCGTACGTGTAGGCAATTGCCACTCCGAACTCGCACACGCGAGCAAAGTGTGTTGTTTCTCGGCGTTGGAGAGGTGGGCCGGTGGGCCCGGGGGGGGGGGGGGGGGGGGGCCGCCTGAGTTCGTCGGACTCGCCTTCTCTTCCCTCGCCATGTTACCGTTTTATCGAATCGGAGCAAGTGCGTCGGCTAAGGCGCGATTATACAGTGTGTGTGTGTGTGTGTGTGTGTGTGTGTGTGTGTGTGTGGGCGCGCGCGTCTGCTGGAGGGAGGGAGGATTGGGGCCGACGCCCGACACCACCGAGGAGGCGGGTTGCGCTGTGGGGATTCCAGAGGGATGGAACAACCCCCTGCCCTTCCTCCCCCCGGTAGTGCAGCAGCTGGGGGTGAGGACTGCTGGCCGGGAACAGAAAGTATTTCCACCTGCTGGGAGGGCTGTGCCGGGCTCCGCCTGAGGCCTCGCCCGCTCCCGCTCCCACCCCCCGTTCGCCGCCCCCACCTCCGCGCCTGCCTCGCGCACGCCCGCGCGTCGCCTTCAATTAAAAAGAGGAGCGCCCAACTTAAATTTAATTTTTGCCACCTGGTCTGGCTCGGCGCTCGGGCTGGGCGGCCGGGTAGGGCAGCAGCAGCAGCAGCAGCAGTAGCAGCAGCAGCAGCAGCAGCAGCAGCAGCAGCAGCAGCAGCAGCAGCAGCAGCAGCAGCAGCAGCAGCAGCAGCCAAAGCGAGGGGCCGCCGGGTCGGCCGGAGCGCTGGGCGCCGCTGACTGCTCTCGGCAGTATTATTTTGTATCGGGGCGCGAGGCCGGGCGTAATGGACTGGAAAATAAGTTTTCTTTAACGACGGTGATTGAGACAGTGCGACACTGAGATACGCCGCTCACATTTTAGCAGCGGCGCCTTTACGCTGAACCGAACAGCCATCGCCATCAAAATTTTCTGATATTGTTGTTTATTTTAAAAAAAAAATTAGTCCAGAGAGTTTTTATTTTCTTTCGGTGCAGGCAGAGCAGGTGGAGTGCTCGGCTGTTCAGACTCCTGATTTCCACTTCACCATGGTGCCGCTCTGCGCTCCGTGTTTGTCATCAAACCTTTCGCTCGGTAATTGGGCCTCAGCCAGTCGGGGAACAAAAACGTTTGGCACGCCTAATTGGAATCCATTTGGCAGAATAAATACAATCCTTTGGCGTCCCCCCGATGAGTGAGTCACGCCCCAGCCTCCCAGTTGTCTCCGTCGCCGACACGACCCCACGGCGAAAGGGGTCAACGCACCCACCCACCTCCAGACAAGACGCAGAAAGATCAGCATCCGCGCAGCGGCCAGCTGGTAGCATACGACAGCTGGTAGCAAACGACAGCTGGCACGTGTTCCACATGCGTTTCTTCACCGGACGACCATCTGTACAGACGATAAGTGGTAGGATACGATTAGGAAGAAGCGAAACATTTGGCCACAAACTTCGAGAAAACGTTTGTAAACATTTTGCAAGAAAAAAATATTTTGAAAATTTGTCTGCTATTGAACAATAGCACACATGTAAGATGTAGGTTCGCATGAGTTCCGTGTGTTTAAAAAAAAATGATGACGGTGCGGGTAAATAGAGCAATAATTTTTGTCATTTAATTGAGCCTCTCCCGATTGTCGGCGCTTCCTCCTGCGTGATGAACGCGTTGGGCTCAGCGCCCTCAGCACACACCGCGGCTCCTGCCGGCGGCCCCAGCAGTGCACAGCGGTGGGCCAAGATGAATTGAGCTCCATACCGGCAGCGGCGTAGGAGGGGGGGGGAGGGGCTCTCCGGCAGGACGACGACGTGGCGTTGCGGTGCGAAGAGCGCGGCCGGCGCGGCGCACCCGCGTTTTCGTCGCTTTCCGAATCAGCGCCGGATCCACGTATGCGGGTCGGAAGTGGGCGGGGACGCATCGGCTCCGCGGGGGGCCTCAGGCCGGGGGGGGGGGGCAGGGCAGGCGGGGGCCGGGGCGGGGCACCGCGCATCAGCATAGCAGGCGGGTGGCAAAGTGCGGCCATGGTGGATGGGCGACTCGTTGAATTTTAAAATCTCGGGGCGACTCACTTTCTTCTCCAGGTCGGCTCCGCGGTGTGTACTCGAGACGGACCTGGAAGCGCCGCCATTTGCGGGGCGGCGGCGGTGGCAGCGCAGCAGCAGCGTAGAGCTTCGATGGTCACGGAGAACGAGCGCTAGGAAGCCGCTTTGTAAGCCGGCCGGGACGCAGGGCGCTCTCGGGTAATGGGGGTGCAGGCAGCGCTAACACTACTCCCGCCTTACAGGATCGCGTTCGGCCCTCTAACGCACTCTAACGGCCGCCTGGCAGCCAGCACTGCCCCTCCTCTCCGCGTATTGTTTGGGTAACAAAATCAAGCTATTTTTTTCGCGGAGGAAAAATACTAGTGGTAGCAACTAATTTTTGAGTTGATTTTCAGAAAATCAGTAAATTTTTATTTGGAGAACTAAATTGTTTTTGGGGGAACTATAATTTAGTCGCTCCAACGAAAAGTTAGTTGCTGTAACAAGAAGGTTCGTTGCGGGCACAAAACGAACCTCTGCGTTGGAGCAACAAATTTTACGTTGGTGCAACTAAAATTTATTTCAGCCAAGAATGTTAGTTCTCCGACCAAAAATTGACTGCTTGTCTGAAAATCAACTTAAAAATTAGTCCGCGACAACCAATCTTTTTTCTCCGTGTTCTAAAGGCAGCAAAACGGAGTTGGCGAAAAACGGAGCGCGTTGACGCGGTCGTGGGTAGCGCACACATGTATGCACAACACGACGTGATTTACGCCAGCTCTTTCGCTGCGAGAAAAATCGTCGCGGCTTTATTCAGCCGGAAACGTATCGCAGCTGGGGGGCCGCTGAGAAGGCGCCGCTTAGTTCGAAGCGCGACGTACCGCACCGAGACGACAGATATCCGGAATAAAACCAGAGTTTTGCATGAAACGAGTTAAACTCAATGAATCTTATCTCCAGAACGAACCCGCATCTTATAATTTATTCTATATTTTTTTTTTCAGGAGAAACAGAGGAGAGAAGTCGCAGTGGCGATTGGACTAGATATTCAGTGGCGAGCAATAATGGTAAGTGTGGGATTTTTGGAAAAGTGCAGAAGTGCAAAAGTGTGAAAGGGCAAAAAAGTGTCGACGATCTTTTCTTCTTTTCTTTTTGTTTTGCAAACGTTTTTCACAGTGCGCTTCAAAAAAAACGATCCACGTCCTGCTGTTAGTGGAGACACGTGCCGTCGTGTGTGAATGTGAGGGCGGCGGCTTGCGGGGCCTTGAAGGGGAAATTAATTTGCGGCTTTCGTCGAAGTTGCGTCCCCTTTAGGGAAAAGTGGAGCCGGTAATGAGCACGGCCTTCCGCGAGGTGGTGAAGAAGACGTGCTCAAGAGCGTCGACAGGCGGGGTGCCGGCCGCTCCCCCAGCAGGTCTTATCGCACTTCGTTATGGCAGCCTAAAAATAAGGTGACGTTCCGCAGAATACCACGCAGAGAACAATTATTTTTTTTCAGATGCAACCTTAACGAAATTTGAGTGTATCGGCCAGCAAAAAGAAAGAAAGAAAAAGACCAGAGGGAAAGGCAGTTATTTTTCAGTTTAGTCTGTTTTTTCGATTTAAATTAATACATGGTCTCGGTGTGTTACCCGGCACCAAGCGCTCTGCATATCTTGGCAGCCAGGTGAGACACGTTTCCCGACCAGATCGTTACCATTCATTACCCAGACGCGCGAAGCGATGCGAAGCGCGCGCTAACAAGCATCAGAATGAACAACATGTCCCAGTGAAAGCGAGCAGCTCCGACGCCAAATAGAAGACGCCGACAAAGGGAATGAATAACCGGGAAGGGGAGAGGCGGGGGAGGACAGGACGGGGGCGGCTGGAGCAAGCTAATACTCCGGTGCCCGCCGGGCCTCGCTCCAGCGCCACGAGACTCGGTGCCATGGCTTGATGTGATGTCGGCTTGTCGCTAATGCGCGGTCGAGCCGCCAGGACTCCCACCAGGACCCTGCGGGACCCTGCGGGACCCTGCGGGACCTGCGGGACCCTGCGGGTTGCTAGGGGGGTCCTGCGGGTGCCTCCGTGCCGTGCCCCGTCCGGGAAGTCCCGGGACTCCGCATCGCTTAATGAAGGAGGGAGCGCGGGAGGACGGATAGACCGGCTTTATTCTGTTCCGTCAAAGCCCGGCGCGCCGCCGCGCGCACCTCCGAAGCAGGCGCCTGACATTGTCAGATGGAGATGAAGGATGCTGGCTGAATCTCAGGCCGCGGGCGTCAATGGAGGCTGGCTGGGGGCGGCCCAGCCGCCCACGCCACGAACTCCCCCTTCCGCCTCCCGAGCCCGCCCTGACACAGAATCAGAGGCCTCCCGGCCACCGTGCCAAGCGATAAACTGCGCGGCCGTGCTAACACTCCTTAAAACACGAAAGCATATTCGAGAATTACACAATTTGTACCACAAGCAGTATAGGCATTTCCAACGACAGGGTGGCCAGCAGTCAGGGAAGTCAGGGCATTGTCAGGGAAAAAAATGTTCGTTGGGGAAGTCAGGGAATTTTCAGTGAATTTAACGCGCTGTCAGGGAAAATCACGAAAAATCACGCCGCAAGCCCCTAATACCACCTTCCTTTCTCGTTTGATGCCGTTTTCACTTGCCACGAAATCCTATTCTCACCCGCGTGCGGAGTGTGACGCCAGCCATATACCAGTGTGTATTCTGCGTATTTTGCTCCCTTTTGCCACCTCTTGCGGTTAAAATTTGTCAGTGAGAAATGGTTTTTGGTCAGGGAAAAGTCAGGGAAATGTCAGGGAATTTGACTTTTGTGATTTGCTGGCCACCCTGAACGAGTTTTACCGTGCAATTTCTCATACCACCTGATTCCGTTCTGGAACTATCCTTGATCTCCTACTTCCGCTCTCGAGCCTCGTTGAAGCCCGTAAACCAACCCGGCCGGTATGTCTTCCCTTTTTTTTTTCTATCTCTTTCCGTTACGGCCGGTGGATGCTGAAGTGGTCGGAGGCAGCGTGGGGAGAGCGGAGAACGTGCCGTGCGTAGGTGAAGGTACGATAGTGTGTGCGCCGTTAATGGACGATCCTTGTACGCTTTGGCCCTGGAGGAGTCGTAGCTCGTAACACCAGCCTCTACACACACCCACTCCCTCTCTCCCTCTACCTCTCGCTCTCTCTCCCCCCCCCTCTCTCCCTCTCTCTACCTCACACACGTGCGCGCCTACACGGATGGACAAGTCGTGCCGACGCAGTAACGACCGGAAGGTTACGCTGCCGATCGCGTCCTCAAGGTATCCTATCGACTCATTCGGCTTCACGTTGTGCCGTCTGACTTTTAGAGTGGGCCGGTGGTGGGTGGCTGGAGCTGGAGCTGGAGGGGAGGAGAGGGGAGTACGGGGGCGTAAATTTCTTCGACGTCGGGCCGGATCGGTGGCGTAGGGGAGGAGCGCCGCGCTAGCGGTGCACTCTGGGGGAAGGTCGTTTAGTGCGCGGCGGCAGCGGCGGCTTAAATAAGGCACGGCAGGCAGGCAGGCAGGCAGGCAGGCAGGCAGGCAGGCAGGCAGGCAGGCAGGCAGGCAGGCAGGCAGGCAGGCAGGCAGGCAGGCAGGCAGGCAGGCAGGCAGGCAGGCAGGCAGGCAGGCAGGCAGGCAGGCAGGCAGGTGAGCTCACAGGCTCCGCCAGCCCTTCCCCTCCCCGGCCACAGCCTCATGCCGCTGTAGTAGCGGTGTATAGACGTTTCCAAGAGCGGAAGTAGAACAACAAGAATACTTCCAGGCCGGGAAACGGCGGTCAATTTTTTCACTTTTAGTTGCTAACGATATCTTACTTCTCGCAACCCAATATATCGTGTGTACCAAAATCAACGAAAAAAAATCGTTGTTAACTACTAAATGATTTTTTTCCGTCTCAAAATCAACGAAAAAAAATCGTTGTTAACTACTAAATAATTTTTTTCCGTCTCAAAATCAACGAAAAAAAATCCTTGTGACACGTAATAATTTTTCCGTCTCAAAATCAACGAAAAAATTCGTTGCGAAAGCTAAATAATTTTTGTGCGTGGAGCGCGCGCCACGTCCCGGACACTGTGAAGGTGGTGGCGGTAATCTGCAGCGGCAGACACCAGACAACACCTCCGGACCTCCGCACCGGACCGCACCGCCTCACGGCGCCGCCCTGCCGCCGCCTTCCAACAGCCCCTCCCGCACAGTGTTCTTGCCCCGCCATTCCACGGCGGGAGGCCGAGCAGGCGAGGCGAGCGCACCGCGCCATCCCGTCGGTCCACTTACTGTAAAAGCAGCACTCTGTCTCGGCGGCCGGCTATTCGCGCCCGCCGGCGTCCGCCCCGCCCCGCCCCGCCCCGCCCCGCCCCGCCCCCACCGAGTGGACGGGGGCCTCGGACCGGGCGGGGCGTGCTGAGGGCTGAGTGTTACCGCCGAGCGCGCGTCGCTCGACTTCGGCGATGTGGACCCGCTGCGGTCGCGTAAGCGAAGCGGAGACAGCGGCAGCGCTCACACAGCATGATTTATTCCAACATCCGCCGCCGCTGCTGCCGCAGTTGTTGCTGCGTTGGAGGCACCAACCCCACGCGCCGCTGCTACGAAGGGTGAAACCAGGGAACCCCTTTTAATGATATTAACGTTGGAGGGGGCGGGGAGGTGTTTGACGCCTTCTTGGGGGACACCTATTCGAACCAAAGTTTGAGCGCGAAATAGATTATGTTCGGGCCACAGCGCGGTCTGATAGCGGCCAGAGAGTTGTTGGTCCCTGCTCTGTGACGTCCTTTGGCATCCGGTCTATCCCCATACTCTGTGGTGGGCACCTCTCCCTCTCTCTCTCTCTCTCTCTCTCTCTCTCTGTCTCTCTCTCTCTCTCTGTCTCTCTCTCTGTCTCTCCCACACACACGCCCACAAACATTCCTTTCTCCCCTTTCTCCCCCCCCCCCACTGCACGTTCTGGGTTGTGGTCCTCCTAACGATGAGCCATTCTTCGGATGTATCGCGCAATCATACGAGTACCGCACTGTCCCCGTCCCCTCCCCGCCAGTCCCACCCCGTTGCGCGCGAGAGGCTGTTTTGTCGCCATGTGTTCCTCCGTCCTGTCTTGTCCGGTAACTACTACCCGCTCCGTGACACGATGGGAACCGCCCCCCACCGCCCTCCACCACCCCCCACCCCCACCGCCCCCCTCTCCGACAAACACACAATCATCCTTAAATGCAGCCGCCTCCCACACGCCCCCTTGTCACCCACACGTCGTGCCGTTCCGGTCCACTTCGCACGGTCGGCCCCCGCATCCCCCATCCCTCCCCACTTCCACTGGTTAGGGCGGTCCGGAGAGGGGAGAGGGGGAGGGGGAGCAGCGTGCTCGCCGCTGCGGCGACGGCATTGCGAATGCACAAACAGCAGGCACAGCCACCTCGTCGGCTGATTGCGCTCCCCCCCCCCCCCCCCTCCTCCTCCAACGTTTTCGATGCCTGCCGATCTGCTTCTGCTATTCCACTGCCCGCTCCCCCTGTCCTCGTCGCCACACTCGCTCTGCTCCACGTCATTTGAGCGAATTATTCGGTCAATAAAAGTTGGTCGTCGAAACTCTGTCTCTCTCTCTCTCTGCCGCTGGTGAACAAGGCCACGCGCACTGTGTCCCCGCCCCGCCCCGCCCAGACGGAGCGAGAGAGACACACCTACTCCGAGCATCACTCACACACACACACACACACACACACGCACAAACAACAGCCAGTTCATGGCGCGCGGCAGTCGATAGCGCGGGCTCCCC
>CM076251.1:11986478-11993978 GCA_038380765.1 Odontothrips loti
GGATCGTGGACCACGCCTCTCCCCGCCGAGACCTCCGTTGGGGACTCGGTGTGCGCGGGTGAGGCACTTGAGGACAGCGCCTGAGCCTCCCGATAAGTCTATTTGGCTTGCTGCGGCGGGAGGGGAGGGGGGGAGGGGAGGGTAGCTATGAAAAATAACACGACAAAGTTGGCTCCCCCGGCCCCTGAGCCCTGGGCCCCTGCGGTGCGGGAGGCACGGCAGCAGGCCGCGGTAGCGCGGTAGCAGCCGCCGCGCCCCCTGACACATTGAAACTTTGCGTGGAGGCCTGGCCTGGCCGGGACCTGGCAGCAGCCGAGCGCCGACTCGCCTCTCTCGCCTCCTCTGCGGGGGCGTGTCCATAAATTACTGCGGACAAGGGTCCCCGATGTACAGAGAGGGGCGCGAAGGTGTGTTCCCTGCTCAGCTTTTAGATTTATGGCCGGTCCCGCCGCGCCCTGCGCCGGCCCACACAGGGGAGGGAGGGCTCAGCGGGTTGCCGGCGGGGTGGATATGGGCGGCGCGGTGCGGTGCGGTGCGGTGCGGCGCGGCGCGGCGCGGGGCGGTGCGGCGCGGTGCGGCGCGGTGCGGCGCGGTGCGGCGCGGGGCGGCGTTGTCTGATCAAAGGCTAGGCCCGGCTCGGCGGTCGGAGCAATAACTCCCGTGTGCCCCGCTGCTTTTTCCTTTCCCCAATCTGGCGGCAGGCGGCAGGCGGCAGGGGCAGGGTCGTTGACGGCGTGGGCGGAGGCTAAGGCTGCCCGGCCGACGGCTGACGTGCGGCGGCCGGGATATGGAACGTGAGCCGGCGGCCCGACGTCGTGGAGGGGTCACGTGCCCATTCAAATTAGAGGCTCAGT
This sequence comes from Odontothrips loti, assembly GCA_038380765.1. NCBI lineage: Eukaryota > Metazoa > Arthropoda > Insecta > Thysanoptera > Thripidae > Odontothrips > Odontothrips loti. Next base: position 11,987,333 of record CM076251.1, read on the forward strand.
CAGTTCTCTTTTCCCATTTTTATTTTATTTCTTTTTTTGTCGTCCCCATCGCTGTGTCACCTGCTGGGCCGGCGGCGCCCGCCTCACTATTCCGCGCCGCTGACGACGGCGTCCTCGTCGGCGCTGTCGTCCTCCGCCGTGTCAGGGCCCCCGCTGCAGCACAGGTACGCCAGGACCACGATGGTGGCCATGGCGAACACGGCCAGGCACAGGTCCGTGGACACGCAGGAGCGGATGGGCTGCTCCAGGACGGCGGCGGCGGGCGGACACGAGCATGGCGGCACTCCCAGTGGTGGCAGTGGCGGCAGCGGCGGCAGCGGCGGCAGTGGCGGGTACCACCAGTCCGCCGGGACGTGGTCGAACTCTCGCAGCAGCGAATCCATGCCGTGGCCGTGTCCGGAGGCGCCCGGGGGCCGCCCTACACGGCGTCGCCGTCCCCGTGGTCCCCCCGTGGGTCCGTGTCCCTCGGCAGCCTGGTGTCAGGCGGAGGGGCGGCTGAGGCGGGGCCCCGGGGGCCGGCCTGGGCGCGCCGCAGGGCCTAACACACACATGGGGGACAAAAGTCCACAAAACACTGGGCATAGGACGTCGAGACCGGGGAGCGGAGAAAGGGTTCGGCCCGCCACGCGGTGTTGGCGGGAGGGGAGCACACGAACTAGACAGGAAAGGAAAATAAAGGGCTAACAGAGCGCGCCGCGGGCCCCACTCCCGGCCGGACCCTCGCGCACCGAGCGCCCGCGAAGTCAGCGATAGGCAGTCCCGCCGAACACGAGCGTCTGGCGGGACAGCATACCCGGCAGGGGCTCCGGGTCACACTTACCGTGGATGCGCGCCATGGAGGGTTACGTGAGTGTTTGCTGGGGGTGGCAGCGGCCCGGGCGGGGCGGGGCGGGGCGGCCGGCGGCCTGTGCCAGTGTTGGCAACAAAGGCAGCGCCACGGCGCCAGGGCGGCGGTGCGGTGGCGGGGAGGGCATCACGTGATGCCAGTGCTGCTGCTGCTGCTGGCGCTGAGGCCCGGCCGACCGGAGAGGAGAGGAGAGGTCCGGACGGAGGATCCGGAGTGAGCTACAGGTGGCTGTGCCTCGCCGGCGCCCCGGGCTCGCCCACGGACCTCCCCCCCCCCTCCCCTCACCGCAGTTAATGCCGTTAGCGCCACGTGACCCGGACCGCGAAATTCAAACGACGCGCGCGTTTCCAATCAGTGCCGCAGTTCGGCGCCGCCGCTGCGTGGCTGCGCAGTTCCGGTCTTGCAGATTGTGCGAATTGGTGCGTAGCATCGGTGGGCCCGACCCTCACCAATAGAGGTTTCCAACGAGGCTCAGAAGTGGAAGCTGTAAGAACAAAGCCACTCCCATCCGCGAAGCAGGTGTATGAGAAATTGTGATGCACAACGCTCCAAATTCACTCGAAATGACATTCAAGTTTCTCATAACTTCCCTGGAGAGCTACGGGTCTGGAAGTGTTTTTGTTCATCAACTTTCGTTCGCAAGTCTCACTGGAAACCTCTATTGCTGTGGCTGAGAGCGGACAGCACCACATATCGCTGCTCATCGACCGTCAGCCAGACGCTCGCTGCCGCTGCTGCCGCTGCTGCCACTGCTGCCGCTGCCTCTCAGTGACCACTCGCACGACCCCGCGCTGCTGCTGTTTGTTTGTTTCATTTTCGGCTTTGCAAAGTGAAAACGAGCAATGAAAACAAGAAAAAAAGTTTCGTACGGGCATTATTCATCCCGTCATGACGAAATCCATTTGTGGGACGACAGGGGGGATGGTCTGTGTGGCCCGACGCTGCTGTCGTCCACTGCCGCCGTTATGTGTGCTCAGCGAAATACCGGTCCGTCTGCCTGCCTGTCCGTCTGTCTGTTTGTCTGCCTGTCTGTTCGTCTGTCTCTGTGCCTGTCCCAGCGGCCCGCTCTAGACGCGCTGGTGGGCTCCAAGAAATAGAGTCGTCGTCTGCTGCGACCGAAACGAGATGCGGCTCAGCCAAACGCGCTCTCGGTTAAGTCAACATGTGGGCGCCGTATTAAGACTGCCGCCGCCGCCGACGACACCGCCGTCGCCGCCGCCGCCGCCGCCGCCGCCGCCGCCGCCGCCGCCGCTGCCGCCGCTGCCGCTCTGTGTGGGTCTGGGCCAGGTCCGTGCGCCGCCGTTCCCTCAGCAGATTGCATCGCCAGCGTCTTTGCTAAGCCCGCAATCGGCCACCGCGGCCGCAGAAGCCATGTCGAACAAAGGGCAATGCGGAAGTCAGCCGTGTGAATGCGCCCCGGCTATGCGCGCTCCGCCACGCGTCAGCAGAGCCGAGAAAATCCTACCCCACCCTGTATTATATCCTACTACTAATATTGATGGTGTGGTTGCTGAATCCTATTTCGCCCCGCTCAAGGACGTGCGTCCCGATAGAGAGAGCGAGCGAGCGAGCGAGTGAGTGAGTGAGAGAGAGAGAGAGAGAGAGAGAGAGAGAGAGAGAGAGAGAGAGAGAGAGAGAGAGAGAGAGAGAGAGAGTCCGTATAGGGTTGTAGCTCTAGTGTCATGTTTGCGTGTATCATCTCTCTCTCTCTCTCTCTCTCTCTCTCTCTCTCTCTCTCTCTCTCTCTCTCTCTCTCTCTCTCTCTCTCTCTCTCTCACACACACACACACACACACACACACACACACACACACACACATACACACACACACTCACTCACAGACACGAATGTGTGCAAGCAATATAGATGTATGCTTTCACCCGCGCTTCCTCGCGTTCAGCAGAATTAATAATAACAATGAGGAATGTTGACGAAAAAATCGAGTTGCGCGAAACAAAATGAGCGTCATATTCGATGCGGGGGCGGGGGCTATTGAATACGGCCGCGCCTTCCCACGGCACCCGAAAAAGACGTCGCTATTGCGACCAGGGAAATACCGTGATCGTTCGTCACTTGGCGGTATTTTCCCACCGTCACTAATTCTCATCAGTGAAGATTGTATACGTTACCTACGTTTGGCATCTGTAGGTGCGGCCAAATATATTCACTCATCTTCTTCTGTAGCTGCGCGTCTACTTTTCACTGCCCATATTTACCCCCGAGGATTGTCGTAAAGTAGACGATAAATATTTTGACAGCCACCCCCCCCCCCCCCCCCCCCCCCCCCCCGTGGAATGTGGTAGAGACGCACATTCATTCGTTCTGACCTTGAAACGCTAGCGGCGCGGTCGAGCGTCGTTGGTAACGAGTTCTCACGTAGGCGGCGTGCGGCGAGGAGCTGCTGCCACCCTCCGCAGAGAGTCTGCTCGATGGCTTCCCACTCACTCCAATCCAAATTCCTTTCAATAATTGACGAAACTCAGGCACACGTATACACACAAGTACTCGGCAGGAATCGCAATCCTACACGAAGCAATGCAAAAGTAACGAGTGATGTTTTTTTTTGTTCCGATTTTTTTGGGGGGTTTCAAGTGGGGAGCGTTTCAGATATGGGTCATTGGCACATAGAAAAACAATGCCAGCGTCTCGAATTTCACAGTTTGAAAGGTACACACGTGTTCTCTCCTTTAAATTTGCTCTCTTGACCTCCAAGGTGTTCTTGGGACTGGGCGAGAGAACAAGGGCAGTCGATTGTATGAACAGAAAATGTCATAGCAGATTCAGAGGGACAGAAGCGCGATAGAAGAATCCCGCTTTGAACTCTCGGTCCCCCGCGGCCCGCAGCAGCGGCAGCAGGCAGAGGCGCCCCACGGCGGAGGATGGGACGCAGCCAGGCGGCGCTGATTTTCAATCCGAGGACGGCTGACAGGGACCTTGGCTGCTCGCGGCTTATTGCCAGCTGTTAAATGCGCGACGACAGCTCATAATACACTGCCGAGCTGTCGCCGCTGCACCCCCACCCAACCCCCAAAATGTACCCCCCTCCCCCCTTTCCCCAGGGGGCCGACACGCTTCGTGTGTAGTCGCCCGGTCGCGGCCCTCTTGCGCTCCTTGCTGGTAGACAAATTACAAACGTGCTGGCGTCGGAGGTTCATGACACACGGCTCATAACAATGGACGTCCTTCCTACCTCCTCCCACACGCTGCCCTCCTCCTTTATTCCCCCCCCCCCCCCCCTTCGTATCCCAATTTTCCCCCCTCCTCGCCCCCTTTTCTGAATAATCGCTGCGAGAGATAGAGACTCGGAGAGAGGGGTGTTGAAAACGATGAAGCTAAAGAAAGAGGGGGATAGGAAGGCTGGGGAGGGAGCAAAGGTTGAGATGTGGGGGAGGGGGAGGGGTGGGGGAGGCTCGCGTGCTGGAGGGTCGTAGTCGTAACTGCAGTTTCTGCTTTGTGTTTATCACGGATAACGCCCCCTTTTGCAGTGTACGCCAAGGAAATACACACACACACACACACACACACACACTCACACACACCGTGATCTAGCTCTCGCACACTATACTAACACACGTATTAGTCGCATGAAACGGGGAAATTTCCCGTGCGATGTGGATACCAAGTCGAAGTAATAAATCCGTGGCAAAAGCGGATTTTTTTTCCCACAATTTTTTTGGGGGTCTGTCGATATTGACGACGTGTTTGTTGACTGCTCTGGCTGTGTGAAGCGGTATAAAGCGCGCCGGTCAGCTCTGCTGCTCTGCCCTGACCAGAGTCTCTTGCGGGTGGCTGATCTCATGTTGTGTTTCTTCGAGGGCAGCTGCTGCTGCTCTCCCGCTCCATACATATTGCAAGAGGACCACGGATGGCGGTTTCTGGCGGCCAAACTACACGAACGGAGCCACACACGCGCGCGCACGCACGCACACGCACACGCACACGCACACACACACACACAAACACAAACACAGCGCCACGGAGCAGGGATTGTATCCCCTATCGGAGTAATGCTGGCAGGTCAGCGGGGCCCGTCGCGGCGCGGCGTCTGGCCACGCGTGCCGCACACGGCCGGTTTTTCCGTAATTAAAATGGCTGTCGGAGTGAACTCCAAAGCAGTAATCTGTGCTGCCAATTTTCTCATCATCTGAATCAGAATATTCTCGCTTGCGTACGAAAAATGGAAAGTGAGATATTCCGTGAAGCTTCTCTTCTAGTTTGAGAAAGTACATTTTTGGCGGTGTTTGCCTCGTCCGAACGTCCGCCGTAGCGGCTCGTCTAGCCCGTGTTTTTCGCCGTTTCATTACTAGTTTTACGATCCCGGGAGCAGAGAGTTTTACACCGCCTCATCCCGGCCTGCTGCTGCTGCTGCTGCTGCTGCTGCTGCTGTTGCTGCTGCGATTGGATCGCATCATTTTCGGCGCTGGGATTAAGCGCTGTTCCGGGCGCCGGGGGCGCTGCCTGCTGAGCAGCCGGGCAGCAAAGGCGACGTGGCAGCTATTGATTGCAGCCGGGGAGCCGAGCCAAACTCTTTGGCCCAGCACTTTGCGCTCCCGCCTATGGGTACTGCGCGGGTACATCGATCGATCTGCTGCGCCCGGCCGATCCACTCTGAACATTGGCAGCCTTATCAGGCCAGATAACGATGCAATAACCAAAAAGCAAACGTTTGTTTTAGATTTATGAATTGTTTCTCTGGGTTGAGTGCAGGTGGAAAAATCACAAAAATTAAAAAGTACACGCCCAAAATTAAAAAAAAATAATTGAAAGTTTTGGATAAAACGCCCACTTTTGAGGTGTGTTATTGATTTTTTTATAATCTGAATGTTACCGCATGGGTTTCGAAAATAAATCTATGATGGCGCGGTATTGCACTGGACAAGCGTGCGGAAGGGTGTTACCAAAGTGAATAACCGACCGATTCTATGTAGGCGGCCTGAGCGCGGGCCAAGCGCATGAAAGGAAAAAATGGGGGAGGGATCTCACGCGCGCGCGCGCGCGTGTGTGTGTGTGTGTGTGTGAGTCCGGGCTGGGCGCTTATTGTAACGGCGTCAAACTTCGGCCCTCTCCATCATTGCTCCGCTGCTCCGCCCCCGCAGACACCGGTCTAACACTCCTACCAACTACTTCTGCACAGGCGCCGCGGGACATGGCCGGAGAACGCATTATCTGGAAAAATGGTGTATCACGGCACGCCAGTCTATGGCCGGGGGCGGACCGGCCGGAGGCGGGCCGCGGGGGCGTGCTGGAGGCGGGGAGGCGCCGCCGGTACCGCCGCAGCGCCAGCAGCGCCGAGTGCTACGAAATGCATGCGCCAAGGCGCCGGCGCCACTACCGTTGCCGTTGATCGTATGGAAACTCGCTTTGGTGCAGGGCGAGCAGGGCGTGGGCGCGCGGCCACTCAACCCTCCCTCCCCCCACACACACACACACACACACACACACACACACACAGCGCTCACGACCCACAGCATTACAGCCGAGTGTTGGGGTTAGCACGCCTGCTCCGCAGCACGAAGGCGCCCATGATTATTTATCCCGCCCTCCTCGCAGGCTGAGAATGGAGGGCTCATGTTCGCTCGCCGACCAAGTTCTACGCGATAAGGGGGGCCTTGAAGATGCCCCGTCTTATGTAGACTTGCAGCAATATCACCTGTTTCGATTGCAGTCTCGCGGGTGTCGGTGGCCGGCCGAAGACGATGAGACCCTCCGGCGGTCCGGCAGGCGCTCAGGGCGCATAGGCCACAGCCCACCAGGTGCCGCCCCCGCCTGCCCAGCCCCGGCCCCTGCCCTGCCGCCGT